>OZ014523.1:65514573-66114573 GCA_963966055.1 Lathyrus aphaca | reverse complement strand
ATAGGAATTTCCAATTTCTGTCACAGGTTATTTTTATAGCTCTCATAACACCTATAAATTTTGCATCTAACACAAAGTTATCCTCCAATTTTTTTTGCAAAACACTCAAGCACAATGGAAGACTGATTCTTGAAAATACCTCCGCAAGCCGCCTTACCCGGTGAACTGAGAGAAGTGTCATTAGTGTTGTATTTAATCCAAGGGTTGGTATGAGGAACCCAAAAGACCTCAATAATTCTAGATGACTTTGGAGGCAAAATCTTCACTTTAAAATGCTTCAAAATCTGGAAGTTTGTGATATTGCATGGTGAGGCTAAACTAGGGGCCATTCCAGAATTCTGAATTTGAATTTTGATGCTAGCAATGGTTGAAGTCCACAAGGTTATTTTGTTGTTGTATTTCCTCTGATTTCTAGCAAGTCATATAGCATTTAGGATGAAGATGATGTCAGCCAAAATAACCACCCTAACCTGCTTCGACCGAGAGATAGAACAGGTCTTCCAGATTTCTGTGATTTTGAATGTGACAGACCCTTATAGAGCAAAAGCAAACAAGTTCCAGAGCTTCCTTGCAAAAGAACAGTTCCAAAATAAGTGATCATTTGTTTCAGCATCAATTCCACAAAGGTAACATTTTGAGGGAAACAGACAGAGCCTTAAATTAGCCAGGGTTGTATCAGTAGGGACTTTGCTCAACATAAGTTTCCAAACAAAAATAGATTTTGAAGGAGGAATATGAGAGTTCCACAACAAATCAGCCCAGTTCAGTTTGGGATTGTGAGGACGCAAATGAGTGTAAGCATCCTTCAGAGATAAAGTACCAGCCATTGTGTGAATCCAGCAAAGTTCATCACTCCTAGAAGTACTAGGGATGTGAACCTGGTTCAGAATACCAGTCAGGTTAGGAAATAAAAGTTGCAAGTCAAAAGGCACAATCCATTGTAGATTGTGAATGAAGTCAGTAGCCTTGGAAATTAAACTCTACTGCAAAGAGGGGTTGATATGCAATTGGTCTGCCAGTGGTAATCCACACCATGAATCAGTCCAGAAGTTAATTTGTTTCCCATCACCTAAAATCCAGGTTGTATTCTCCAGCAAGACCTGGATTTTGTGTTTAATTCCTCCCCCGTATTGAAGAAGAAATGTGATATTTGATATGTTGATTATGCCTTAGAGCTCTAAGCCTTAGAAGTTTAGCCCATTGATGCGAGGAGTTGAACAAATTTATACACATCTTGAGATTGGAAGCTGCATTGATATGAGAGAGAGAGAGAGATGATTCCCAAACCTCCTTGGGCAAAGGGTTTACAAACTTTGTGCCAAGTTATATTCAGAATTTTACTTTTGTTAATATCCTCACTCCATATTAAATTCCTCATGAACCTTTCAAGATCTTTTATAGTACTAGCAGGTCAGTCATAAATGAGTAAATTATGGTTTAACATACCAAAAACAACACTTTTGACTAATTGGACTCTACTAGCCATACTCAGCAGTGAGGCTTTTCAATTGGACAATTTTACTTCGACTTATCCACCAGAGGTAGGAAATGCAAAGCCTTAGGTTTACCTTTAAAGATGGGGACTCCCGGATAGAGAAAAGGGAGGGAGCCTATCAAAAATCCCAAAGTCTGAGCCAAGGCTGACAGCTTACTAGGGGAGATAGATCTTGCATAAATAATAGACTTTTGAGGGTTAATAATTTGACCAGAGCATTGAGCATATTTGTGAAACAAATATTTTAGGGCTTTCACATTCGAGGGTCTGGATTTACAAAAAAGCATCGCATCATCAGCATAGAGAACATGAGATGGAACTACTGAACCCCTAGGCCCCTTAATTAGATCAATCTTTCCTTTTGCATCCAGATTATAAATTCCTCTACTTAAGGCTTCCTCTGCAAGACAAAAAAGAATAGGGGATAGAGGGTCTCCTTGCCTCACTCCCCTAAGACAGCTGAAATAACCAAATTGGCCACCATTGATGGAAATAGAGAGTTTGGCTGACTGGAGACTAACCTTTATCCAATTGCAAAATACATTGCATAAGCCAAATTTGATCAGAACTTTAAGTAGGAAACTCCATTCAAGAGTATCAAAAACCTTCCTAATGTCAATCTTAACTTATATATTCCCTCCAAAAGCTTTGTTATGAAACAAATTAACCGCTTCTGATGTCAGGCAAACACAGTCAGAAATGGACCTCCCTCTAATAAACCCTCTTTGTTCTTGGGAAACGATATCAGGCATGATTTTGGAAAGTTTCTCAGCAATGACTTTAGAAATTATTTTGAACATTAAATTGGCTAGAGCAATTGGCTTGTACTGCTCCACATTGTAGGCATTGTCACACTTATGAATGATAATTAAAGAGTTTTCATTCCGATTAGGAAGCATCCAACTGGAAGAGAAAAATTGGAGGGTAACTTTGATAATATCTGATTTGATAATATCCCAATACTGCTGAAAAAAGAAACCACCAAATCCATCTGGACCAGGAGAGTTATCTCGATTCAAAGAGAATACAACTGATTTGATTTCTTTAGGGCTATGGATCATTGCAATGAGAGCATTTGTTTGGTATGATATAAGACAAGGAATTGTCTCCTCCACCAGATCATTATCAGTGCAAATGTTGGGAGTACTGAAAAGATTTTTAAAGTGACTTGTGAAGACTTTGGAAATATCCTCTAAATTGGTAAAAACTTCCTCACCCTGCTGAATGGATGATATTACCTTAGTACGGTTCTTGATTTTAGCCATCATGTGAAAAAAAAAGCAGTGTTTCTATCACCTTCTGTATGCTAATTAACTTTTTCTTTTTTGTGCCAAAACATTTCTTCCATTCTAAGACCATTTTCTAAATCCTCTTGTGCTTTGTGTTCTTGGCCGCAAGAGTTTCATTATGACCTTCTGCTTGTATTTGGCTTTGAATCCTATATAGGTTAGTTGTAACACCTAAATTACCCCACAGAATTATTTGCAAAATCAGAGTAAAATTTTCACCAAAATATTTGAGTGTCACAATTCAACAAAAATACCACACTTGGCTCAATGATGCGTTTTCAAAATAAATTGTTCAACATGAAGCAGAAAATGTTTTTAAAGCAACATAATTCATAATTCGATTACAAAAGATATGTCTTTCTGAAAGAAATAAACAAAAGTAACGTCGTCCCGACACCCAAAGAGACGTATCAGAGCTGACATCCTAACAACATGAAGTACCTCTACTTCAATGACCACCACTCGACTTATCCTGCTCACCTGCACGTTATCAATATAAGGGTAACATTAAAACAGAAGGGGTGATATACTTTCATCACAAAAGATTAGTATAATAAGAACTAGCAAGTATCATAATTAAACACCACTTTTCATCGACTACCATACAATCACAACATATACACAACAACATCATATACACCAACCTCATATACGACTACAACAACATCATACACAACAATGACAAGTCATGCAATGAGACTCTACTTGACTATATGCATGAAGTACCATACTCTGATCTCTATTTCAAGATTCAGTTCATGTCAGAACTCTCGACCCCTCTTTCATGGTCCAATATGATCCTTATTTCATGATCACACCCTCGACCCCTCTTTCATGGTCACATACGATCCCTATTTCATGATCGCACAAACATCACAACAACGGACATACCTCACCTTAATATATTGTCCCAACTATGCACATTTCATACAACACCAATGACATACATGCATATATGCAACGATTACATCAAACAACTCTCCACCAACAATCAACATACCACAACTCATTACGACAACAATGATCATCAACATCATGCATATTTTAGCATCCAACAACGTAAATCAACTTCAACCACCACAACGCAACAAAAACATATACAACAACATATTACATATACATGTATCAACAACAATAATATGTAACTTATCACAACAACAACAACACATAACAACAACAAAGTCAATAAACATACTAAGTTATGTTCATGTTCAAGTCATACTAATTATCCCTACAATTGTGTGTATAACTCTTCTCTAACTGCATTCAACTACACCACATCGATTCCTAAGCATTACTAAATTAATTAGATAATTTAAGGTAATTTTTCAAAATTACAAATCGACATTTTTCGCTCTAGGTCTCACTGAGCGAGGGGGATTGCTCGCTAAGCAAGCAACTCTCTGTATTCTGGTCTTCCAAAGTCCCACTTGCTCGCTAATCAAGCTCCAGCTCGCTAAGCGAGCTCTGCGATTTTCGAAGTTCTCCTTTCTGCATTCTGCACTCAATTCACTATGATTTCCTTCATCAAAATTCACTTTTCCATCCAGACAATTACAAACTTCTTCTTATCATCATCGATTTCATACAATTAGTACACAACAACAACGAATTATCATCGAATCAACATGATTCCTATTCAATCACCAAAAACCTTAAATCATAATCGTCAACCTACCAATCCCTATTATAAAACCCTTAATAGACGGAAGAATCCCACCATTACCTTGGTTTTGACGAGAAATTTCTCTTCCTCGCGGATTCTCCTTCACGTTTTAGCCCTTTCTCTTCTTCTCTTCTCAACTTTCACGATCGTTCTCTTTTCACCCAAAATAACATGATTCATTTTCCTTCCTATCACATAACCCCTTATACCAACTTAGGAACTTCCACCATTACCCTCACTAATTCCACCAAAGGACCACATTACCTTTCACCTCATATTTTCCAATTATTTATTTTATCACTTAATAATATAATTATCCACCACAATATAATTCTTAAATTAATATTATATTTCAATAATATATTATTCTTCCACACACCAAACACAACATTCCAAGTAAAATAATTAAATAAAATTTGGGGCGTTACAACTTTCCCCTACTAAAAAGGTTTTCATCCTCGAAAACTTACCTCAAGCAAAAAGATTCGGACACGACTCTCGCATCCTGCTCTCTAACTCCCAAGTCATGTGCCCACCGGTAACTCCTCCCCAAACCACCTTCACAAGGACAATCTCCTTGTCTCTCAACTGCTTCACCTCCCGATCATCAATTTGTTCTGGTAATGCTTTAACCGTAAGATTATCTCTTACCTCAACTTCATCCATCGGTATCACATGTGACGGATTCAGAATATACTTCCAAAGTTGCAACACATGAAACACAACATGCAAATTGGACAATCTCGGTGGCATCATCACTCTATAAGCAACAAGTCTAACTCTCGCTGAAATCTGATACGGTCCAATAAACTTAGGAGTAAGCTTTCTCGACTTCAAAGTTCGTCCAACACCGGTCACTGGAGTAACCCTAAAAACACATGGTCTCCTTCTTGAAATTCAAAATCTTTCCTTCTCTTGTCATGGTAACTCATCTGCCTTCTCTATGAAGTCTTCATCTTATCTCGAATCAAATTCACCATCTTAGTAGTCTGCTGCACAATCTCAGGTCCAAGTACCACACTCTCACCTGACTCGTGCCAACACAAAGGTATCTGACATCTTCGACCATACAAAGCTTCAAACAGCGCCATTCTGACACTGGAATGATAACTATTGTTGTAAGTAAACTCGGTCAACGACAAGTAACTATTCCAAGCACCTTCTTGTTCCAACACACAAACCCTCAGCAGATCTTCTAAAGATTGTATCATCCTCTATGTCTGTCCATCAGTCTGAGGATGATAAGTTGAACTCAACTTCAACTTCAAACCCAATGCCTCTTGTAAACTCTCCCAGAATCTCGAAGTAAACAACGGATCTCTATTTGGCACAATATTCAAAGGTATTCCATGCAACTTCATAATTACACCAACATATATGTATGTCAATCTCTGCAAAGAATAAGTAATACCAATCGGAATAAAATGCGTTGAATTAGTCAACCTATCAACAATCACCCAAATAGCATCATGCCCTCTTGGAGTAGTAGGTAACCCCATAACAAAGTCCATCAATATACTATCCTATTTCCACTCGGGTATATCTAACGGTTGCATCAAACCAGCAGGTTTCTGATGTTCCACTTTCGACTTCTGACAAGTTAAGCACGCATACACAAACTGAGCCACATCGCGCTTCATCCCAGGCCACCAAAATATCTTCTTTAAATCCTGATACATTTTCGTCGCTCCGGGATGAATACTCAACCCAATCCTATGCCCTTCTTTAAGAATCATTCTTTTCAATTCAAGATTATCAGGAATATAGACATGATCCCAAAATTTTAGTACTCCCTATTCATCAACTCGAAACTCGTTATTTCCAACTCGTTCGTCATTAACCATCAAATCTACCAGTTTCACATCTGACTTTTGACTCTCCCGAGCACGATCAAGAAAATCATTATTAACTTTCAGCATTCCCAATATCACACTACAAGGTGTTTGTTCACAAACCAAACTCATATCTCAGAATTTTTCAATTAACTTCAACTCTCTAGCCATCATAGTCACCATATGCAATGTCTTCTGACTCAAGGCATCAACTACAACATTAGCCTTACTTGGATGGTAATTCAAACTAAAGTCATAATCCTTCAGTAATTCTAACCAACGTCTCTGCCTCATATTCAACTCTTTCTGATCAAATAGGTATTTCAAACTCTTATGATCACTAAACACCTCGAACCATACAAATAATGCCTCCAAATCTTTAATACAAAAACCACAACTGCTAACTCCAAATCATGAGTAGGATAATTCCTCTCATGAATTCTCAACTGACGTGAAGCATACGCTACAACTTGACCATCTTGCATCAATACTCCACATAACCCCATCAATGAAGCATCACAATAAACCACAAACGATTCATCTGCTTTCGGCAAAATCAAAACTGGGGCGGTAGTCAACTTCTTTTTCATCTCAATAAAACTCTTCTCACACTGAGAATCACACACAAACGCTTTGTTCTTACAAGTTAATTGGGTCAATGGAAGTGCCAATTTTTAAAATCCTTCAAAAAATCTTCGATAATAACCAACTAATCCCAAGAAACTTCTAATATATGTAGCTGACTTCAGAATCTCCCATTTTAACATAGCATTTACTTTGAATGGATCCACAACAATCCCTTTTTCGAAATCACATGACCAAGGAAACTCACCTCTTTCAACCAGAATTCACACTTCGACAGTTTATCATACAACTTCTTCTCTTTCAACACTTGTAAAACAATTCGCAAATGCTCGACAATCTTCTTCTGACTTAGAGTAAATTAGAATATCATCTATAAAAACAACGACAAATTGGTCCAAATACTCATGGAAATTTGATTCATATACTCCATGAATACGCCAGGTGCATTAGTAACTCCAAATGGCATCACTACATACTCACAGTGCCCATACCGAGTCCTAAAAGCATTCTTCTTAATATCTTCACCTTTCACTCTGATCTAATGATAACTCGACCGCAAGTTGATCTTACTGAACACACATGCACCAACCAACTGATCCATCATATCATCTATCCTCGAAAGTGGATACTTATTCTTAATCGGCACCTTGTTCAGTTGCTTGTAATCAGTACACAACCACATGATACCATACTTCTTCTTTACCAACAATATTGGTGCTCCCTACAACGATATACTCGATCTCACAAGTTTCTTTTATAATAGTTCTTCTAACTATTTCTTCAACTCAGATAACTCGGAAGCCGACATACGGTACGATACCATCGAAATAAGTTTTGTTCCTGACACAAGATCAATACTGAACTCCACCTCTCTCTGGCGGCACATCCACAACATCATTTGGAAACACTTCCGGGAAATCCCTCACCACTTGCAATTCACTGATTACCATATCATTCTCCACTGACAACGATACAAACAACGCCAAAACTTGCGCTTCTTCCTTCGTAAGCTCTTTCAACTCTCGAGCAGACAAATAACCAGCTTCCTCTTCCTCTTCACCAGGAGTAAGAAACCGAAACGAATCACTGAAGCAATTAATATGAACATGGTTGTACTCCAACCAGTTCATACCTAGAATTACATCCAAACTTGTCAACGGCAAACAAATCAAATCTACACCAAAGTCCTTACCATAAATCGATAATGAACAGTTCAAACATACGAGAAAAGTAGTTAATGACCCATCGAAAGGAGTCTCGATAACCATCTCTCCTTCCATCGGAGAAACAACAAGTCCTAATTTCCTCACGCAATCAAGATAAATAAAACAGTGCGTAGTGTCACACCCTAAATTTTGACCGAGCTTTTTCGAATTTTATTCATCTGGCGCATTTTTATCGAATTATTTGATAGTCAGTCATTTTTGCATTATAATCAATTAATCATTAATCATGCAGTTCTATTTATTTTACTTTTAATGTCATATTTTATTCTTGATTTTTTTTAGAATTACTTATTTCGCTTTAAGAATAGGAGTTTAGATTATATTAGATATTTTAGAATTAGTTTTAATTTAAATTTTATTTTGGTTCAATTCTAATTTAGAATTTTTTTTATTTAAGTTAATTTAGATTTTAGTTTAATTTCAATTTCAATTTATTTAGTTTAACTTCAATTTATTTAATTCAATATAATTTATTTTTTGATAATCATTTTCAATTTTTTTTCTTTTTTATTATTATTATTATTATAATTAGTTTTATTATTATTATTTATTATTATTATTATTATTACTACCTTTCTTTTGTTTTTCTTCATATTCAAAAAAGAAAAAATAACAAGTGGGGTCCACTACAATGTAGTACAAACACTTCACATGGATTGCCAACTTGGAATTATCAATGACCAAAAATCATTCTCACACTTCACATTGATTGCCAACTTGGACTTATCCATGACCAAAAATTATTCTCATAAAGTCACATGGATTGCCACATCAACACTCCTACCTCATTCACACTATAAATAAGATCTATCTTTCTATCATTTGAGACTAACAAGATCACCCTTAAATTATCAAAATCTAGCACATTCATAACATATTTTTCAAAGTCAAAATTCTTTTTTTTTTACTTACACAATACCCATAAACATTCACCATCTTCACCACAACAACAACCTTCATCAAAACACATCACTTTCTTCTACACAACAAGCTCAACATTTGCTAGCCTTGAAGTTTGTGAGTATCATTCATCATTTTCTTTATATATTTTAGTTTGTTATCTATTTAAATTATTAAAAAAATTCCTTATTAGTTTAAGCTATTAGATTGACTTAGTTTCTTCCTTTCAAAATATAGTTTTGTTTAATTTATTTATTAATGTTAGAAGTAAAGTATATATCTGATTAACACTTAAAAATATAAAAAATATTATTGTGTAGTAAGTTATTTAAATTTAGTTTTTAAGTTTAGTCGTAATTTTGTTTAGTTGTTGATAAACTAAAAATTCAAAAAGATGTGTCTTTGCCTTTCAATTCCGTTTTGATTTTTATTTGGGCCGATGATATGACAAAGCCACAATAAATCGTTTTCGATTAATCGTGGCCGATATGAGGCCATCTTGTTTATTTTATTTTATTTATCCTAATTTCACAATTTATCTCATTTTTTTTTATTTTCTTTATTTATTTCATTTATTTCACGTACTCTTTTATCATATTAATTTCTAACTGTCCCAATCAATTCAGACACTGCACACACGCTTTCTCTTGGGCAAATTACAATGAGACCCTTTATTTCATCGCATTCTCGTGTAAAATTATTATTGTATCTCTTTCCCGTTTTTGTACGTAATTTATTTCATCCGCCTTTATTTTAACGGTTTCGTTTTCACTAAGAATACCTTTAGGAATTAGGAATCAAATCCATTTCATTCAATCAATTTATACGCCTACATTTTTGCACACACGTAAGTCGGTCACTATGTGATTGCCGTCTGCACGACTTATTGCGTATCTTAATTAACTTAACAAGGAATAGAGCTCCGGAGTCTAGCATTCCGCACGTTCTGAAACGAACCACACCTGGACTAGCCCCACGCGTAGTGATTCGTTTAATTCTCTGTTATTAAAATTACGTTAAATCCAAAAACGTCTAAAAACAAATTATCCAACCTATTTTATAAATTTAATACGAAAACAGGGCTCCGGAGTCTAGCACTCCGCACGTTCTGGAATGGACCGCTACTGGGCTAGCCCCACTCAACTTGGTCCATTCGCCTTCCGTATTTCAAAATATCTAATCGCGCAATTTAACTCGTGAAAGAATACAGCTCCGGAGTCTAGCATTCCGCACGTTCTAGAATGAATCTCTCCTAGGCTAGCCCCACGCGACGTAGTTCATTCGCTCTTTCATACTTAAAACAACTTAAAACTCACCAACCAATTCAGATCACTTTCATAATTAATCATCGAAAGACAAAACTCCAGAGTCTAGCACTCTGCACGTTTTGGAATGCAATCACTCCTGGTCTAGTCCCACGCGACGTGGTTCATTCGCCCTTTCGTTTAAAACACCTTAACAAAAGTCAAACACTTTTCTCTAAAACGACCATTGTTTAAATCATTCTATCTCGCAAACAAGCTAGCGCTTCAACCTCCACCGCGAGTATAAGCCAACGCTTAGCAGTAGAATGCGTTTTGAACAATCGTTCGATTAAAAACCACAAACCGTAGTAGCACGAACTACGAAGCTCTGACTTTCCCATTGCACAAGGGAATACGTAGGCACGAGGATTTTAATCCTTCGCGAGCACAATAATAAAAAAACTTTAATCCTTTCTCCGTCTTAATATTAATTTAAAACTTTTTTTTAAGAACAAACATATTAACAATCATTTAGAAGACAAAGACTTAAGATCAAACATTTAATCGCATAATTAGCTAAGAGGTTCCCGTTGAGTACAACGGACGTGAGGGGTGTTAATACCTTCCCCTTGCATAACCGACTCCCGAACTTAGAATTTGGTTTCGTAAACCATTTCTTATCCTTTATTAGGTTGTATCTATATCTCCCTTTTCTTTAAATAGAATAAATAGAATTAGGTGGCGACTCTGTTGTTTGTTTTAGGATCGTATTTTTCGAGGTACGACAGTTGACGACTCTGCTGGGGACTAGCTCCATGCTAGAGAGAGTCGAGCCTAACTTAGCTTTGTATGCTTATTTGTTTGATCTTATCTCTTCTTGTATTCTCTATGTTTGTTATTTATGTTTGTTTATTCTTTTACCGCTTTCCCTTTATTGCTCATTATATTATTTGTCTGTGGGATATTGGGGTCACTTTGCAAGTAAAATTTGAGTGGTGAAAAAAGCAGAGGGAACACCTAAGTTTAGCATGAAAGCTCCCCCAGATAGTTAGACTTTTCGTAGATCTTGTCGCAACACAGCTAGCCTGTCGCGTGACCTGATTCACGAAAGGGCTGTGATTCTAGGACCCCCTAGGACCTGTTTCAATTTTGGTAGTTGTGTAATGTTAGGTTCTGAGGGCTCGCCCCTTTATCAGCTTAGCATGAGAACTCCACTCAAAGTAGACCTTATCGTTATTATCGTCACAATGCAGCTAGCCTGCGGCGGGGCGTTAGTATGATAAACGTCTGTGAC
Organism: Lathyrus aphaca; assembly: GCA_963966055.1. Lineage (NCBI taxonomy): Eukaryota > Viridiplantae > Streptophyta > Magnoliopsida > Fabales > Fabaceae > Lathyrus > Lathyrus aphaca. The sequence continues at coordinate 66,103,042 of OZ014523.1, read as the reverse complement.
CTTGAGTTTCCTTAAACCATCACCATAGAAACTATCCTGTGAGGGGGTCTTTATGGGTACAGAATATATAATCAATCTCTTGTGCTCTACCAATTAGGAAGTTTCGAGTTATTTCCAGTTTTCAAGTCTGTTTGTGCCTGTGACCCTAAGCATATCTGCATTGCATAGCATTGCATACCATTTGCATCATTTGCATTTTTTTTACACACCCGGGTTGTTCGTCATTTCATTCAAGTTGTCTCTGTATTCCAGTTATCTGTCAACCGTCAAACTGAAGCTCCGTAGCCGATATAGAACCCGATCTTACCGCAGATGCAGGATGTCAGAACAAGAGGTTCATAATGCTGAGGTCCGAATGGAAATTGACGAGTTGAAGACGAGTGTGACGAAGCTGACTGAAATGCTTCAAGTTTTGATTGCCAGAGGAGAGCCACCTCAGAGGACAATGATCCAAGAGGTTGAAAACGCTATTGTTGAACCTCAGTCTACCCAGTTACCACCTTCAACTTGGCCGGAGTTTGGTTTGCCACACAACTACTTTCCACCTCATGTTACTACTTCTATGATCGGTCGGGCGTCTAGACCCGCTTTTCAAGTTCCTATTTTCACTGAATCCAGACCTGTGATTCATACTGGCCAAATTCCCTATGAACACAATGCTGCTAGCGTTCAGGATGATGATCTTGATGATTATGTTGAACCTGAAGTTGGTCGTGAGCAGTATCGAGCTATTGACAAACGATTAAGGGCTGTAGAGGGTAATGACTTCTTTAATGTTAATGCAAGTGATATTTGTTTGATATCAGATCTCATCGTGCCTTCCAAGTTCAAGCTTCCAGAATTTGAGAAGTATAAGGGGCACACTTGTCCAAAGCTCCATTTAACGAAGTACTGTCGCAAGATGGCTGCTTACGCCAAGAACGACAAGATACTTATTCATTGTTTTCAAGACAGTCTGAGCGGTGTCTCTATGAAGTGGTACATGGGGCTTGATAAAGATCGTATCCATAGCTGTGCGGATTTGGGTGATGATTTCGTGAAACAATACAAGTACAACTTGGACATGGCACCTGATCGCCGTCAACTGCAGAATATATCTCAGAAAGAGAGGGAATCCTTCAAGGAATATGCTCAACAATGGAGAGAGTTGGCATCTCAGGTTGAACCTCCTCTAGCTGAGAAAGAAATGACTAGTATGTTCATGGATACTTTGGCTCCCTTCTATTGGGAAAAAATGATCGGAAATGTCTCTTCCAGTTTCACTGATCTGTTTACCATTGGACAGAGGCTCGAAGAAGGAATTAAGAATGGAAAAGTGTCCAAGGTTATTGAGTCTTCCAATGTTGCTGAGAAACCTTTTGGGAATTTCCAAAGGAGGAGGGAAGATCAGACCAATGTTATGTTTGATGTGGGTAAAAGACCTCAATACAGGGCTCAACATGATAATCAAGCTTATGTTGTTGTTGTTTCTCCTGTGATTGCTGCTCAACCAGTTAGAGCTCCTCAACGTCCGACTTTTGGACAAACTCAGAATCGTGAAAGGGTTCACTTTGACCCTATCCCCATGACGTACACTAAGTTATATCCTGGTTTGGTTCAGAAAGGTTTGGTAACCACTAGACCTATGCCTCCTCCTCCAGATCCTCTCCCACAAAGCTATATGGCAGATTTTCGTTGCGAATTTCATCAGGGTGGAGCGGGCCATGATTTGGAACATTGTTTTGCTTTGAAGACAAGAGTGAAAGAGTTGATCAGAGACAAGGTCCTCTCCTTCAGTGATCCTAATCCAAGTGTCAAGGACAATCCTTTGCCAAGGCATGCCACTTGAAGCTTCAATCAACTTCAACCAGTTCTCCCTAAAGCCAGTGTTTCAAGACAGGACAGCTCATCCTTGTAACTGATTAGTCACTAGGCCTTGTTTCTTTTCTGTTTGTATTTTCCTTTAATTGTATCAACTGTTTGCCTATCAATTATGTTTGTACTTCTTTGATTAATGAAATGAGCATTTGCAATCTTTTGAATTCAGTTCATCTGTTTATTTATGTCCTTACACTTTCTACTTCAAAAAATACATATATACCTTTTTGTTCAAAACTTTTGATTATGCAAATGTTTGAAGGAAGATGATGAAAAAATACCCATAGTTATTGTGGTTTGCTTTCGGATAAAATCTTGTCGATGATGTACAGGCATTTTTCAATTCCCAAACACTGGAGAGATAAGGAGTTAATCTTTAGTTCACCACTTCGAGCCTAGAAGTAGGAGTTTCTTTCGGATTTAAACCCTTATGTTTAACCTTGGGCAGGGTAGTTGTTCAATTATTTTGATTACACATTCAAATTACAAGATGATCCATTATGACCAATGGTTTGGCAATCATAACTTTCAAAATTTCAAAAGTACAAAAAAATATAAATCCCGCTAAGTAAAAAAAAAGGACTTAGGCAAAAGTTAGGGATCAGTTCAAAAAGAAATTCAAGCAAAAGAGGCCCTCAAACCCTCAACATCAAACAAGTAAGATTTAGTGACCACCATGTCCAAAATCGTTGGGTCACTACAAACATCCATCAAAGCCAAATAAAATGATTGCCATTTCCAGTAAACCTCAAATCATCATTTTTTACCCTTAAGTTGTCAAGATAAATGTATGTAGATTTAATTGAATGTAGGATTGGAGATTCATCACGAAGAAGGTTGGGTACAAACACAATTTTGAGCCTTTATCCTTTGTTTCACAAACCGTGAACCAGGCCACAATACAACCCTTAAAAGACCTAATTGAGGCAAAATTTATTCTGAAAGCTTACTACAGTAAGGTTGTGTAAACTGACTCCAAAAAGATCTTTGCAAGTCATTTTGTTTTGTACATATTTTCACTTTACCTTTCACTTTGAACGTTATAAACCATCGTGTTTTGACTAGTGATTCATTTGCTTTTCTTCCAACAATAATTTTGATTTCAAAAGTTGCATTTGCTTTTAATTACCATGGTTGTATAATTTTTGTTTGTTTGTAAACTATCTTTTCTAGCAAGGAATTTTCAAACAGTTAAGAACTGGTCTAGTGATCCTATCAGGGGCAAGTTCCTTCCAGACCATGTTGAGAATCAGGGCAAGGTTGTTGTTCGGTGAAAGTTCATCTCAGAATTGGTTTATACAAAAGAATTTACAAAACTTATACTGAAGCAGACTTCCAAGCGCATCATAAGGCAATCATTTTCAGAGTCAGTCAAGTTGAAGCAACGATCAGCTCATCTACAATAGTCGGCTTATTTGGAGAAATTCATTGGAAGAATCCCTAAAGAAACTTTTCATCCCTTCTCCGAGGATCATCAACTTGGTACAATTTATTAGTGGCGAATGTCTGTTCAACATCAGCATCCATAGTCCCCGAGAAGAATAACAATGATCTCATAGTGTTGAAGAATCAACCTTCCAATATTGTCATCTCCACAAAAGAGTCAAGCCCTATTGTCAGCATCTGCATTACATGTATTTAATCATACATCATAACAAGTTCATATAATATGCATAACAATAGTGTTTTATCCTCATTTGCATTTACCGTAGGCCATGTTGTGGTCAAATATTTGCCTCACTTTGAAAATCCAACTTCTTGGCACCTACCAAAAACTTACCTTTCTTTCCTCCAGTGCCATTCCTGGATATATTCTTCCACTCCAATGACATTCCTAGATATACTCTTCCTCCAGTGTCATTCCTGGATATTTTATTCACTCTAGTGCCATTCCTGGATATTTTATTACTCCAGTGCCATTCCTGGATATTTTATTCACTCCAATGCCATTCCTGGATACACTCTTCCTCCAATGCTATTCTTGGGTCTATATCTTGTTCCTTCAGTGCCATTCCTGAAAATTTTATCTGTATATCCAGTGTCGTTCCTCGATATACTCTTCCTCCAATGTCGTTCCTGGATATACTCTTCCTCCAATGCCATTCCTGGATATACTCATCCTCCAGTGCTATTCCTGGGTCTATATCTTGTTCCTTTAGTGCCATTCCTGAAAATTTAATCTGTATATCCAATGTCATTCCTGGATATACTCTTCCTCCAGTGCCATTCCTGAAAGTTTTATCTGTATATTCAGTGCCATTCCTGAAATCTTCATCTGCGTATCCAATGCTATTCTTGGATACAGTGATTTGCATTTACCTTCAGTGTCATTCCTGAAATCTTCATCTGCGTATCCAATGTTATTCCTGGATACAGTGATTTGCATTTACCTTCAGTGCCATTCCTGAAATCTTCGTCTGCGTATCCAATGTTATTCCTGGATACAGTGATTTGCCTTTACCTTCAGTGCCATTCCTGAAAGTTTTATCTGTATATTCAGTGTCATTCCTGAATATAGTGATGTGCATTTACCTTCAATGTCATCCCTGAATAGTGATATTTATCCAATACAATCCACATACGTTACTTCTTCTTTGTTATTATTCTTAGTGACAGTTGGTCATATCGTGCCACTGCGCATTCACTTTGAATATTCTCTTGTCATCCTAAGTGTCAACTAGACTTTACCTGTGTTAGTTGAACCAACGCTTTGAATTTACCACTTTGAATACATCCTATTTTTTGTTTTGTCATCCCCAGTATATTGTTATCCCTAGTGAGTCTTCACCCTCAGTTTGCGTTTCTGTGGATCATCGTCGCATTTATCTGCATCATACCATATTCATCATATTCATCATTTTAAAAGAAATCATCACGTTAAGTTTCATTGCATCTCGCATGTCATATCCCTAACAAGAGTCCCTCATAAATTCATAACATTGCATTTCATCTGCATTTGGTCAAAATTTTAGGTATTTTAATATTTAATCTTCTTCTACCTTGAATGTCCAAAAAGATTTGTTATTTATACATTCAGGTCCAAGAAAATTAAATGGGGGAAACTGTCACACCCTAAATTTTGACCGAGCTTTTTCGAATTTTATTCATCTGGCGCATTTTTATCGAATTATTTGATAGTCAGTCATTTTTGCATTATAATCAATTAATCATTAATCATGCAGTTCTATTTATTTTACTTTTAATGTCATATTTTATTCTTGATTTTTTTTAGAATTACTTATTTCGCTTTAAGAATAGGAGTTTATATTATATTAGATATTTTAGAATTAATTTAAATTTAAATTTTATTTTGGTTCAATTCTAATTTAGAATTTTTTTTATTTAAGTTAATTTAGATTTTAGTTTAATTTCAATTTCAATTTATTTAGTTTAACTTCAATTTATTTAATTCAATATAATTTATTTTTTGATAATCATTTTCAATTTTTTTTTCTTTTTTATTATTATTATTATTATTATTATTAGTTTTATTATTATTATTACTATCTTTCTTTTGTTTTTCTTCATATTCAAAAAAGAAAAAATAGCAAGTGGGGTCCACTACAATGTAGTACAAACACTTCACATGGATTGCCAACTTGGAATTATCAATGACCAAGAATCATTCTCACACTTCACATGGATTGCCAACTTGGACTTATCCATGACCAAAAATCATTCTCATAAAGTCACATGAATTGCCACATCAACACTCCTACCTCATTCACACTATAAATAAGATCTATCTTTCTCTCATTTGAGACTAACAAGATCACCCTTATATTCTCAAAATCTAGCACATTCATAACATATTTTTCAAAGTCAAAATTCTTTTTTTTTACTTACACAATACCCATAAACATTCACCATCTTCACCACAACAACAACCTCCATCAAAACACATTCACTTTCTTCTACACAACAAGCTCAATATTTGCTAGCCTTGAAGTTTGTGAGTATCATTCATCATTTTCTTTTTATATTTTAGTTTGTTATCTATTTAAATTATTAAAAAAATTCCTTATTAGTTTAAGTTATTAGATTGACTTAGTTTCTTCCTTTCAAAATATATTTTTGTTTAATTTATTTATTAATGTTAGAAGTAAAGTATATATGTGATTAACACTTAAAAATATAAAAAATATTACTGTGTAGTAAGTTATTTAAATTTATTTTTTAAGTTTAGTCGTAATTTTGTTTAGTTGTTGATAAACTAAAAATTCAAAAAGATGTGTCTTTACTTTTCAATTCCGTTTTGATTTTTATTTGGGCCGATGATATGACAAAGCCACAATAAATCGTTTTCGATTAATCGTGGCCGATATGAGGCCATCTTGTTTATTTTATTTTATTTATCCTAATTTCACAATTTATCTCATTTTTTTATTTTCTTTATTTATTTCATTTATTTCACGTACTCTTTTATCATATTAATTTCTAACGGTCCCAATCAATTCAGACACTGCACACACGCTTTCTCTTGGGCAAATTACAACGAGACCCTTTATTTCATCGCATTCTCGTGTAAAATTATTATTGTATCCCTCTCCCGTTTTTGTACGTAATTTATTTCATCCGCCTTTATTTTACCGGTTTCGTTTTCACTAGAAATACCTTTAGGAATTAGGAATCAAATCCACTTCATTCAATCAATTTATACGCCTACATTTTTGCACACACGTAAGTCGGTCACTATGTGATTGCCGTCTGCACGACTTATTGCGTATCTTAATTAACTTAACAAGGAATAGAGCTCCGGAGTCTAGCATTCCGCACGTTCTGAAACGAACCACACTTGGGCTAGCCCCACGCGTAGGGATTCGTTTAATTCTCTGTTATTAAAATTACGTTAAATCCAAAAACGTCTAAAAACAAATTATCCAACCTATTTTATAAATTTAATACGAAAATAGGGCTCCGGAGTCTAGCACTCCACACGTTCTAGAATGGACCGCTACTGGGCTAGCCCCACTCAACGTGGTCCATTCGCCTTCCGTATTTCGAAATATCTAATCGCGCAATTTAACTCGTGAAAGAATAGAGCTCCGGAGTCTAGCATTCCGCACGTTCTAGAATGAATCGCTCCTGGGCTAGCCCCACGCGACGTAGTTCATTCGCTCTTTCAAACTTAAAACAACTTAAAACTCACCAACCAATTCAAATCACTTTCATAATTAATCACCGAAAGACGAAACTCCGGAGTATAGCACTCCGCACGTTTTGGAATGCAATCACTCCTGGGCTAGCCCCACGCGACGTGGTTCATTCGCCCTTTCGTTTAAAACACCTTAACAAAAGTCAAACACTTTTCTCTAAAACGACCATTATTTAAATCATTCTATCTCGCAAACAAGCTAGTGCTTCAACCTCCACCGCGAGTATAAGCCAACGCTTAGCAGTAGAATGCGTTTTGAACAATCGTTCGATTATAAACCACAAACCGTAGTAGCACGAACTACGAAGCTCTAACTTTCTCATTGCACAAGGGAATACGTAGGCACGAGGATTTTAATCCTTCGCGAGCACAATAATAAAAAAACTTTAATCCTTTCTCCGTCTTAATATTAATTTAAAACTTTTCTTTAAGAACAAACATATTAACAATCATTTAGAAGACAAAGACTTAAGATCAAACATTTAATCGCATAATTAGCTAAGAGGTTCCCGTTGAGTACAACGGACGTGAGGGGTGTTAATACCTTCCCCTTGCATAACCGACTCCCGAACTTAGAATTTGGTTTCGTAAACCATTTCTTATCCTTTATTAGGTTGTATCTATATCTCCTTTTTCTTTAAATAGAATAAATAGAATTAGGTGGCGACTCTGTTGTTTGTTTTAGGATCGTATTTTTCGAGGTACGACACGTAGCACCTGTGTCAATCATAGCAATCAATAGAATACTATTAATATGAAAAATACATATGATCAACCGGTCCTCACTGGAAGTCTGTGTCCCTGTCAAAGCGAACACCTTTCCTCCAATTTCAACTTTCTAAGGCTTCTTAGAATGTGTACCGATATGACATTGTTCCCCACAATTGTAGCAAGTAACCAGATTTGTCTCGCACTCACCAATCAAGTGTACAGGCTGACCATACTTGAAACATCTCTTCATGTCACTTGTGCACTCGCTGACACGATGACCCATCTCACCACATCTATAACACTTTTACGAAGCAGGAGCACCTCCCCCATTTGGCCTTTTACTTTCATTATGTTTCTACTTACCCTTATCAGCAAGAGCTGCATAAGGTTTTCCACGATTCATTTGTTGTTTCCCTCTTCTCTCAGCTAAGCCTTTGAAATGCTCAAATCGAGCCTTGATGTCTTCCTCAAATAGCCTACAACAATCCACCAAATCCAAAAATCTATGGATCAACCAATCACTTGCTTGATCTCAGGCCTCAAACCATTCTCGAATTTGACATATTTCGAGAACTCAACAGTTGTATCACTATAATGAGGATAGAAATTTGCCAAATCAGTAAACTTCACAGCATACTCAGTCACAGACATACTGCCTTACTTCAGTTCTAGAAACTCGATTTCCTTCTTTCCTCGAACATCTTCCGAAAAATACTTCCTCAGAAATTCTCTCTTGAACATGCCCAAATGACTACCTCACCAGACGCATTCAACCGTTGACGAGTGCCAACCTACAATTCATCGACTTCAACTACCAATCTGTGCACATCCAATCACACCTTACTTCCTTCCGAGCACTCCATCACTCTGAAGATCCTCTCGATTTCCTTAAGCCAATCATGTGCTCTATCAAGTTCATACTTCCCCTTGAACGTAGGCGGATCATTCTTCTTGAACTCATCATTTTCGTGATCCCCAGCATTCATCGGATTTTGCACGGCTTGTACCATAGCTTGCATAGCAGCGGTAAGTGCAACATCGTTCCTTCTAGCCATTCTAAATCTGTCACACAACAACAATCCAACAACAATTTAGAACCAACAACAACAACAACGCTTAACACTCAACAACAACACAACAACTCGATGACTCTATGACTCAACGACTTGGTCGGACAGACCGACCTGCTCTGATACCACTTTGTAACACCCAAATTACCCCACAGAATTATTTGCAAAATCAGAGTAAATTTTCACCAAAATATTTGAGTGTCACAATTCAACGAAAATACCACACTTGGCTCAATGATAGGTTTTCAAAATATATTATTCAACATGCAGCAGAAAATGTTTTTAAAGCAAAATCATTCATAATTTGATTACAAAAGAAATGTCTTTCTGAAAGAAATAAACAAAAGTAACATCGTCCCGACATCCAAAGCGACGTATCAGAGCCGACATCCTAACAACGTGAAGTATGTAACACCCCACTTTCCCAATTTCATAAAATTAACATTTTATGTCAAAACTCAGAGTTTTTCAATAAGTGGAATTCCACGTCTCAACAATAATGACCAACAAAAATGTTTAGTGCAAGATTATTTTTTTTTCCAGAGACAGTATGAAGACGATCTATACGAAGATTTAGTCCTGGTACTTAGTGCTGACACTATCCTGAGACAGTTCAGAGACGGTCTAAACGAAGATCTAGTGCTGATACTTAGTGCAAGATATTTTCCAGAAGCAATTCAGAGATAATCAAAACGAAGATTTAATTCTGATGCTTAATTCAAGATATTATCCTAGAGACAGTTCATAGAGGATATAAACGAAGATCTAGTGCTGATACTTAGTGCAGGATACTTTCCAGAAGCAGTTTAGAGATAATCGAAACAAAGATTTAATTATGATGCTTAATTCAAAATATTGGCCTTGAGACAGTTTAGAGACGATCTATACGAAGATCTAGTGTTGATACGTAGTGCAGGGTATCTTTTCCACGCAGAGATTTTTTAGAGACGATCTACACGAAGATCTAGTGCTAATACTTAGCTCGGGATATATTACAGATAGTTCAGAGATGGTCGAGACGAAGATCTAATTCTGATACTTAGTGCAGTAACAACATTCAGATAAAGTCAAACGTAGACACATTTTGATATTCCTACCAACAGATAATTTGGATGGCATCTATAAGCCCATATCCAATTACTCCATATGGATTCTTTAAGCCTATTCAATAAATACAATCAATCAATAATATTACTTTGCACACCGGCGAGTGCAAATTTTTGGGCTTTAGTGTTCAATCCTCTTCTATCTTCAGGTCACGAATGGCGTACATGCCAATCTAACTCCTCAGGTTTAAGAAAATTGAACAGGGGCACCTGTTGTACCCCAAAATTTTCCCTCCCATATTCCAGACAATGTGTCTCAAGAGGTTTTCTAATAGTCACAAGATTCACAATTGCTCAAAAGGATTTCAGGTTTCATCAGACAAAGCCTCCTCCTAAGCAATGAATCTCAAACTAGGGTTTTGATTTTCCCAAGGTAAATTGGACTTATAAAGCCTCAATTAGACTTCATGGTATCCCACATACTTCAAAGAATCCTCATGTCAAGTTTCAAGGCTTTCCCTAGAAGTTTGGTCAGTCAGATGCTTAAAATATCAAAAACCAGTTAACTTGGTCAAAAAGTCAAATGTGGTCAACACAAAGTCAAACTTCAAGATTTTTGGTCAACATCAAGATTATGAGGTGAAATTCATAATTTGATCAAGGGTTGATCATGATTCATCAAGGAAATCTCAGAATCATCAAGAATCAGAAGTTGTTAAATTAAGGTTTTTGTAGGAAAAGTGAACTATACTTTAACCAGCCATAACTTTCACATACTTCATTAAAAATTTCCCATCCAAATCTCAGTTTGAAGGAAATTCAATTACCTACAACTTTGTGTCTCACAAGCCAAGTCCAAAAATGCTTCATTTGAGAGATATGAGCCAAGACATTACAAGTCCTTTTAAAAGTCAACAAAAAGTCAACTTTTTCCAAAGCTCATAACTTAAAAATGGAAAATTAAATGGACATGGTAGCAAAAGGAGTAGTTATAGGACACTCTAAGCTTTCCAAAAATTCCTAGAACACCTTCATGGGATGAAAATTGAGGGAGTTATGCATTGTTGAAGCGGACAATTTTGAGGAGGTGTATGAAGCAAAAAAGGCCAAAACTTAAGTTTTCTTCAAATGGACCCATATTCTTTCAACCCATACTCAATTATAAGATCATGCACGACCCATTGATCATATTATCTGATTTTTTATATTTATTTTATATTATATTGGATTTAAATCATTTAAATTCAATTTTAATTAAGATAAATAATAAAAAATCAAATCTTTGATCTTAAATCTATTTTGGAGTCAAATATGTGATGATTATGATGATTGGAAAATATCAAATTCGTGCAAAACCAAATAGGCATGATTTTATCAAATTTATGGACAAATTTAGAAATCACAATCCTTCACACTCGAGCAATCTCTTAATCCATCAAAAAGCCCAAAATTGTTGACCTATTTCACTCACTTATAAATGCACAACAAGAATGCAATGCAATGCAATGGACACATTTTTTGAGCTAGAGCACCCTTAACAAACTTCAAATTTTTCAAGAAACAACTCAAAATCAGTTTCCTATTTGCAACAAGATTCCAAGACTTTTGAAGGTGGCAATCGCTTCCTTGAAGCATTTTGGACATGTCTCAATCATTACCATCATCAAAATCATGATAAAACACATAAACCGGATCATGTTTTTATGCTTTTCTTAATTTTTTTTGGATTTCTATATTTTATGCATTATAAACTGTTTTTGATGGTTCAATGTTGTTTGTGATGATGTATAGGACGTTTCTGGATTGGTTGATTGAAATTTTAGTGCAGGTTCAAGAATCCACCATTGTTAGGGTTTGATGGTCAAAAATTGGGAATTCTATATAGACACAATTTCATACGAAATTGATGAATGATTTGGACCTAGGGGACTGCCTTTGATTGATTTACATGATTGAAATAAATTTATTTTGTGTATCAAGAATTTTTTTATGTGTAGGACATGTAGTGACAGACAAAAACCATCACTACAACCTTTAGCCACATACGAGCGTCACTAAAGCCTAACTGGACGGCCAGACGAAGAAGATGATGAACGCGCGCTTTCAGAATTCAAATTTTTGCTTTATTTTATAATATGTTTGTTCCATATGTATATCACACGCAGCAACGTGGCACAGTGGACAGAGTGTGCACGTATGAAGCTGAGGGCGTGGGTTCGAATTTAGCTTCCCCCATTATTTTTGTGACCTGGTTTTCTTCTATTTCCTTTTTAGTTTTTTATTATTTTCTTAATTAATATTCTAACCCTAAATTAATTTAACTAATCACCTCTTTTAAAAAAAACAATTTCACTAATAAACTTCTAATTATTTTCAAATAATAGTTTTTTTTCATGTAAATAAAAATTAGTTTTCTTAGATTTTTTTATTAATTTTTGTAAATTAATTTAGTAATTAGGTTTAGATTAATTTTAATCAATCCTAATTTTTCTAAACCCTAATTTTTAATCAACCCTAATTTTTCTAAACCCTGATTTTTTCATAAAACGATTAATTTTTTTCTTAACCTAATTTTATTTACTTCTTTATTTATTTTCTTAGAAAATTTGTATAGGACGCGCGATATTATGTAATTTTATTTTCTCGCACTTCTTTTTCCGATTATGTAACTGCTTCCTGATTTTAATAGTTAATTAGGTTTATTTTCCGCATTTTAATTTCTGCAATCCCCTAAAAGACAAATGTACTAAGGGTGTGAAAACTTGTATGATAAATTAATTGGACCTAGCCCACTAAAATTCACAAGATAAAATATCTGAATCAATATTCACACACGTAAGTCAATCGCTATATGATTTCCATCCGCACCCCTAGGTTTTCTCCTTATGGTTGCCTTACAAAAATATGGTCAAGTCCCTCGAACGTGGAAGTATCTTAGTAAAACCTGCATACGTCTAAAAAATCATCATAGTCCCTTCAGATAAAAGATCATAGTCCCTTCGAGTTGCCTACGAATAAATGATCTCGCCTCTCGATGATCCTACGAAAATGATGATAGAACCTTCGAATTACTAAGATACCCCTACAGGCTACCTTCTATGGCCATACTATGAACCTACGTTCGTCCCTAACATCCAAGGTAAAGACTAATTACTCACTAATAGTAAGGACAATCTTAGCCCTAAAGGAAATAAATAACAAGAAAGACCTTACAAACTTAGGGTAAGTAGTTCTTAAGTACTTGCTCACTTCTTTTCAAAACACTCTTTACACCCCGCTTTTCAAAATACTTTCAAACTAAACACTTTGTATACATTCATAAAAGGATCATTGCAAAGTTAAAGACTTTTGAAAATATTTTCTAAACACACACTACATTATTTTTCAAATAAAAGTAAAGTGAGCTAAGTAGTTAAGAGCCCGTGGATAACCATGGATATAAAGGGTGCTAACACCTTCCCTTTGTATAACTTACCCGCCGAACTCAAATCTTTTTTAAAAAGGTCTTTCTTGTTATTTTATTCCTTTTCCTTATTGGATAAAATAAAAGTCGGTGACGACTCTTGCTATCCGCACATAGTTTTTGTCAATGCAAAAACACCCAAGTCAGTTCTCCCACCGTGTGACACCCAGCCTTTGACATTATTGCTTTCCATGGCTTGGAGAGCATCTTTGTAGGAAGTGATTGATGTTCCTATTTTTGATTGATCCTTGCTACTTATAGAGAGATCATGGAACTGAGTTCCAACGACGTCTTCTAGTTCCAAGTACGAGAGTAATGATAAGTTGCTAACAATCAAAGCTCTTTCCCTGAATATTGTTACCAATTTGTTATTTTTCACAAATCTCGATTTTTGATGAAGCATGGTCACTGCACCTGCTTCATGAATCCATGGTCGGCCGAGTAAACAATTATAAGCCATGCTGATATCCATGACTTTAAAGGTAACTTGGAAGGTGTGAGGTCTAAAGGTTATGGGAAGATCCACTTCGCCGATAACTACTTTTCGAGATTCGTCAAATGCTTTGACTACAACCTCATTTTTTCTTATAGGAAAACCCTGAATAGTCAGTCTTGTGAGAGTGGACCTTCGCATTACATTTATAGATGAACCTGTGTCTATGAGTACGCTGGCTAGAGCATCGTCATCGCAGTTGATAGTAATGTTCAATGCCATATTGTGATTTCTTCCTTCTTCAGGAAGATCGTCGTTATTAAACCCCAAATTGTTAAAATTAGTTATGCTGGAGACGATATCGTCGAATTGGTCCATAATTACGTATGGTTCTACAAAGGTTTGCTCTAGAAACCTTTGTAATACTTCTCGGTAAACTTCTGAGCTAAGTAGAAGAGATAACACCGAAATTCTCGAAGGAGTTTGTGGTAATTTATCCACAATGTTATACCCATTTCTCTGGATGAACCTAAGGATTTCATCTTTATCCTTTGTTGTTTCTTCAACTCCTCGGTTGAATATTTGTCCACTTCGAGTGACTCGATTGATATCAGTGACACTGACAAGGGATGGTAAACGTATTTCCTTCCCTCCTTCCATGATTGTTGGTCCGTACATATACGAAATTGCTTTCTCCGAAGCATAAGGCACTGAGCCTGGTAAGCAGATGACCAAAGGGGTTATATGAGCCTTTTGAATGTCGAAAGTAACCTCTACTGGTGCTGGCTTGGGAATTTCTCTACTGTCAAAGGGAACTTATAAGCATTTTTTTCTTCGATCAAAGGGATTATGTTGAAATCTCTTTGTCAGTTTCATAGTACCATAGGTTCGACTGCTGAAACTTCTTGTATCATGTTGATGATTTGTGACTCTTGGAGACGAGTGACACCTTGATCCATTTGATCTCAGAGATCCATTCATACTATGATACATCCTCGTTTATTTGTTTAACAGACCTCACAATATTCATAACTATGAGGTGGTAAAATACCATATCTACTTTGTATACGATGCATCTTGACTCTGTCAGAATCTAACCGGCGTATCGGTTTTAAGACTAATTTGACCAGTTTCTTCGTCCATGTAAATTGGAGGCCACCAATGGTCCAATAAATCTTTAAGATCTCTTTGCACTATTGCACACCCTTGATTATCTTCAGAGCAACCTCTACAGTTATGATAACCGTGCATTGATATCCAACTCTGATGCGCTTTGAGTGCAATTTGACTAAACTAGTATTCATTATGCAAATGTCGAAGATTTGAACCATGTTGATATGAGGATCATCCATTTCACGGTAATCATGAATCCAACTGACTGACGCTTCCTCGTGATGTGGTGATGTATTTGTTTGAACATTTGGGTTGATATCTTTGAAAGATAAAACTTCGTTCCTGACGAGTCTCTAGACGTCGTACTTGAAAGTTAGGAAATTTTAAATATTATGCCCCTTCCCTCCTTGATGATAAGGACAAGATTGATTAGCTTTATGACATGGAGAGGGATCAACAGAAATCGCGACAGGAGTCCTGGTCTGAATGTGCCCCTTTCTAAGTAGGGGTGGAAATAGGTCAGGCCGATAACAGGGGCCTACAGGCCAGCCTACATAGGCTCAGGCTAGGCCAAGATTTTTCAATAAATAGAAAAGGCTTAGGCTTTTTTATAAGCATATTTAGTTAAAAAGTCCAGGCCTCAATTCATGAAAAAAGCCTCTTAAGCCTAACAGGTCAGCCTATTTAAATAAATATGAATATTTTTTTACTATCACTATGTTATGTATTGTACTTTGAATTAAAATACATAAATAAAAATTGGATATCTTGGAGAACTTATGAAAATAAGATGAAAACACCTTATGAACAATGTTATAAGTTGTTTTGATAAGTTATCTTAAATAAATAGTCTCACAAAACTTATGTTAATAGGTAAGCTAAAATAAGTTAATGCAAACAAACATTTAGTCTCATTGGATTTTTAGTTTGTTAGTCTATTTAAACATTATTTTAATTACTTATTTAAATATTTATAAAATAACAGGGATTTATGTAGGCTAACGGGCTAACCAGGCCTTAGAAAAGGCCAAACTCAGGCCTAAAAAAACCTATGACAAGATACAGGTCGGGCTTAGGCTTCAAATTTTTTGGCAGGTCAGGCTTAGGTTTTACAAAGTCTAGCTCGGCTCAGCCTATTTCCACCCTTATTACTAAGTAAAAGTGGAAACAAATCAGCATATGTCGTAGGTATAAGGTCAATTGCTGGAGCCCTAGGATACCCATTGTTGTTAAATTTAGAACGAGCCTATTGAAGAGGCTGCTACCTTTGTTGATATTGTTGTTGATTAGAAGAGCTTCGAGTGATCTAAGGTTGATACGTCAGAGCTATAACTGATGTAATAACAGGAGATACCGTCGCCGCTTGACGAGGTGCAAATATTTTTCGTTGTTTACCCAGAGATATATTATTGATGTCCTGTTCTTTCTTCTTCGGAAAGGAACTTTTATATCTTTGTTTGAACCAGAAGGTTCAACATCCTTTGTTAAACGTCTCTCTCTAACTACCACTTCTAGACGTACTCCCGTGTTTACCATTTAGGTAAAATCACTGGGTGCATTGGCGACCATCCTTTCATAGTAGAATGAACTCAATGTCTCGAGGAAGATTTTTGTCAGCTTTTTCTCTCTGAGAGGAGCAGAAATTTGAGCAGCAATTTCACGCCAACTTTACGCGTACTCCATTAAAGTCTCATTAGCCTTATGAGACATTGTTGTAAGTTGGTCCCGATCGGGATCTATATCCAAATTGAATTTATACTATTCGATGAAGGCATTTCTGAGATCTCGGAAGTTGTTAATATTTATACGATTGGATTTCATGTACCAATGAAGCGCTGCCCCAATCAAGTCATCCTGAAAGTAGTGAATCAGTAGCTTTGGATTGTCCGTCTGAGTGGACATTTTTTGGGCGTACATTGTCAAATGAATTTGAGGGCAAGAATCACCCTTGTATTTCTCAAATTTTGGAACTTTGAATTTGTGCGGTATTTGAACATTTGGGACTAAGCAGAGATCTGCAGCGTTGCTTCCAAACAACTATTGTCTTCTAAGAGACTGTAATTCCTTTTGCATTGCGGAAAAATGTTTTTGGAATTCTTCCATCCTTTCATTGATTCCTCCTCCTTCACTTGGAGCAGGAGAGTACCTCCGACTTTCAGTGGTAATGTGTACCTGTGGAGCTGGAACAACTTGCAATGCAGTCAGAACTTTGGATACCGGGAGTTTGTAACCTCCTGGTACAAAATTCTTTTCTAGTGCATCTTCGAGAGTTCGAAGTTTGTAACCTTCAAAATGAGACAGTCATGCGGCATTTTTCAACTCTTCAGCTAGTGGATCATATCCTTCCGGGATAAAACCTGGTGGCATGTCCCATGGACGATCCTTTGGCATGGCGTACCTCAGATCCTTGTACGGTACCTCTTAAAATCGGTGCATACACGACTTCAGAGATCACTGTTCTTTGGTGAAGATTCTGAGCTACAATCATATCTTCGACCATTTCTTTAAGCCTTTCCATAGTTGAATTATACTAGAGAGCTCCTCTTTTAGCTTTTTGTTCTCTTCCTCGAGGTCTTCCATTCTTTTCTGGCGACCGGCCCGAGTATTGTATGAATGATACAATTTGACTTCTAAAAGAAGTGCAAGAATAAGACTTGATGAAAGAAAATGCAAATGATGCAAATGATGAATGATAATGCAATGATTAAAAAATATTTGTTAATTTTCTTCTTTATTTAAAGAAATAATTGATTGAACCAACTTCTGCATAATATCATTAAAAAAAATTTATTGAACTAAAACAAGTTACATCCACAATACATTATTCAAAATGCAGAAAAGAAACTTAAAGCTTTGAAGCTCTCTCAAGGCATAAGTTGAATGGTATCTTGATTTTCATAGCTCAAGAAAGGCTGGATGGGTAATCTGAATTGCATAGCCCATGAAAGCTAAATTTGGTGGAAAAAATGGTCGGTGAAAGGTGATCTTAGTTATAGTCCAAGTATATGACAATTGGGAATTAGCTTAGTGAGAGTCCAAGATTATGACTGTAATGAATTAATTGTAAGGTTTTTGACTTTTGTGCCTTGATTGAAGCCCAAGGTTGAAGCTAAAAGAGACTCAGTAAAGATAATTTGTCATCTCTAAAGAGGGAAATGTTTGATTAATATGTGCCTTGATTAAATCCTAAGGTTGAAGCTAAACAAAGAAAACCAACTTAATGGGGAGTTTTATCTGTGTCCTGATTTGGAAGCCCATGTGTGAAGCTTATTTGGTCAGAGACTAACTCTTAATTTATATGTATCCTGTATGAAAGGTTGATTTTTTATA
The DNA here is from genome assembly GCA_963966055.1 of Lathyrus aphaca. Taxonomy (NCBI): domain Eukaryota; kingdom Viridiplantae; phylum Streptophyta; class Magnoliopsida; order Fabales; family Fabaceae; genus Lathyrus; species Lathyrus aphaca. The sequence continues at coordinate 66,084,864 of OZ014523.1, read as the reverse complement.
GGAGATTGTCTCTGTATGAAGAGTGTTTTGTTTGTTTTGTTTGATAAAAGTTTTGAGGCCATCAGACATTCCTTTGTCTAGGGAGGTTCAATTGCACAAAGTCTGGGAGGAGGTTATCATGGTCATCCATTAGGGAGAGAGAGACTATTATATGTGTTTAATTATAAGGATATGTTCTTATGATTTTAGGAAGCATATGAGGGTCCTTCTGTTTAAGCACAAGAGGTGGCTAGGTTACCTATAAGAGGCCCATGGGTTCTTGAAAAAATCCCAAGAGGAGCCTAATGGATGGCTTACAAAGAAGCACTTCTTATCTTTATAAACCCCTAATAAGTTGTAAAGAAAAACCCTAAGTGTTTTGAATGGTGTATTTGTTTGGATTAAGATAACCTAACTACTTAGAAATTCTAGCAGGATGCAAATATATATAGTATGAAATGCATGCAGACAATAAATGTGTCAGTGAATGTGTTGAACATTTTTTATTATGTCTTTGTTATGGTTTAAGTATTCTTAAATGTTTTTTTAAGAATGATGTTGGGAGTTACATTGGGAAGTAGAGGCCCAAAATCCCGAGGGAGAGAAAGATTACAAATATGTTTTATATTGTATCATCTTTGGTGATTAAGAAGTGTTTTATCATCTTTTTTTAATATGAGATAAAGAAAGATATATTTAAACAGAGAAACCCTAATCTAACAAGCAAACAATATTTTAAGAAAACGAGAAGTTAGAGGGAGAAGAGATGACTCAAAATCCAATAATAGGGCTTAAACATTAGGATGCCTATGGAATTTGTTTTGTATTTTATTATCTTGTGATTTCATACATAGGGTAGGACTTTTAAAGAAAAGCTGCCTACCGCCTAGAAAGTAGCTCCACCTGGTTGTGAAGCTCAGTTTATTGCAAGTGTATTAGATCTTTAATTTGAATGAGATGAGACTTGTAAACAAGTAGCCCAATATCTTTATTTGGGAGATTGAAAACTGTTTAAGAAAACAGTTTGAGGAATATTAAGACTTATACGGAAGCCTAACAAAGTTTTAAAACAGACCAGAGAAAGTTTAAAACAGAAAATGGGTCCTAAACACAAAGGATTCTCCATGACACATTTTCACAATTCAATTTGATTAAAAGAATGTTATGTGTAAAGAAATTCACAGAAAGAGATTCACAAATGAAAATTCAATGCGGTGGAAAAGGTGATCGCGTCGAGTTTTTGAAAATGGATCAGATGAACCCTAATGGTTCATTTTTCAAAAAGGGGTTGGTCTTACACTCTAATAGAGGCTCATGAGTGTGATAAAAATCAATTTGAGGGTAATTAAATCAAAACCCTAATTTTTAATATTTTAAACATTAAAAAATATTTAAGACTTTGAGAAATTTCAAACATAAGTGAAAAACAAGTTGAAACCTTGGATCAATGTTTGGAAATTTATATTTTATCCATGAGATGACTTGAATATCATTTATGTTTATAAAATCAAGTGAAAGAAACAATTTTCAAATGTTTAAAAACAAATAAATTAAATCTTAAAGAAAATATTAAATAAATAATGTTTTTGTTTTTTTCCATGGAATAAAATATCTAAACATTTTTTAGAATTAATGAAAAAATAATCATTCAAAAAATCAAAAGAATTGGAGAGTTATTAATTTTTTAATCAATTAATAAAACTTCAAAATTTGAAAATTTGAAAAAGGGCGCCAAGACACATGAAGAACACGCGCGTGTTCTTCATGTTGCCCAAAAATCTGATTTTTTCAAAATCTATGCTTTCTCATTGAATATGCAATGAAATTGAATAAAATAAAGACCAAACTTGTTTGATTTTAACCCATGAACATAATTGTGACAATTAATTTCATTTATTTTAAGTGTATAATGAAAAATCAGTGATGAACACTAAAGAACCCTAATTTGGCCTAAGCCTCATGAAATTTTACATGATGATGAATTTGTGAAATTGATTGAGGAGAAACACTTAAAATATAATTACGCACACATGGTGAAAAGATAGTGCGAGAAAATATGCATGGATTATGAAATGACCAAGTTTGAGGTTTACCTGAACTTGGAGCTGTAACAACTGAGGTCATTTTGATCTGGAGGTGTTACATAAGACTTGTGATGATCTGAAAAGCTTCCTTGGATGATATGAAGTGTGTTTGATGTAACACCCTAAAATTCATAAGTTTAATTATTGGTAATTATTTATGAATATATGGCAAGTTGTGATGTGTTTTGGTGTTGTTATGATGACATTGTTGATTTATAAGATAAAATGGATATTATAAGTTATTTAGTTGAATATTATTATTTAATTATATAAAAGGAGAATTAGAAGTGTGGGAGGTATAATGGTATTTTGTGGAGAGTTAGTAAGGGTAGATTGAGGAAAACATATTTGGGGTCCTAGGGGCAAGATTGACAAAAGGAAGTTGAGGATTGGGAATACGGTCAGTTTTTCGCGATCACATTTGGAAGAGAAGAGAGAAAGCTCTGAAGAACGAAGAAGAGAGGCGAAGGCTTGAAGAATTTTTCCAGAGTTTTTGAGAAAAGACCGTAGGCTCTAAGGTATGGAGAGTATCGCTTTATAATGTTCTTGATGTAAAGTTTAGGTAATGGGGATAGTTGGGGTTTTAGGGAAAAACTTAGGATTTGATGAGTATAATTGAGGGATTATTGATGAATTGATGTATGTTGTGTGTTGTAAATAATGTATGTGTGTTAGTTATAGGTTCTATACTAAAAATTTGGGATTAAAAATGATGAAAAACTGGTTTTTAAGTGAAAAATCGTAGCAGGAGTTTACTGTCATCGTAGAATTGGGATGTGAAATCTACCTTGCCCGCTTAGCGAGCAGTGAAAAGTGTGAATTTTCTCCAACCCGAAAGGAGGCCGCTTAGCGAGCAAGGGGGTCGCTTAGCGAGCCATGGAAGTGAAAAATAATGATTTAATTGCAGAAATTACCTAATAATGTGTAGACATATTGTATTGGTGTCTTGACGTATTATACTTGTTGTCATGATTTATGTTGATGTTTTAGTGATCATTTTATGATAGAAATGAAGTTAAGTTGTAAGTTGATTATAGGGTTAAATATGTTTTGGTCCCTATAAATATCTCAATTTTGACTTTTAGTCCCTATAAAAAAACGTCGAGTTTTAGTCCCTATAAAATTACTTTTGCACACAATTTTAGTCCCTTTACAAGGACTAAATCTGAGTGCAAAAATAATTTTATAGGGACTAAAACTCGACGTTTTTTTTGTAGGGACTAAAAACCAAAATTTAGATATTTATAGGGACTAAAAACTTTAACCCTTGATTATATGTTGATTATTAACATGAATGCTGATGCAAATGTTGAATTATGTTGATTATTCTGAATTGTTGTATCGTTGCATTCATGGCATACCTATGTTGTTGGAAGCTTCGATCCCATAGTATGGATTGGGGTTACCTTGATTATGTTGTGCTCTATTGTGGAGGGTAGATGACCCAGTGTCCATCACATGTTGAAATCGGTATCACATGCATTTATGAAGTTGCATTTCATTTTTGGTGGCATAACATGATGCATGTGTGTTGATATGATGTTTGATGAGTTTTATGATGTGATGAGTGAGAATTTTGATGTATTGTTATATGACGAATGTTGCATGATTATCTTTATTTTATGTCAAATATATTGATTCGTGATTACTCACCCTGCCTGCCTTTGGTGATGATTTATTATGCCATCCTGAAGATACTCAATAATAAGCTTGGTGTATGGATGTAACATGTATTGTTGTTTCTTTTGTCGTTTATTTAGTTAGGTGTGGTGTCCTGCTATGTGTCATGTAACATCGGGATGAGAACACTTGAGAACCGTTGTGTTAACTTGTTTTACCTTTGAGTTAATGATGTTTTGAATTAAACTTTGAATTTACTTATTTAAGTTAATAAGGTTGATGTCTTATTATCCGCTGCTTAATAATGTTTATATGTTGATGTGAATGCATGTCATAACCCGTGTTACGGGACATGACCGAATGATGATGTTTATTTATGTTTGTTAAAAGAAGAAATGTGATACCCTTTTGATGATACTCTAATTTTATTGAATAATTATGTTATATTTTGATGTGGGGTAAAGGGTGTTACATTTGAGCCCCTGGACTTGATTTACAAGTGGTCGGATCAAGTTATGACCTTCAAGTTGCAGAAAGTATGCCTTTTTGAGGTTTTGAAGAGTGATTTTGGGTTGGAGGTGTTTATAGGTTGGTTCAAGTGTTTGAACACCTCATATACATCATATGTAATGTGTTTGAGCTTTTTGTGGCTCAAACTCAAAAATCGATGGTGTTTGCTCAAAATGTCAAGTTTTGAGTCTTTGAGAGTGAAGAAGAGAAAGCTTAGAATTCAGAGGCTTTTGTGTAATATTTATGATCAAATGAGGTCTCTTTTTATAGGCAAACATGTTGAGATTGTTTTGCCATTGAGTCTTGAAAAGATAAGTTCAACATTGTCGATCATTGCTTGCCATAAAATCTCTTAAATGTTGAAATGATGAGATTCCCAAATGGCTCAGTTATGCAGTAGGATAATTCACATTCTTCAGAAGTTTTGAACTTGGATTGTGGACACCTATTACTTGTTGATCAAGAGATCCAAGAATATGCCATTTGGAGCATGGTGACCATTGGAATGAAATACATAGGTGTTGAATTCCATAAATGTCATTTATGGGAATTCCTTGGTGCAATCATGAATTATAGGTTTGATTAGGTTTCTAATAATTGTTTAGATGCTTAAGACCACTGGATCTTATCCCTTGACTCACAAAAATCAGAATTTCAAGTTTTGTGAAAATCTGTTTTTGGAAAACAGTTTGTCATGGTGACTTTAATCCATGATTTCTTCATGCAAAAGCAAGATCTTTTCATGTCAATTGATCCCTTGGATTGTTGGCAACATTTGCAACAATATTGATGTATAACATTGGAATTGTTTCAGCTTGGAACCATTTGAAAAATACCTCCAAGTTTTGATGTTTGGACTGATTTTGTACTTAGGCTGATTTTGTGTAAGTGTTGAAATTTCCAATTCTTTCTTGATTTTGATCAATCTTTAACTTGAAATCCATAATGAATTGGAGTTTTGTGTAGTTGAACCATTTGTAGTTTATGGCAAGATCTCTCATTTGAGCTTTGGTTCACAAAAATCTGATGTTTTGATCACAAGTTATGATGCTTGAAAGTAGGGTACTTGATCACTTTTTCTTATAACTTAGAATTTTTTTTAAGTTTCAAAGATTGTCCCTTTTGCAAGTTATCTTTAAATTTCTGATTTTTTGTGATCAAATGCATTCATGAGCAATAAATTTTTGTAATATAGGTCACGTGGATCATTTTGGGTGAAAAAAATAAGCTTTGACTTTTTGGTCTAGATGAAAATTACACTGGATACCCTGATTTTTTATTTTTTAACTGAACATCAGCTGAGGTATTTCAAACCAATGAATGAATTTCTAAGGATTATATGAGCTATTTAAACCATTTCCTATATGGTAAGCAATGAAAAGAAAATTGAAGGAGAAGTCAGAGAAAGAGAATGAGAGAGGTCAAAGGAGGAAGAAAGATGAGAGAAATGAAAAATGAAAAATGAAAAACTGATAAGCGATAAGAAAAATGAGAAAAAGATGGAAAGTTAAAATTTGATGAAAAATAAATTGAAACTCATACTAACAATAAAATTTTGTTAAAAATTTGCCACGAGAATAATCACATGGAGGGTTATATTATATGAACATCAGAGACAAATGGATCTTTTCCTCATCCATTTATCTTCTTATATGATAAAATAAAAGTAATATTTATTTATATGTATGGAAAGCACGTGAGATTCATAATTAGTAACCGTTTAATTTATTTATTTTTAAATTAGTTAACTTACCGAAATGACAGTCCGGGACATTGAAAATCATTTGTAATTAGTTTAATTATGAAATAATTTTGGTGGATAGAAAAAGTATTTTGCATTTAATTTCATTTAAAAAATAAATGAAAATTGGGACCGAGAGAGTTCTATCATAAATATTTAGTTAGAGACAGATAGAACATTTATCATTTTCAATAAAATATTAGACTAATAATTGAGCTAAAAATAAAAGTAATATTTTAATAATTTCATAATAAATTCATTTGTCAATGTGTTTATTCATCACCGTCATTATCTAAGGTGACTGTAGAGTGGTAGAGTGGTAGTTGCCTTGGAAATACGTTGCTTCTTTTCTTATCACAGTGTGACATAATGGAACATTTAATGCTAAAACTTAGTGGTTGTCTTGTTCCTTTCAAACCCGTATCATATTTATGTAGCATCATATTCAACCAATTATCCAACCAAACGCAATTTGCACCATTTCTTTACACATAAAATAACCGATTTGTTGTATCATAGAGATGGAGAAGGGAATAGGTGTTGAATTAGCAGCTTCAAGATCTTCCATTGACATGAGAAATTCAGTTGATGATGATGAGGATATAGAATGCAAAGATTCGTTCCTACGGTTTGTGGAGACTTTTCTGCGGTTGTTCACTATTGGTTTGTGTGTGACAGCTCTTGTTATTATGCTTAAGAATTCTGAGGAGAATGAGTATGGTTCTGTTGCTTATTCTGATCTTGGGGCTTTCAGGTATTAACCATGTCTACTAAATTTATAGTTTATTTATGGTTTAAGTTGTTTTGCTATATTGAAAATCAATGATTGTTGCATAAGTATTTTGAGTATGGGTGGCAAATCCGCCCCGTATAGATCCGTTCAGAAAAAACCATAAACGATACATACTCTGTTGAGTGTGCATGTCTAAAATTGTTTTCCGTTATACAAAAATTGATTGCACGGTAGGAGGACCCGGGGGCATTGTACCACTTATAAATTACAAATTTTCATATTAATATTCACATCTAAAAAATGGGACACGGGACCCATTTTATCTATCTTAATGATGAATATGTGTCACTCAAGTTTAGAGTTAGGGTTTTGGTTTGCGGAAAAAATTAGTTTGGTTTTTACATGGTTGAAATATAAAACTCACTTGTGTTAGGTTGAATAATTTACCGTACTTTAATTAAAGTAGTATATTCTTATAGTTAGGAATGATAATGAGTTTCGTACCTGTGATTTAAAAAAATATATCTTAATCCGAGTTAAGTGAGTATTAATACTTTTACTCGTATTCATATTTACGATATCTAAATACCTAAATTTATATTCGTTTATCCGTATGTTATTAATAAAAATAATTGATAAACTATTATTTATTATGTAATTTTACGTTTTTAATAATATGAAAAAAATTTAACGATATTATTGTTAACTTATATAAATAATTATAAAAATAAAAAATATATATATATATTGTGTGGATATGGGGCGAACTGGGTACTAAGGTACTCCGTACCCGTGTCCATAACCGCTTATATTAATGGATAATTACTTATGTTCGAGTCTATATCAATTTTGTGGGTTTTTATCCTACTCATTATGGATACATTTTGAGGTATCTGTTATGAATGAGTCCAATTGTCATCCCTATATAAATTATAAATAAGTTTTGAAGTCAAATTCGACTTTGTATAAATAGAAAGTGAAATTATAAATTAGTTTTGAAGTCAAATTCGATAAGATTGTAGAATAACTTATCAAATTGAGTTTAGGATTACTTTTTAGTTGATTTAGAAGTGATTAAAAGAAAATGATAATATTATTAAATTATTTATTAATATACATGTAGTTTTACATAATAATAATAATAATAATAATAATAATAATAATAATAATAATAATAATAATAATTAAAGAGTGATATATAATAATATTAGTTAGTGGATACAATTTTTTTTACCAAAAATAAAGTTGGTAGATATATTTGAAAACATAAAAAAGAATAAACTTAGGAAATTATCAATTAAAAGTTAAAACTAAATTGAAAGTGATATATTTGTTGAAGTAATTCCTCTCTCTCCCCTATCCATTTGTAAAATAAAATTAGGAGTGTTCGAATATCAGTTTGATTAAATTTTAAAATAATTTGATATTAAAATCAACAAAAAAATATATGAATTGATTTTACATTGGATTTTTATATTTTTCAATAAAATTCAAACCGAAGCAAAGCAATAAATAATAAATTGATTTGTGTTGGATTGATCGGATATATTAAAAATAAATATATAAAAATATTTTTTAAAAATATTTAATTTGCACCAACTAATTTTTCATAATAATATAAAATTTTAATTTTTTTTTCTTCATATAGGTTGTTAATATCACTTATATGACATTTCCTTTTTTTCCTTGAAGTTGAATATCCTATACTATTTTTGATGATAATAATGATATAAATTATACAAATTAATGTAGTTAGTTCGTGTAGACTAGTTCATGGACAAAATTTTGAAAATTCATTGTCCGAATCAATTAATATCAAAATTCATTGATTTTGTTCGATTTTTATCCGAATTAAAAATTATTTGGCTCAACCACCATGATTTGGTTTGAATTTCGGTTTAATTCGGATTTGTTCAAAGCAATTAATCCCCGTAAATAAAATTGTCTCATATAATATAAATGACTTATTTCAATTTTTCAATAAAATATTTTTTTTTCTCAATTTTATTCTCTAATTAATATAACTATCATTCACATAAAAAATAATCTAATATAATCTAATAGAAACATTATTCTCTCTTATTGTTATATATATTCATTATCGGAAAGGAAGGAAGTATTATAAAATAAGAGTAGTTATAATTTAATTTTGTTTAAAAAAATCTAATCATTTTGAAAAACTATAGTAATTAAAAATATTAAAATACTATAACCGAAAAAATAATATAGAAAAAGTAAATAATATTTTGCATTTTCTTATTTTTTTAATTATTAATTTATAAATATCAATAATTTTTTTCTTGTAATATATCTAATTTTCTTAAATAAAATTAATAGTAAAAACATCAAAAATAGAGTAATTTACACTTTCCTCTCAAAAATACAAATATTACACACTTTTATTCTTGTTACAAAATAAACATCCCTTCTTAGCAAATGAAATGTAATAAATCATATCTATATTTTTATTTTTATTTTGTCAATAACGTACCATCTCTTAAATAAATTTATTATTGTCATTTATTTTCGATCAAGTCGTTTTCTTCCCAACATCCATTAATAAATTGATGTTTGACCATAAAGTACCAAGTTATTTCGCAATCAATTTAAAAAAGATATCTCATCTGCTAACAATTTCTAACTTTTTAAATAATTTATTTAAATTGTTAGTTCTTGATCAATCGTTAGTTAGTCACACTAGCAACAATGACTATACTTAATGCAAAGAAATTGTCACCGTCTCTCACAAACTCTATATACAGTTATTCTTATGTCATTATAAAATAAGTTTATAAGTTAATGTATAAATATTAATTGTGTATTACAATTTTATCTTGTGTCAAAAATATATAAAATTGTGTTTTAAAATAAATTTAAAATACTATTAATATTTTATATATAATGGGATAAAAAATAATGTATTTTTTTTTATAAATCTTATCTTTATTATTGTCATCAAATTAAAAGTCAAGACATAAAAAATAAAAAATAATTACATCTCAAATAAAAATAATAGTATTTATACATAAATAATATTTTACCTTTTATTGATATATAAATTAAAATAAATATCATATAAATAAAATATTTACACAGTATTTATTAAGTTCTCTAAAGAGTTAAAAAAATATAATAATTTATAAAATTTTGTAAGATAATACGGTTTTGGTTCATTTTGTAGGTATTTGGTGCATGCCAATGGCATTTGTGCAGGATATTCACTATTCTCAGCTGTCATTGTTGCTATGCCACGCCCTTCAACCATGCCTAGAGCTTGGGCTTTCTTTTTGCTTGATCAGGTTATTTCACTTTTTGTCAATCTATAATGTAATAAACAATATCAATTCGCAACTTCAAGAAAGTAATTTTTTCCCTTCATTTGTGTTTCTTATCCTATAGGTGTTAACCTACATAATCCTGGCTGCTGGAGCTGTTTTATCAGAGGTTCTATACCTTACTGAAAAGGGACTCCCCACAGCAGCATGGAGTTCAGTTTGTGGATCATTTGGTTCATTTTGTCACAAGATGAAAGCATCATTAGCTATCACATTTGTTGCTGTGATTTGCTATATTTTGCTTTCACTTATTTCCTCTTATAGACTATTTAGCAAATATGATGCACCATCATCACAAGTCAACAACTCCAACAAGGACATTGCTGCTTTCAATGGTTGATCGTCAGATATTTAGCTTGTAATGTAATGTGTACATTAATAATGTCCAAGTGCTTTGGCTTAAAGTGCCTCTAAACTGATTAGCTTTAACAGCATGCTTTTGATGGTCATGTAACTCTCTGGAATGATCCAAACTTGTTTTTTATTTGTGTGTTGCTGAAAGCAATATGAGTGTTTATGTGTAGGACAATAGATAAACTTAACAAGCTATTGATGTTTGGATTGCAAATCATAGCTCCGTCATTGAAAAAGTAACTTTTTCTTACTTTTACTCAAATGTTGCTTGTAGATGAAATTCAAAATGCACTGTAATTAGGATTTCTTACCGCTGCCACGAGCCATGGTAGTATTTTTTGGACCAGTTCTGAAACTGATTCTAAGTCGCAATGAGAGGTGTTATTGGATAAGAGAACTATGATTTCTGCATGACAATCAAATTGTCAACTCAATCAAAACAGTCATATAAAGCTATCTGATTGAAGAATAGTCAAGTTCACAAAATAACAGTAATCCATATCCAAAACCACATGTTGAAACTCTAAACTTGTCCTTATTGTATTATAAAAAGGCTATCAAGAAAATCAAACACAACAAATTTTGAACCTACATTGTTCATTTGAAGTCCTTGATCTTACATTATTCAATGATTCAGAAAACCTCGTTATCAAAAGGGCATGATAGAAGAGGTAAAAGTTCAAATCAGTGGCTTGCAGCAGGCTGATTGAGAAGACTCCATCCAAATGAAAGTGTGCACAACATAAGCCCCAATATTGCCGGCATAAACAATCCCCTGTTAGCATATAAATTCAGTTACTTATTAATCCATGATAGCTTTAATTACAAAAACAACAATTATAGCTAATTATAAACTTTAATCACCCGAGTTTAAGACGGTTCTTGGGTTCACCAGAGGAATAGCCTTTGAAGTAGAAAAATCTAGCAACAGTGTAAAGTACTCCAAGGGCAGCACAAATGGATGGATGCTTCAGCCCTCCCAAAATCATCAAAGTGAAGAAAATAGGCATTGTTTCAAGAGAGTTTTGGTGCCCTCTCTGCACTCACCAAAATACAATATGATCACAAGTCATACAATAGATAGACACCAAAAAATGCTCTTAATATCATACCCTTAAATGCATATTTTTAAGTCAAATTTTAATACGCCGAAAAAATAAAAAAAACTCTATTCATCAACTACATCACAACAAGGAACACTAGAATCACAATGTTAACATCATGCCCTTTAATGTGAATTTAAAGTAAAATGATCTATGTTTGGGACAAATTCTAAAAATCTTGACTTCAAGTTAGAATCAACTTTAAAGACAAACTCAATTCCAACCAATAACATCCAAATATGACAAAATCAATTTTAAGTCTCCAAATTCAACAAAAACAATGAATGCTCAGAAATAACTTGGCTGATTAGTAGTGTGGGTTGAAAGTATGGGATTCATGACATTTTTTTAACAGAATTAACCGTGTTTAGTTCAAGGGGGGAGTTTGTAACTTAAATGCAAAAGTAAGGGAGGTTAGTGTCAATCTAAAAACAAAAGGAGTGTTTATGATACTTAGGTAGAACTTAGGGGGAGGTGAGTGTAATTTACCCTGGCGACTATATCACAACAAGGAACACAAGAATCACAATGTTAATATCACACCCTTTAAAGTGAATTTAAAGTAATGATCTATGTTTGGGACAAATTCTAAAAATCTTAACTTCAAGTTAGAATCAACTTTGAAGGCAAATTCAATTCCAACCAATAGCATCCAAACATGACAAAATCAACTTAACTCTCCAAATTCACATATCGTTCTCCCAAAAGTGAATTCAAACCTACACTATGCATCATGATGCAACTGATAAAAAAAATCATGAGTATCACCAGTGAATTTTGTGTGTGTATGTTAACCCTCTGGTTCCCGGTGGAAGGAGACAGTTAATTTGAAGTTGAGCCAGAAGTTAAGTAAATCCAAACCAACAATCATTACATTAGTGAATTCAGTAATAATAATGATTAATGAACAATGAATGATGTATATAGAGGCAAGAAACCAAAATCTAAACACTTTCACCTTTCAGATTGAGCCAGAGAGAGATTACCTGAACACAATTGAAGAGCTTGGCATCTTTGTTTTCAGATTCAGAAGCATAGAGTGTTGGATAAAACACTTTGTACCTGTGGGGAATTTCAATAAACACCTTGTAAGCAAAACCACACAACTTGCATCTACATATAAACAAGGATAAAAATTATGGCAAAACAAAAAAACAATTACTTCTTGCGAGCTTTGCCGACATGAAAGGTCATGTAGAAATTGAGGAAGCAATAGATAACAAGAACAATAGCCACAAAGCCATATTCTTTTGGCAACAAATCTACAAGTGCCACCATTTTCGGATGTTGGGTTTGTTGTTTTCGAAAGAACGAAGGATTCAATGAGATGAGCAATGTGTTGTTTCGGTGTACCAATATATATATATATATATATATATATATATATATATATATATATATATATATATATATATATATATATATATATATATATATATATATATATATATATATATTACGATTAGTTGACATGTAATTATATACTTATTATTAAGAAATTGTAGAATTGTTTGGAAACTGGAATGTATTTTTTTGGATGAAAAAAATTTATTATACTAGATACACGGTATAAATTTAGAGATTGATAAAAATTTATACATTGACAAGTTTATTATTTTCGAATACAAATAGGATCCGTGCGATATCACGGATGTCCCGCTATCGTACGAATATCCCGTTAGTTTAATATTAAATTGTAGAATTGTTTGGGAACTATAATGTTTTATTCTTCATCTTCGTAATTTAATTCTTCATCTTTTTGTAACTCAGTCTTAGTTATATTTGTAATCAAATTCCTCTAATTCATGATTTCTCCTTTAAAGTTTTGTCACATCGTCTTCCAAAACAAGTGTTATGAAACCCATCTCCATGTCTTCGTCCTTTCTGAGATGTTGTCGAGGAAGAAATTGTGGTTGTAAAGATTGTATGGTGTCACACATTTGTAAGAGCGGTCACAATAAAGGCAGACTCTTCTAGAGATGTCCATTTTAGTAGAATCAAAATACTTGTGATTTATTCATATGGGATAAAGATTTGGTTGAAGAAGATGTTAATGGTGTTGAAAAGATAGATGTCAACAAGTTGAAAGATTTGGAGATTATTGAACTGTTGAGGGAGTTACATGAAAGTTCAAAGAAGAAGAACATGAACCTTTAACCAAAATTGAAATCACATACATATGCTGGAAAAATCAAGTTTTTGTGTCGTTTAGTTTCTCTTATGATTAATATGTACTTTATAGCTAAGTGAAATTGCTAAAGTAAATCCATGTTAGTGTTAAAGGTTGTCAGAATCGAGTTTTTATCTTGACTCGTTTTGGCTAGGTAAAATCGAAACGTAAAGTCATAGAGTTTATCTCATTAATATTAAATTTAAATTTAAATAAGAAAATTAATCAAATTTAAATAATAAATTTTAACTGAAAGAGTAAGACACTTAAGCAAAATTATCAAAATATACACAATAAAGCAAATCAACTTTTATTAAGTTGGTATATGAAAATAATAATAAAAAACAAAACACTGCAACAATCACTTAAATTACAAACCATAGTAGCATTTAAAGACAAAGAATAACAAAACTAACAACATTGTAACCAGCATAGTAACAAACCAAGGTTATATACAATCATATAATAACATAGTAACATAACATTGCTTTATTTTTTATTTACGAAGAAGACTCATTTTTTAGATACTTACCAATCAAAGAATAAAACGTCGTACAAGTGAATTGTCAATAGGGTTCAAAAGTTTTAAATTTTCATTGTTTTGGAAAATAAAAAGTCTAAAATCTAATGAAAAAAAGGTTATTTAAAGTGAATAAAATAATAAAGTGGGAGAAGTTTTATTGGACTAGGTGATGGGCTAAAGACGTGTCTAATTATGTGTCTAGCGGTATCTTAACTGCAAGTGCACAGCCTATCGAAGTAATATTTAAGATTATCGATCCACAGGGATTCTATGGTTACTTAGTGCTAGATGAACTTCTAGTTTAGCTAAGGTGAATGGTTGTCACGATTTTTTGTTGATTTTAGAATATTAAAGGCTAAATTAAATTTAAGTTTTAATGAAATGATACTAAGGCGGTCGGTATGTAATTATACTAACTTAGGTGGGTCAATCTAACCTAGGCTTATAAGGATGTTTACTTAATCTATTCGGTAGAGGTTACCAGTTTAAATACCCTCAACTCACACTCGCGTGGTCTTATCTCAGGTCTTACCCCTAAAGCCCTATGCCTGCTCTCGCTAGCCCATAAGTGTTTAGAGACAATTAAATGTATAAAACTTGATGGGCTAAAGACGTGTCTAATTATGTGTCTAGCGGTATCTTAACTGCAAGTGCACAGCCTATCGAAGTAATATTTAAGATTATCGATCCACAGGGATTCTATGGTTACTTAGTGCTAGATGAACTTCTAGTTTAGCTAAGGTGAATGGTTGTCACGATTTTTTGTTGATTTTAGAATATTAAAGGCTAAATTAAATTTAAGTTTTAATGAAATGATACTAAGGCGGTCGGTATGTAATTATACTAACTTAGGTGGGTCAATCTAACATAGGCTTATAAGGATGTTTACTTAATCTATTCGGTAGAGGTTACCAGTTTAAATACCCTCAACTCACACTCTCGTGGTCTTATCTCAGGTCTTACCCCTAAAGCCCTATGCCTGCTCTCGCTAGCCCATAAGTGTTTAGAGACAATTTTTGGAAACTAAATAATTCTAATTTATTTTAAAGCGCTCTCGCTGTGTTTAATTTAAATGCCTAACTTTAGCTATCTGGTTAAAATCTCACACTCTCGTGGTCTTGACCTAACCTAATACTCTTTTCTTACTCTCGTAACGAAAAGGTCGATTTTAATTAAAAAGTATCAGCCAGAATGTTAAGTTATTAATTATTTTAAGCCTATGATTAAATTTTACCGATTAAGTTTGTTTTAACTACATACCGCCCTAAGGTAATTAGCTACTCATTGATGTTGAACCAGACAGAGACAGAAAATTAAATAAATAAATGCTCATGGCAGAAAAATAAATAAACATTATAAATATTAAAATTGCAATATTATAAAAAACCTGGTTAACAAATATTAAAGTAGACTCCTTCTTCCACAGACCGGAAAGCTTGGAGTTGTTGGCGGAAATTGAAAATAAACGAATGCTGAAGGTTTAGAAACAAATAAATGTATAACAATTTCCTGATGTTAGAAATTGTTATATGTTTGGGTTGGATACAATAAGAAAGAAAACGGAAAATAATGCAGAAAATAGAAACTGGTTCGTAATATAATTCGGCAGAGCTTCCGCAGAAATTCGAATAAAAAATGCTCTGTGTGTTCTTCATAAAACTAATGCTATTTATAGAAGAGTGATTTTGGGCTTTTTGGCTGAGTGTTGCATGGGCCTCGTAGGAGAAGTTACATAATTCTAGGAACGTGGCATGCAGGTCAATATGGAAAGTAGCAGCTTCACACGCACGTCCTGTGACCAAGTCTGGTCAAATAACCTACTTTTACCCTTGTCACGGTCGTGACAAGGTCTTCACGTTCGTAAATTGTGGATTTTAAGTGTCACGGTCGTGACAGTGTTGTGACGATCGTAAGGCCTTCTTTTGGGGTGTCACGGTCGTGACACCCTGGTGACGACCGTGAGTGCAACAATTTATGCAGTATTTTGCAGGCTTCTTCATTTCTTCATCTTTCTATGGTTTCTTTTGTTCCTTTTGCTCTTAATTCATGATTTAGCTCCATATAATGATGTTCCTGCAAAATGGTAAGAAAAACTCGAGAAATCGAGTGTTAAAACGGTGAATATGCGATAAAACGTCAATGAAATCTAGCGAAATAATCGATATGTTTTCTCGTTATCAAACTTCCCCAAACTTAAACCTTTGCTTGTCCTCAAGCAAATAGTCGGTTGAAAATCGGCGGACAAACTTTTATTTGCGCATACTCATAACAAACCGTACGAGGGATCGTTTTGTCGGATAGACCGGTACTTTGATATTACACTACCGATACACTAATGACACAAGCAACAAGCTATGTCGTCGACTTCCCGTTAAACGAAACAATCGGCAATTACTTTACGATTTCACCTAGAGTTTTTCGATCTTATTTCGCCCGGTTTCATTCTAGCGCAATCACATTAAGCCCTTTGCCTTAGCACGCACGTAGTGGAGTAGCCGGTTAGCGAATTTGATCCTTTTTAAGCACGGGGTCTGGTACACGAGTGCGGTAACCCTACATATTTTATCCGATTTGGAGGTTGTGGGGGATCGAGTCGTAGCACGCCCTACCGAGTTCAGAACCAGTACCTCTGAACCAACCCGCAATGGACTCCTTTTCATATTTCTCGTTTCTTGTATGCGACCGTGTACTTTGCTGCAATTTCTTTTCATTTTGCATCGAGATATGAAGGATCATTATTGTTTAGGCATCAAACGCTTATATTCATCGGCTCCCCACGTGGTTTGTGTTCAGACGGTGCTGACTGCTAGTATAAACTACTAGGGGTTACTTTTGAACTGAAACTTAAAGTGTACTCGTAATGATAATCGGAATGGAATCGCTCAAGTGGGAAGTCAAAGGTGTCAAGATTGTATTGGTCTTGTTTAATCGTTCTCGGCTTCCTAATTACGATTCCGTAGGTAAGTCGGGTAATGCGAATAATTAAAGATTTTTTTTCTTTTTTGGTATGGCTAAATAATCGGGGAAAGTTCGAAATTAAAGAAAATAGCACAAAGATTTGCTCATTTCATTAACTTGCGAAAAGAAATATACGGAATTGAAAATACAACGAAATGGAAAAGTGCGAAAAAGGGAAAATGCGGAAATGAAAGGTACCTCTCCCACACTATATCAGACATTGTCCTCAATGTTGTGATATAGATGCGGTGAAAGTACAAGACAAACGACAGAAACGAAAAACAACATAAACAAACTAAAGCTATGGCTGCTGAGGACCGCGGGCTCGGCTTCTGGTGCGAGAGCGGCGTCTGGAAGGAGTCGCTTCAGGGTCAGAACCGGTGCCGGTGGCAGCAGTGATGTCAATGCGGAGGGCTTCTAGCTCGCTGAAGATTTCGTCGAGCTTCTCATTAGTAGATGTCTGGTTTGCTGCAATTGTGCCGAGTAAAGCATCATACTGCTCCTTCTGCCTTCGCTCCAGTGCGGCGTTCATCTGGTTTTGCTGATGAATCACACGGAGGACATCCTCAAGAGTGAATTCTGGAGCAGGGGGCTGTCGGGTAGATGTCTCTGGTATATCCTGGACAGGCTCAGCTGCATCCATAGCGTCCTGCATCTCATCCGCTGGAGGGTCTGCCTGATCATCATGAATAGGGACGTGATCGGCAGCATCTGGTAAAATAAAGATCCAGTTGGCTCGACTGGATGGATCGATGCGGTCGCGGGACGGCAGAATGATATGATGGAAAATGGTGCCATGGACAACAGGGCTATACTTGCCATCCTCTCGCTGCGCAATCAGGTGAGCGGACCTGCAATAGCTCTTGGTGAGGAATTCTGCGGCTAGATGAGGCTGATTTACGACCAAGTCACCAAGCCCCAACTGAATGGCGAGGGTGGTGACAATGCCGCCTATGAAAAATGGGGTGGATCCTCTATGCGCAATAGCCTGGATGTGGTAAAGCATGAACGGGGCAGCGTTGATTGGCTCGTCATTTAGAGCACAATGCAAGAATAGAAGCTCCTTGGAGTTGAGCTTATGGTTGCTTTCTCGAGCGAATATGGTGTTGCAAATGACTCGGTGGAAATAGCGGATTGCCGGATTGTGAATGTGTGTAGCATTGAGGCTTTGGAAGGCTGAGGCACGGGTATTGGTTATGTCGTGCCATAAAGTGAAAGCAGTTTCACTAAAATTGTTCGGCACGCGGAGATGAGCTTCAGTTCCGTGATCGAAGCCTAGCAATTCGGTTATCCTGCTTTGAGAAAGGTTAAACTCTTGGCCATGCAATCTGAATTTTGCGAAACCGGTAAGCTGACTCTGAGAACCGGAACCGGTGATGTAACTGAACGAGCTTAAGAACTCCAGTGTCAGAAGCTCGAATGTGGACTGCGGCTGACTGCAAAGATCCCATAGACCGACTTTTTGAAGCAGGCTCTGGACACTGGTAAGCATTTCGAGTTCCCTCAAACAGACAGTGTCGATATAACGTGTAGGTTGCACACCGCGGTTCTGGAATCGGATAAATCGTTCTCTCTGGGTTTCTCCAGCATCACCTTCTCTGAATTGGATGGTATCCATTGCATGCAAGAGCTTAGAGTGGAAGATGAAGATTTTTGATTTTTGTGAGAAAATGATAAAATGAGAGAAATAATGAATCGGAGTAAATATTGGAAGGTTAGAATGTGATAGGTGGTGATAATGGGAGGTTAATGAGTTTAAAGTTGGTAATGGGGGGTTACGGAAGTTATGGAGAAAATGGGTGGTTTTTGGAAGTTATGGAGGAAGAAGAAGAAGAGGCACGAAGAGAAACAGTTCTGTTTCTCACGAATCCTGTAATAAGGGTTGTCACGGTCGTGACAGGGGCACGACGGTCGTGACACGCTATTTAAGCAAGTCACGATCGTGAGGTGGGTGTAACGATCGTGAGGATTGATTTCCTTGAATAATTTCCAGAAACATTAACTCTTACGCTTCATGCAATAGTTCTTGGTCACTTCTCACTCAATATTTAATATAAACACCATATAACTATTAATTGCAACACAGTACTTTATTAACTTGCATGGCATGAGAGATTTTATATAATATGAATAAAATGCAAGCATAACAGTACATATAATGAAGACATATAAATTAATCAAAATGGAAAAAATGTGTAAACTAAAAGTGCATTGCATATGGTAATTGAAATGAAATTACATAAATGAAAATACGGTATGAAATTGTTTGCGAAAATTAAATCTAACTAGAAACGGAAACAATGAGTAAAATAAACTAAATTACTTATAGCATTTTCAAAAGCGTTTCTTCAAATCTTCGATTGCGGAGTTTAAGTGATAGAATTGTTCGCAGGTTATGTCAGTCAAACCTATAATATCCAATCGCATGCTTTTAATGTCTTCCTTAAATGAATTAATGTCAGTTTGGTAAGCTTCAAGAGTGTTCATAATATTCTGTAAGTTGTTAGCATAATCTCCTTGATTCACTTCAGGGGTTTCATGTACTTCTTCAGTGTGGTCAATGTCATGGTAACCAGGAGGTGTCTCAGGGTCAGTTTCGACATCGGTCATTATATCATCTTTTATCTTGTAAGACTGAGGTGTTTCAGGAGTAGATGGATAATCAGGTGGGGTTAACTCATAAAGCCAGTTATCCTTATTGTGAACACTTACTCTAGCATGGTTTGGCAATGTGAACAGAGTTACTACTTCATTCCGGATTAGGTACTCAAAAGGTGGATGTCCTAAGTTCCTTATGATATGTCTATTAAAGCAGAAGTTAAGATTCATAGGACGGATTGTACCTAGACGGTTGCACCTGTGCAGTTGGTACCTAAGTCCTATGGCATCAGCAATCATGGTTACAAGACCTCCTACTAATATAGGTAATTCAGGTTCTTCTTGGATACGGGTGAAGGTTTGCATCATGAAAGGTACACCATTAACAGGCTGTCCATTAGTGAAACATGACATAATAAATATCTCATCTTTAGAAACTCCGGTAATGTTTTCTTCTTTTCCAAAGAAGGTGTGGGCTAGGATTTTATGGAAGTAACGGAGAGCAGGATTATGGATCTCATCATTATTCATGCTATTTGGTTCAGGGTGGTAGTTTCCGGTTAAAGTTCCCCAAAAGAAATCTAGCTCAATATCCATCAATTCTACCTGTGTGGTAGTAAAAGCAAATGGTCCACTAGGGAATCCTAATAAGTCAGCTAGTTCTTTATGGTTAAAGTCATATTCTATTCCAAATAGGCGGAAACTGATAAATCCTTTCCTAAATCCAAAACCGCGCTCAGGTAGGTAAATTAAGGAGCTAAGGAACTCAAGGGTGAGCTCGCGGTAAGTCACAAACTTATGTTGGATCAATGCATTCTCCCATCCAAGTCGGTTAAACAAGTACAGGATGCTATCATGTATACCTAGGGTTTCCATAGTCTTATCATCCGGGTACAGGGTCAAATCCATTTGCCTCTGTGATAACTCTTCAAACTTCATTCTTTGGTTCCTACCTCTAAATTTGGTTTCCATATGGTTTATGGGTTGGTTAGCCATGGTCAGTGCAAATATGGAGGAAACAAATCAGGGGGAGAAGGAAAGTGGAAAAGACTTTTAGAAAATCTGTAAAAAGTGATTTAAGATAAAAATAAGAAAATGAAATGCATAATTTAAAATAATACTAGTAATATGAAATAAAACTATAAAATGACAAATAAATAATAAAACGATAAATAACAATATGAAATAGTTAAATAGTTTAAATAAGTAAATGAGTAAATGGGTTGCCTCCCACTAAGCGCTGTTTTTATAGTCAAAAGCCTGACGTAATGCTTAGGTTTAGATTAATCAGGGGAATTAGTGGACAACTCTTAAAGTCTTAGATTATTTGCATAATCTCTATTTTCAACTTTATGATAATGTTTTAAACGTTGTCCATTTACTATGAATGGTTCACTATTCCTACCCTTAATTTCTATTGCTCCACTCGGGAAGACTTTAGTTATTTCAAAGGGTCCTGACCATCTAGATTTTAATTTTCCAGGAAAGAGCCTAAGTCTTGAATTAAAGAGGAGTACAACGTCTCCCACACTAAATTCTTTCCTAGATAGGCGTTTATCATGCCATCGCTTAGTTCGTTCTTTATATATCTTAGCATTCTCATAAGCATCTAACCTTAATTCTTCTAATTCGTTAATGTCTAGGATTCGCTTTTCTCCTGCAGCATTATAGTTTATATTGAGAGTTCTAATCGCCCAATAAGCTTTGTGTTCTAGTTCTACTGGGAGATGACAAGATTTTCCATAAACTAGTTTGAAAGGTGTAGTACCTATGGGTGTCTTGTAAGCGGTCCTATAAGCCCATAAAGCTTCATTAAGTTTAGATGACCAATCTTTCCGAGATATGGCAACAGTCTTTTCTAAGATTTGTTTAATTTCTCTGTTTGAGACTTCGACTTGTCCACTTGTTTGTGGGTGATATGGTGTAGCCACACGGTGTCTTACTCCATACTTAGATAGTAATTTGTCAAAGATTTTTGAAATGAAGTGTGAGCCACCGTCACTTATGACGAGTCTAGGCACACCAAATCTGGGAAAGATTATATTTTTGAAAAGCTTTATTACTACTCGTGTATCGTTTGTAGGAGAAGCTATGGCTTCAATCCATTTTGAAACATAATCAACAGCTACGAATATGTAATTATTACCGAAAGATGATGGGAATGGTCCCATGAAATCTATTCCCCA
This sequence comes from Lathyrus aphaca, assembly GCA_963966055.1. Lineage (NCBI taxonomy): Eukaryota > Viridiplantae > Streptophyta > Magnoliopsida > Fabales > Fabaceae > Lathyrus > Lathyrus aphaca. The sequence continues at coordinate 66,062,970 of OZ014523.1, read as the reverse complement.
GACGTCAAAGATTTCTACTTCTAAAATTCCTTTTTGAGGCATTTCATCTCTTCTTGAAATATTGCCAGTGCGTTGACACCGGTCGCAATTTATAACAGCGATGTGAACATCCTTCCATAGATTAGGCCAGAATAAACCGGCTTGCAAGATTTTTGCACAAGTTTTGGAAGTACTTGCATGTCCACCATAAGGAGATGAATGACATTGAGCAATGACATCTTCTATTTCTTCTTCGGGAATACATCGACGAAATATTCCATCGGGTCCTCTTTTGAACAATAATGGTTCATCCCAATAGTAATGTTTTAGATTATGAAAGAATTTCTTTTTCTGCTGATAGGTTAGATCGGGTGGAAGAGCTCCTGCGGCTAGGTAGTTGACAATGTCAGCGTACCATGGCAGTCCTACAGTTGTCTGGATTGTTTCCACGGGTTCTGATTCATTTATGTCTAACTGAGATAGGTCGCTTCCTATTTGTGCTATCAGCTGTTCATACGAAAAATCATCGTTAATCGGCACTTGTTCGGGTTTGATACCTTCTATTCTAGATAAATGGTCCGCTACGACATTCTCAGTACCTTTCTTATCTTTTATTTCGAGATCAAACTCTTGTAAGAGTAAAATCCATCTCAAGAGTCTTGGTTTAGCATCTTTCTTAGTTAATAAATATCGGATAGCAGCATGGTCTGTGTAAATGATTATTTTCGCTCCTACCAGGTAAGAACGAAATTTGTCAAGCGCAAAGACAACTGCTAACAATTCTTTTTCGGTAGTGGCGTAGTTCATTTGGGCAGAATCTAAGGTTCTACTGGCATAGTAAATCGCATGAAGTTTCTTTTCCTTCCTCTGGCCTAGAACTGCGCCTACAGCATAGTCACTCGCATCGCACATGATTTCGAAAGGTAATCTCCAGTCAGGGGGTTGCATGATTGGTGCGGTGATGAGGGTTGTTTTTAGAGTTTCGAATGCTTTAAGACAATCTTCATTGAATATGAACTCAACGTCTTTCATTAATAAACCAGTAAGAGGTTTAGTGATTTTCGAGAAATCTTTGATGAATCGTCGGTAAAACCCAGCGTGTCCTAAAAAGCTTCGTATTTCTCGAACGGTTTTAGGGGGTTGAAGATCCTTTATGACTTCAATCTTAGCTTTATCAACTTCAATTCCCTTGTCAGATATTACGTGACCTAATACGATTCCTTCATTGACCATAAAATGACACTTCTCCCAGTTAAGCACAAGGTTTACTTTTACACATCTTTCTAACACCATTTCTAAGTTTGATAAACATCCTTCAAAACTTTGCCCACATACAGAGAAGTCGTCCATGAACACTTCCATGATGTTGTCTATAAAATCTGCGAAGATTGACATCATACATCTTTGAAAGGTTGCAGGAGCGTTGCATAATCCAAAGGGCATTCGTCTATAAGCGAACATTCCATATGGGCATGTGAATGTAGTCTTCTCTTGATCATCAGGATGGATAGGGATTTGGAAAAATCCTGAGTAACCGTCAAGATAACAGAAGTAAGAATGCTTGGCTAATCGTTCTAACATTTGATCTATAAAAGGTAGTGGGAAATGATCTTTTCGAGTGGCTTTGTTTAGTTTACGATAATCTATGCACACTCTATATCCTGTCACTACTCTTTGCGATATCGATTCGCCTTGAGCGTTTTTCACTACAGTGATACCTCCTTTCTTTGGCACTACATGTATTGGACTAACCCATTCACTATCAGAGATTGGATATATTATCCCGGCATCTAGTAATTTTTTAACTTCTTCTTTTACTATAGTGCTTAGGGTTGGGTTAATTCTTCTTTGAGATTCTCCGGAGGTTCTGCAATCTTTTTCTAGCAGAATACAATGCATACAGACTGAAGGACATATTCCTTTGAGATCAGATATGTTATATCCTAACGCAGTTGGATATTTCTTCAAGACATCTAAAAGTTTCTTCGTTTCTATAGTTCATAAACTGGAATTTATTATAACTGGTCTTTTACATTCAACGTCTAAGAATTCGTATCTTAGGTTATGAGGTAAGGTTTTTAATCCTAATGTAGGTTTATCTTTACTTGGCATGGGATCCGGTGTAAGTGCCAAACTTTCGCTTAGACTATCATCCTGATATGGTTTACGCCAATTATCATCTTCGAAAATCGGAGGGATTTGAATTTTCATTATTTCAGAATAAGTGGTTTCTTTCAGTTCCATTTCTCTTACACATTCGTCAATTACGTCCAATAGATAGCATGTATCCTCTATAGCTGGTGATTGTAAGAATTGTGTTAAAATAAATTCAACTTTTTCTTCACCTACTTCAAAGGTTAGCTTTCCTCTTTTTACGTCTATTATGGCTCCGGCGGTAGCTAAGAATGGTCTTCCTAGTATGATAGGTGTAGTGGAGTCTTCAGAGATGTCCATGATTATAAAATCAGTAGGGATATAGAATTGTCCTATACGAACTGAGACGTTTTCTAGTATGCCTACAGGATATTTAACAGAGCGATCGGCTAGTTGAACAGACATTTTAGTTGGTCTTAGGTCTCCCATGTCTAGCCTTTTGCAAATCGTTAAGGGCATAACACTGATACTGGCTCCTAAATCGCATAGAGCTTTGTCAATGACGAATTTTCCTATTACACAGGGTATAGAGAAACTTCCTGGATCTTTTAGCTTAGGAGGCATTTTATTCTGAATTATGGCGCTACACTCGGCAGTAAGTGTAACTGTTCCGTTATCCTCTATCTTTTTCTTATTGGATAAGATTTCTTTTAAAAACTTAGCATACGAGGGTATTTGGGTAATTGCTTCTGTAAACGGAATAGTAATATTCAACTGTTTCAGAAGTTCAACAAATTTCTTAAATTGACCCGTCGTTTTGGAATTTATTAATCTTTGAGGGTACGGAATTGGTGGTTTATAGGGTGGCGGAGGCACATAAGGTTGTTCTTTCTCCACTACCTCTTGATTATCATCTTCCTTTTCTTCTGGATCATTCACCACTTCAGTCGGTTTATCCGGTTTTTGGTACATGGCTGGATTGTCAAGTCTTGGATCGGTAGGTCTGTCAAGTTCCTTGCCACTTCTTAATATTACGGCATTGGCATGTCCTTTCGGGTTAGGTTGAGGTTGTCCAGGGAATACTCCAGCTGGTGCAACAGTAGGTGCTTGTTGTTGAGCTACTTGTGAAATCTGAGTTTCAAGCATTTTGTTATGTGTAGCTAATGCATCTACCTTGCTCACTAATTGCTTAATCTGCTCACTAGTGTGAATGTTTTGGTTTAAGAAGTCCTTGTTTGTTTGAGATTGGTTAGCTATAAAGTTCTCCATCATCAACTCAAGGTTCGACTTTCTAGGGACATTAGGAGCAGTCTTTTGATATCCTGGTGATGTAGCTGGTGCTTGACCTGGTGCGTACAAAGCATTGTTATTCTTATAGGAGAAGTTCGGATGATTTTTCCAACCTGGGTTGTATGTGTTTGAGTATGGGTTTCCTTGAGCATAATTCACTTGATCAGTGGGAGTACCTGTCAATAGTTGACAATCAGAAACTTCGTGTCCTGGGACTCCACATAACTCACAGTTAGGTGTTACTGCAGCCACGATGGCTGCTGGTGTTATGGCCAAGTTGTCTATCTTTTGGCTTAGTTGGTCAAACTTCGCATTGACTTGGTCCATACTACTCACTTCGTACATACCTCCTTTTATTGGTTTCTCAGTTGCGACTCTCTCGCTTCCCCAAAGGTAATGATTTTGAGCCATACTTTCGATAAGTGCATAAGCATCATTATATTCTTTGTCCATCAATGCACCACCTGCGGCAGCGTCAATTGTCATTCTTGTATTGTACAAGAGTCCATTATAGAAGGTATGGATGACCATCCATTCTATTAATCCGTGATGTGGACAAAGTCTCAGCAGATCCTTATAGCGTTCCCAAGCTTCGAATAATGATTCGCTTTCCCTTTGCTTAAATCCGTTGATCTGAGCTCTCAGCATAGCTGTCTTGCTAGGTGGAAAATATCTATTCAAGAAAACTCTCTTAAGTTCCTCCCACGTAGTTACTGAGTTCGAAGGCAGAGATTGAAGCCAAGCTCTTGCTCTGTCTCGAAGCGAAAAGGGAAATAAACGTAGTCTAATAGCTTCTTGGGTAACTCCATTGGCTTTTACGGTATCTGCATATTGCACAAAGATCGAAAGATGAAGATTCGGATCCTCGGTAGGATTTCCGGCGAATTGATTTTGTTGCACGGCTGATATCAACGAAGGTTTTAGTTCGAAATCGTTTCGGTTGATAGCCGGTGCTGCAATGCTTGAATGCGGTTCAGCTTGCGAAGGACTGGCGTAATACTTGAGTGGATGAGTCTGTTCTTCAGCCATCTCTGCGTCCTTTGATGTTACGACTGGTTTAGGCGGATCTAATTGAAGATCTGGAATACTGTAACTTTTTTCGTAATCGAATATACGTCTTCTTACGTGTAAGAAGCGTTCCGATTCAGGGATTAGAGGTTGCAAGTCTTCGCTTTTAGAGCGAGTACTTGGCATACACTCGGAGATTAAATTAAATTAAATAGTTGATACCTTAGTCTAGACAATGCTACCTAAATGCACTAGTAACTAAATTAAGGAATCCCCGGCAACGGCGCCAAAAACTTGATGGGCTAAAGACGTGTCTAATTATGTGTCTAGCGGTATCTTAACTGCAAGTGCACAGCCTATCGAAGTAATATTTAAGATTATCGATCCACAGGGATTCTATGGTTACTTAGTGCTAGATGAACTTCTAGTTTAGCTAAGGTGAATGGTTGTCACGATTTTTTGTTGATTTTAGAATATTAAAGGCTAAATTAAATTTAAGTTTTAATGAAATGATACTAAGGCGGTCGGTATGTAATTATACTAACTTAGGTGGGTCAATCTAACCTAGGCTTATAAGGATGTTTACTTAATCTATTCGGTAGAGGTTACCAGTTTAAATACCCTCAACTCACACTCTCGTGGTCTTATCTCAGGTCTTACCCCTAAAGCCCTATGCCTGCTCTCGCTAGCCCATAAGTGTTTAGAGACAATTTTTGGAAACTAAATAATTCTAATTTATTTTAAAGCGCTCTCGCTGTGTTTAATTTAAATGCCTAACTTTAGCTATCTGGTTAAAATCTCACACTCTCGTGGTCTTGACCTAACCTAATACTCTTTTCTTACTCTCGTAACGAAAAGGTCGATTTTAATTAAAAAGTATCAACCAGAATGTTAAGTTATTAATTATTTTAAGCCTATGATTAAATTTTACCGATTAAGTTTGTTTTAACTACATACCGCCCTAAGGTAATTAGCTACTCATTGATGTTGAACCAGATAGAGACAGAAAATTAAATAAATAAATGCTCATGGCAGAAAAATAAATAAACATTATAAATATTAAAATTGCAATATTATAAAAAACCTGGTTAACAAATATTAAAGTAGACTCCTTCTTCCACAGACCGGAAAGCTTGGAGTTGTTGGCGGAAATTGAAAATAAACGAATGCTGAAGGTTTAGAAACAAATAAATGTATAACAATTTCCTGATGTTAGAAATTGTTATATGTTTGGGTTGGATACAATAAGAAAGAAAACGGAAAATAATGCAGAAAATAGAAACTGGTTCGTAATATAATTCGGCAGAGCTTCCGCAGAAATTCGAATAAAAAATGCTCTGTGTGTTCTTCATAAAACTAATGCTATTTATAGAAGAGTGATTTTGGGCTTTTTGGCTGAGTGTTGCATGGGCCTCGTAGGAGAAGTTACATAATTCTAGGAACGTGGCATGCAGGTCAATATGGAAAGTAGCAGCTTCACACGCACGTCCTGTGACCAAGTCTGGTCAAATAACCTACTTTTACCCTTGTCACGGTCGTGACAAGGTCTTCACGTTCGTAACTTGTGGCTTTTAAGTGTCACGGTCGTGACAGTGTTGTGACGATCGTAAGGCCTTCTTTTGGGGTGTCACGGTCGTGACACCCTGGTGACGACCGTGAGTGCAACAATTTATGCAGTCTTTTGCAGGCTTCTTCATTTCTTCATCTTTCTATGGTTTCTTTTGTTCCTTTTGCTCTTAATTCATGATTTAACTCCATATAATGATGTTCCTGCAAAATGGTAAGAAAAACTCGAGAAATCGAGTGTTAAAACGGTGAATATGCGATAAAACGTCAATGAAATCTAGCGAAATAATCGATATGTTTTCTCGTTATCACTAGGCTCCTTAAAATTCCAAGAAAAAAAGGTAAGATCAAGTCAAAGAGTAAAATCCAAAGATTTCACAAGATTTTACAGATTTCAGAAAGATTTAAATCATGTAAAATTGTTACTGTATACGAATTTACTAAAAAACGATTTTGCTTGTGATTTAACATCAAATACCGACCTAGAAACATAAAATCTAAGAGTTTAGATTTTAAATCGCGATTTTGACAACCTTTAGTGTTATGTAAGTGTTATCCCTAAATTTCGACGCTAGCAATTAATGAGGTTATGTTGACTTAAATAAATGAGTTAGTATATTATGAGCTAAAAAGTGGTCTTCGACCTTGCTTAATAAAGGATGAAAGTCGAAGGAACTCACCTACTATTTTTCATACTTAGTAAAACTCTAAGTTTGAATTATGTTCTAAGTGTTGAGAGAATTCGACCAAGGGCATTCGACAAAGATGGCAGCGGTTACCAAGAGTCTTCACACGATCAAACTTGGAGGGAAAGTGGGTGATCTTCAATTCAAATACAGAGACAAGTGGCGCAAGATAAAACTTCTACAACAAGTAGTGGGACAAATATCACCATCTTAAGATAGTTTTAGGAAGAATCCATCGAAAACGATTACTTTGTAATGTATATGAATAGATACGTTTAGTATGTGAATAATTGTGTGGAAATCATATGTACTAGTAACTCCGTAGACTCAAAGTATCCGCGTGTAGAGAAATGAGTGCAGTGAGAATGTACGTGATTGAAACACCACCAAATTTATCTTCATGTTAATTTTATCTTTAATGTCAAATTTACCTTCAAGTATTTTACTTTCAAGTCTTTTATCTTTAAAGTCATTTACTTTCTGCAAACTTTTACATTAAAGCCCTTTTATATTTCAAAGTCATTTACATTTTCAAGCAATTTACTTTTCATGCATTTTGTTGCGTTTTCTTTACAATCCAAGCATCTTTTACATTCCTTGCCTTGTCTTTACTTTCATTTACTTTTCAAGCATTGCCTTTAAAATTCATTTAAATTCCAAGTCTTGTCTTTACTTTCATTTAAATTTCAAGTCTTGTCTTTTACATTCCTTTATTTTAAAGCCTTGCCTTTTACTTCATTTTCTTTGTTCAAAACGATCTCTGAGTCTTGTCTAAGGATTCATAGACAGTTTCCCAAAAACATTGCGATTATGCAAATAACCAAACCTTAACACATGTCCTAGGATCAATCTGGACGATCCTGCGAGTAACCAAGGGTATTCTAGGTATCTTTTGAGGACCAATGCTTGTTTACCAATTTTTGGGATAAACAAATTGGCACACCCATTGGGACAATGCTAAGGAGACTGTTTTATAGCAGTTTTGTTTCAGAAATTTCCTTTTTGTAACTTCCTTGTGTTGTAACTTCCTCTACGTGGGCATATTGGTTGAAAGGAAGGTTATTTTCGTGCATGCATTTGAGAAGTGGGAAAGTAGCCAACATAGACGACTATATACCAAGAAGAAGGAGAAACGTAAGAAGGATGACATCTAGCCAGGGAAATACGAGTGATTCAATCCTTGCAGCAAGTGGGTCGAATCCTCAAGTGAGCAGTTCGAATGCTCGCAGTACAAATGTACAAGATGGATATATGAATGAGGTCGTACCAGTTTCCAACCCTATGACAGGGGCGTCAACAATGCCAACAATGGTGTCAGAACCAACTCCTTCGACAGGTCCAGGAGAAACGGTCCACAAGCCTTATTCTCAGCCAATATTGGAGTACATTGGGCCAATTACCCATACTCCATCACCCAGTTCGACTTCATTTAGGCCTTTTGGATCTACCCTTACTCAGTAATACCCTAGACTCTTTGGGCCATCAACTACCACGATGGCAGGAGTAAGGAATGCACCTCCCTTTTTTTCTGATCATGTTGTTCCTTCGACATTACAAGAATCTGGTTCAGTAATAAACATGAGAAGGAATAACCAAGTTGGGCAGTTGGGGCATTCGATGCAAAGTCATACCTTAATAAATGAGTCTGCAGCCTATTTGAGGCAGCAGATGGATGAAAGCAACATGCAAATGGTTCATAATTTATCTCAAACTATGGGAGAGGTTTTTTCAACCTTTGATTCGGAGTACAGACGAGACGAATCGACAAATGGTAACCCAAATGGCACGCATAGCAGAATTCATGGGAGTTCCAACAATGCCTCGACATCCAAGTCAGGGAGTGAATGTGGAAGATGCCATGCAGCCACAAGATCATGTGGATCCTCCAGGGGTCGAACCATTTGAGCATGAACCAATTAGGAATCAAAGACAAAACCCAGAAGAGGATGAACCAAGAGTAAGAGTAATAAATAGGCATCAAGACGCAGATCGAGTGGTTCACCAAGTTCGACAGAACAATTTGGTAGCAGAAAATAATTTAGCTGCCATGGTCGAACGAATAATGGCTAGAAGTGGGATAAACACGGGTTTCGCTAGGCCAAATTTCACTTCGCCAATAGCGAAGTATTTACTCCAAGTAGAACTACCTCATATGATAAAGGTCCCTAAGTTTACCAAGTTCTCAGGAGATACGACTGAGTCCACAGTCGAACATGTGGCGCGTTATGTGATAGAAGCAGGAGAACTAGCAAATGACAAAAGTCTTATGGTTAAATATTTCCCTAGTTCTCTCACCAAGAATGCTTTCACTTGGTTTACTACATTTCCACTTGGTTCAATTTGTAATTGGACTCAACTAGAGCGTTTGTTTCATGAGCAGTTTTACATGGGGCAAACTAAGATTAGCCTGAAAGAATTGGCTAGTGTCAAAAGAAAGTTCAATGAATCTATTGATGATTACTTGAACAGATTTCAGCTACTCAAGGCCAGATTTTTTTACACAAGTACCTGAGCGTGAATTGGTCAAAATGGCTGCTGGTGGCCTTGATTATTCCATCAGGAAGAAGCTGGATACTCAGTACCTGAAGCATCCTTCGATATCCTGGTGAACGTAGTCTAGGTTATACCTAGGGAGTATGACCGTATTACTGAGGTTGATGACCTGGATGCCAGAACTGAGGAAGAAATGGAAGCACACAAACCAGTGTGCTACTATGTCATGAATAATGGGTGCATTGAAGAAAAAAATGCCTTCTTCGAACGCCTTTCTGAAGCCATGATGGGAATCTAAAGCCCTTGTACATCATCGGAAAGGTGGAAGACGTGGAAGTCAACAAGATTCTGGTAGATTATGGTGCCACGATAAACATTATGCCACATTTCTTGTTGCCTAAGATTGGTAAGACTGACATTGACCTTAAACTGCATAACTTGGTCCTGTCAAACTATGAGGGAAAAACTGAACCTACTATGGGGATCCTGTAGGTGGACTTAACTGTAGGGACAGTCATCATACCTACTCTCTTTATGGTGGTCAAAAGTAAGGCCAACTATAACCTCCTGCTGGGGAGATAGTGGATACATGGCATTGGTGCAGTGCCATTTTCAATGCATCAGAGGGTTACCATCTGGAGGCCAGATGGCATCGTCGAAAACATTGAAGCAGATCAAGGATACTTTAAGGTACCAGTTAATCATGTGGAAGGTGTATAGTTCGATAAGAACTTAGCACACATTGGTCCATTTGCACCAGCGGCGTTCGAGTTCACACAAGATGATCACATATACTGCAGTTTAAACCTCCATCATGTTGAAGGATTCTGTTAGGATAGAGAGACTGTGGGGGAAACAGGAAACCTCCCACTATATTTCCCTGATGTTGAAAACTGGCCCACAGGCTGGGAAACCGAAGGCAGTAATAATGACTGACTTCGATGCCTTAAAAAGGATTTTGGCCTACGCGGCCGAAACAAGAATACAAGCGGTTTTAGAGGCTGCAGGAAGTGAGATGGTTATTGAGGCCATTACATAATTTTTGGAAGAATATGTGGTGAAGGATTCTGAACAAGAGCCGCTAAATAAGGCTCAAGAAGATTCAGACCAGATGCTTGATGCAATATATGACAATGAGCCTCTAGGGTTTGAAAGGGACCCTTTGTCAGAAAGTACCAAAATGTTGGCTCAAGATCCCTTAGAATAAATTGACCTGGGAGATGGAGAATCAAAAATGCCTACTTACATCAGTGTCAATCTTGACCCAGAACTCAAGGTCAAAGTAATCAACCTGCTAAAGGAATTTAAAGACTACTTTGCTTGGGATTACGACGAAATGCCTGGCCTGAAGAGAGAACTGGTCGAACACAAGCTGCCAAACAAACCTAGAAAGAAGCATGTCAAACAAAACCCAATACGCTTTGCCCCAGCAATCCTCACCAAAATTAAAGAGGAAATTGAGAGGCTGCTTCGGTGCAAGTTCATTCGCACAGCTAGGTACGTCGAATGGTTATCCAACATCGTACCAGTAATTAAAAAGAATGGCTCTTTAAGAGTGTGCATAGACTTTAGAGATCTAAAATCTGTCACCCCTAAAGATGAATATTCATTGCCTGTGGCAGAAATGCTAATTGATTACGCCGTAGGACATGAGTATCTAAGTATGCTAGATGGCTACTCAGGATACAATCAAATATCATTGCTAGAGAAGACGTTCCTAAAACTGCTTTTCAATGCCCATGGGCTTTGGGCACATATGAATGGGTAGTCATGCCTTTTGGTTTGAAAAATGCAGGGCAGCTTATCAAAGAGCAATGGATTCAATTTTTCATGATTTCATAGATACGTTTATGCAAATCTACATAGATGACATAGTGGTAAAATCGATCTTTGGATTAGACCACGTTAGTCATCTTAGACGTTCTTTTGAAAGAATGAGAAAACATGGTCTTAAAATGAATCCTCTTAAATGTGTTTTTTGTGTGCGGGCAGGGAACTTTTTGGGATTTGTTGTCCACAAGAAAGGGATCAAAATCAACCAAAATAAGACCAAAGCTATTATGGAGGCTAAAGCGCATTCGACAAAGAAGAAGCTACAATCACTCTTAGGTAAGATCAATTTCTTGAGGAGATTCATATCAAACCTAAGTGGAAATACTCAAGCTTTCTCACCCTTGCTACGCATGAGCAAGGAAGGATTTATCAGTTTCTTGTTATTGATGGTTCCTTTATCTGATTTTTTTTTTGTTATTGTTGAATTTTTCTGGTGAATCCACTATGAAACTCTTATCCAATGCCTTTCCCCTTATTTTTGCTATGAAGTTTTCTTTTCTTCAATTTCTCAAACGCGGGCCCTGTTTACAAGCTGATGAGGGTGTTTTTGTCCATCACCCTTTTTTTTATTCATCCCAACTTATTCTTTTATATTTATTTTGTTATATTATGGCAATGAATATCAGTTATGTGGAGTATGAAAATTGGTAAAAAGTGGAATTAAAACGAATATAAAATGTGGACCAAGCTGGAAAAGGTTTTAAAAAAGAAAAGATTTATGAATTTTGGATGTTTGGATATTAAAAATTGAAATAATAAAAACAAAGTTTATTTGGTTTTAACGGGATCTTGGACAAAATGGGGCTAAGAAAAATGGCTTATAATACATATTTGGAATCGGTTTAATATAATTAGAAAATGGTTATTCATATTGAATTGAACATGTAAATGGGCCACCAAGATTGCACCTCCATCAAACCTGATTAATAAATCCCTTTGCTAAAGGACAATTGAACGCAATTTGAACCATTATGTAATTTGTGATTGAAACGATATACATCCTCTGAAATTCTGCCACTTGAATACAGATAACCCAATTCACTCACCACGAACTAAATGTACAATCTTATGAACAATTAAACATGCCTTGGAAATCAGAGAACCAGAACTTGAAATAGGAACTCCAATGCATTGCACCAAGCCCTAACTGAAAGATGAACTGAATTTTAATCATTCTTCAACCCTGAAGTAGTGATTTAATATGCATTTGTCTTCCAACTGATCAAATGACTTTATGATGGAACGCCTTTTTTGTCTGACCGATATTTAGTCATATCCACCGAAACCTCAACCACTAAAGGAAAATTCAAGCTACCCGAAACTACTTTGATCCCATGTCTTAGGAACTTCATGCAAATGAACAAATGCAACATTATGACCTAATAGAGATGCAGATGAATGCTAGGCAAAAAGTCGGTTAGATGGTTATAAATAAGAGGACAAATTTTGGGGTGTTACACATGCTTAGTCATTGGGTCGTCCCGAATGCAAGAGTAGATTAGGTCATGCCTAATCATTGGGATAGTTTGGAACACCTCAAATACCATTACTAGACGAATGAATTAATGTAATTCTAAAACTAAATGTTGTTGTTTATTTTCTTTTGTATCATTTACAACTTATCTATTTTATAGAAATAATGTGTCTTGTAAAATTTTCTACTATTATCAAGTGTTATGTCATGTGAATGAATTTATAAGACATTTCATGAAGTGTTTCATCCAATTTGAGTGTTAGAAATGAGTGTAATTGTATTGAATTGTGTTGCAATCTTTTTATAACTGAAAAAAATTATCAAAACAATATTTTTTAATTGAAACACAACTCGTGAAGGCAACCCATCTAAAAAAAATGAACGCGTCGGTTTGATTTGGTTTTGACATTAAAAACATAAAATATTCACTATACTTATATAAAATTAATAGGTGAACTCTGTTACCCTCCAATTTAATTGAATATCGATACTCTTAACCGATATCATTTTATTTCAAAATGAATTAAAATCTTATTTCAATTTGCACTAAATATACCGATATCCAACTTAGATCCACAATACCTTAGAATTTACCAAATTAATATACATTTTTTTCAAAGTTAATCCAATAACACTTTTTCATGTTAAGTGAAATCTGTAGAGGGTGAGCATGTATAATCAACAACTACATTGCCATAATGATTCATGGAAAAGAAAAAAGAGTTTTAGAAGTCGAAAAATCATTTCACAATGCATATTGTCATTTCCAATACTAAGTTCTATTCCTTTAATAAAACTCTTGTATTAATTATTACTAGTAACAAATTTCTTTCCCCTTGCGCATGCAACGCTTTTTTTGGAACAGAAACACTGCATGAAGAAGCTAACTTCTCATATTCCACTAATATTATCGCATATATACTCTCTCACTCTCTCTCTCACACACACATACTAGTAGTATCATACTTAGCTTGAACTTGAAGTCTACTTTCTGTTAGTATTTGTTTTTCTTCCTTGAGAAAGAAGTGATCAGTTATTAAAGATGTGGAAGAGTAGTAATAGTCATGCAAACAAGGATGATAACGAGAATGCAGCTTTTGGATTTCTGGATATTGTCTTCAAATGGACTCTCAATGATGTTCTCAACCAAAATCTCTATAGGAAACAGGTTCTTTTCTTTTACCTCTTTTCAACACACTTCAATGACAATGTTGCACAAGAATATGTTATGTGGCTGGTTACATATCATTTAGTCATAACTTTTTTTTCTCTCTCTCAGGTGAAGAAAATACCTTGCACATTTGATTCACCAACGGATTATAAGAAATCCTTTATTATACCATTGCTGGAAGAAACACACTCGGATTTGTACTCAAGTTTGCAAGGAGTGTCTTATGCTCCTTTTTGTGAAGTCTCGAAAGTTGAAAGAGACGGCAAACAATTCAAACTTCCAAATGCATTATTCTATCAGCTATCTTTGAAGACTATGGCAGATAATAATGGAAAATATGATCCCGAACCCGGTGATCTCATTGCTTTTACAGATGTTAAGCCTAAAAGAGTAAGTGACTTGAACACACAGAGATGTCCTTATAATGTTGCTTACGTTATTGCGCCGAAAGATGAATTTTCTGGTGAAGTCTCAGTTCTGTCATCCAAACCAATGCTTGAGTTTGGGTTCAGGAAAAATGATAAGAAGAGACTGTATGCTGTTAATCTCATGAACTTGACTACGAACATTCGTATTTGGAAAGGTTTGAATTCACAATCTGAGGGCGAACACCTCGATATTATTAAGAAAGTGTTGCAGCCTTGTCTCAATGTAAGAATCATTCTTTTCTTTAATAATTTCTCATTCTATTGATATCATACTTTGCAATGTTAGCGCAATGTTATTCATATTATTTTCTTTAATATGAATGCAACATTTTTATTTATGCTTGCTTTGTGTTTCAGAGTGGAGAAAGCTGCAAAATTTGCTATAAATCTCTTTTTATTAAAGACAAGATAATTTCTTCTCAGAAGCTAAATGAATCACAAGATGAGGTTGTTTCAAGCTGTGTTAGTTTGATAAATTGTTGTCATGCTAATACCAAACTTATATGGGGTCCACCAGGGACCGGTAAAACAAAGACTGTTGCATGTTTGTTATTTTCTCTGCTAAAGTTAAAAACAAGAACCTTAACATGTGCTCCTACTAATACTGCGATTTTGCAAGTGGCGACGAGGTTGCATACATTAGTTATGGAGTCGCTTGAGCATGATACTTATGGTTTAGGTGAAATTGTTCTTTTTGGGAATGTAAAGAGAATGAAGTTAGATGCTTATCCTGGTCTTGGGGATATCTTTCTTGATTATCGCGTAAAGAATCTAATGCAGTGCTTTGCTCCATTTACGGGATGGAAGCATACCTTAGAATCAATAACTCAGTTTTTACATGATCCACAAAAACAATATTTTTTAGAGTATAATCATAAGACTCTTGAGGAATTTGTAAGTGAAAAACATAGTCATGTTTTATCTGCATATCATGCATCCAAGCGAATCAGTCACATTACATTTGAGGAATATGTGCAGACGGTATGGAAGGACATAGAAGATGAATACACATCTGATGAGAAGGAAAAAATTGAAAATTTCATGACTTTGGAGCAGTTTGTAAAGAAGAAATTTCGCGAACTTAGTGAAAAGTTGAAGTTCTTGATACAAACTTTGTATACGCACTTGCCGAAATCTACCATTTCACTTTCAACTGTTAAAATTATGTTTCAAGCTCTAGAATTGCTGAGGTCTATTGCAATTTCATTGTATCTTGCCAGTTTCAAGCAAAGTGATCATAATGGTTGTGAAAAAGAAAGCATCCCTTCTTGCTTTCTACCATCAAACGTTGAGATAGATAAGTTCCTTAGTTTACTCGGTTTGCTTTCCGCTTCAATTTTGCTTCCGGAACTCAATGGGAGAGTTCAAATAGAAAATTTTTGCTTGTCCAATGCATCTCTAATTATGTGCACAGTATCTAGTTCTATTAAACTGTACACTGAAGGGATGACTCAAGTGAAGTTTTTAGTTATCGATGAAGCGGCACAGTTGAAGGAATGTGAATCCACAATTCCTTTACAGCTACCAGGTCTTCAGCATTGTATTCTTATAGGTGATGAAAAACAACTTCCAGCACTGGTTAAAAGCAAGGTACTTGATTATTTTGTTGGAATTGTGAAGGTTTTTCCATTGTTTTGTTTGTTGTAATATGTTTGAAATTACTATATTTCTAGATTGCGGATGATTGTGGATTTGGAAGAAGTATGTTTGAGAGACTGGTAATGTTAGGATACCAGAAGCATATGCTTAATGTTCAATATAGAATGCATCCGTCAATAAGCTCATTCCCCTGCAAAGAATTCTATGATCAAAAGATTTCTGATGCCCCTTTTGTAATGGAAGAAAGCTACAATGAGAGATTCCTTCAAGGAGAATTGTATGCTTCTTATTCGTTTATTAACATTGCTAAGGGTAAGGAGAAGTCCGGCCGAGGACACAGCTTGTTAAACATGGTCGAGGTTGCCGTTATTTCTGAGATGATAAAAAACCTCAAAGAAGGTTATTCCCTTTACCATTTGTATATATTGTGTCTCTCATAGCTTCAATATGCATTGATTAATATGCATTGATTAATATGTGTAAGGTGTTTATTTTGCAGAGTGTTTGAGGACAAAGAAGAAAGTTAGCATTGGAATCATATCACCATATAATGCTCAAGTTTTTGAAATTCAAGACAAAATAAAAGAGTACACTTCTATTTCTGATACCGGTTTCTCTGTTAGTGTTCGTTCAATCGACGGTTTTCAAGGTGGAGAGGAAGACATTATAATAATGTCTACTGTAAGAGCTAATGGAAGTGGAAAAGTCGGTTTTCTTTCAAACCGGCAAAGGACAAATGTTGCCATGACTAGAGCAAGGTATGAAACTTATTTCCCAAGTTTTCATGTTGTTGTGCAGCTAAAGCTAAATTCATTTTTTTTGTGTGTAGATATTGTCTTTGGATATTAGGAAATGCATCAACTTTAGCCAATAGTGACTCTATTTGGAGTAAGTTAATTGTTGATGCAAAGAGAAGAAATTGTTATCACGAAGCCGGAGAAGACCCGAAATTGGCTCGTGTCATTGAGGATGTCGTGTTTGAGCTTGAAATACTTGGAGAATATGAATCAAAGTTTAAGAAACTCAGTTTGAGTGAAAACCCTGAATCTGATTCTATCTCCTCTAGGTAATTTGAATTGATATCTTCAAATATTCATGCAACATTCGATAAATAACTACTTAATTGAATCAATTCTCTTCAAATATTCATGAAAAGTGAGAAATTGCTGCTAGTTCAAATATTCAACTAAGATTTAATTTGCCACTTATTTTTTTTCAGGGGAAGGAAACCTAGCGGGCCGAGTTTTAAGCTGGCGAATCAATTGCGGGGTGTTCGGTCACTACGGAAGGACATTGAATCCCTGTTGTGAATGGACTCTTTCCTAAGTTTCAATCACATGTGCACAAGGAACAAACGTTTGTGTTGCCAGTTGTTTTTTGCAATTTTGTAACTTATTTTAAACATGATTCCTTTTCTTCATGTTTTTTCCCCCTTTGTACTACGAAAACAAAACATTGACAAGTAGAAGAATGATTGTTTTTTTATTATTTTAAATGTTCTTATATTTTAGTAATATATCTCTGATACAATTCAAATTTTGTCAACATTTTCATCTTTTCTAACATACTAGCAATTTGACTTCTTCCTCTTTTAATCACATAAACACCTATACACCATGTTCTCATTTCCCTTTAAATTCAGAAATTCTAACTTCACATCTTCGTGATACATGCCAGTGCCATAACTAATCTTATAATCTTGTATCTAGCTTATGCTTTACAACTACATCTTTTGGACTAAGTATTTGCTAAAATATAAAAAATAGCTTTTAACTTTTGTTCTGTTTGATAACTGTCTTTTAATTTTTGTTTTGTTACTAGTTTTTAGTTTTCTTCTCAAAAGTTATTTTGAAGTAGCTTTTGAGCTTATAGCTTTTAACTTATGATTTTTTCTTTCATTTATACCCTTGTTATTTTATAAAAACTCAATTTTACCGTTTATATTAATATAATTTAAATTAAAATAATTGTATTTTATTTGATCAAATAAAAAAGATTAGTCATTATTTTTACGGAACAAATTAATGATATAATATATCTTTCGTTTTGTTATTAATGAAATATTTTGATTCATTAAAATAAATTGTTTTATAACTTTTAAATTATTATTAAATTATTTATTATTTGAGTTTTATTAATGTATTTGTTTTTATAAATATAATAATGTATAATTTAATATATTTGTTTATTAACAAGCATATCATGGATTTTGAGAGAAAAATAGAGATATGTGTATACACATTATTGAAATATAATATTAAATGGAAATATTATTATTTTAGATATTTAAATTTAATTACAAAATTTATATGTAAATATTTAATATATTTTTGTATTATATTTAATTTTATAGTTATATTTAAAATTTGCATTTAATTGTTAATACCTTTATTTTTGTTGAATTAAAATTAATTTGATAAATAAGACCATTTATTTTTTTAATTAATTATGTGTTTTTATATAATTTTATATTTATCAGTGTAACCGCTAATTTAACAAATACTCAAATTAAATTATCAATTATAAGCATCAACTATAAACTATCATAGCTAACTTATAAGCTATCAACTAATTTTATCAATCAAAACCTAAATTTGAATCACTTGACATAAATTGGTTTCTTGTCTACTAGTAGTTGAGTTAATTTCTAAGTTTGATTTTCTTTTTCTTTCAATAACAATCAGTTATTCGTGCATCAGCCATCAAGAACATGCCTATATCATATTGGTTCCTTAGCGATTAGAGACGAACCTTCTTTTACCTTTGCATCCCCACCATAGTACTTTACCAGCATATCCCGTGCACCTTTGGATGTGGTTTCTTCAGCAATTTTTTCCAACACACGTGTATGTAAAATAGTATCCTCTACTTTAATTCTTTGTGAGGTGTTCTTTTCTATGGGATTCATTACTAGCAATTTAAGACTATCATCAACAGATTCAGTTACATCTTGTACAATGAATATGACTCACATTGGGATTCTTTGTAAGGTGTTCTTTTCTATGGGATTCATTGCTACCAACTATAGCTATCACTTAGTTTTACCATAGTCGAAGTACTTAATTCAATCACTATTTATAAGCAGCAAAAACATTAATTTTACTTATTAAAACACAAATTTAAAATTACTCAAGAAAATTAGCTAAATGCAATTAATTTTGTAGATTTTATTTAAAATACAAATTAAATCTATTAAAAAATTATACCTTGTACCCCTACAATCATCTCGATATCTTTATATAATTTATAAATTCCAATTTTGCTCTTTCAATATTTAATTAATAATTTAAATTTTTTACCGCAAAGTCAGAATAAAAAAAAATATATTTTTTATAAAATTGGACGAGACAAATCGGGTGTACAATAGGTAAGTTATCTGGTTCAAAAATTTACAAATCGGAAGTAGAATTGTTACGTTTTTCGGTTCAGAAAATTTCCAAACCGGAAGTAGCACGCATGTGTTATCCGGTTGTGGAATTTCTTAATCGGAAATAGCAAGTTTGGGTTATCCGATTCGTATTTTTTTTATATTTATAATTTTCCAATTTGTTTTAGGAGACAAGAAGCTGCCTTTGATGATATGCGCGAAGGATGACTCAAAAGTAGATATTACAGATATATTCTCTACTACACAAAAATTTCCTACAAGAGAAGAGGCGACTCAATGGATAAGGGAGGTTGAACTCAGAAATAGGGTTACTATTATAATCACTCGTTCGGACACAAAAACAGGCAAGAAAGGAAGAAGTGACAAAGTTATATTTGGCTGCGATAGAGGTGGAAAGGACAAAGAACAAGAAAGCGAAACACAAAGTGCTTCCAAAAGATGTGAGTGTCCTTTCAAAGTTAGATCAACACCTTCAAAGGATGGTTCTGGTTGGAAATCGATGTAAAATGTGGAGTTCACAACCATGGTTTACCTGATAGATTTGAAGGTCATGCATTTGTTAGTCGGCTCACTGAAGATGACCAACAACATATTTTAGATATGTCAAAACGTCGTGTTCCTCCAAGACATATATTGTTGTCTTTGCAAGAGCGAGATCCAAACAATGTGACTCGAATCACCCAAATATATAAACATAAGAGTAAGATTGAGGAAAAATCAAGGGAAGTAGAACATAAATACAACATTTGCTTAAGGTGATTGATGAATCGAATTATGTTTATTATAGTAGGAAAAAAGATGAATCAAAAGTTGTGAAAGATATCTTCTGGGCTCATCCAGACTCTGTGAAATTGTTGAATATGTTCCCGATTGTGTTGATTATGGATAGTACGTATAAAACAATTAAGTATAGGCAACCTTTATTTGAAATAGTTGGTGTCACATCAACCGAATTAACATTTGATGTTACATTTGCCTATATGGAATCTGAGCAAACAGAGACTTTGTGTTGGGTACTAGATAAACTGAAACAGTTATTCACGAAACAAGGGTTATGGCCCCAAGTATTTTTAACCGACAGAGATCTTGCTTTGATGAAAGCAATTGAAACTATATTTCCAACGACAGTTAATATGCTTTGTCGATTTCACATAATCAAGAATGTGAAAGCGAAGTGCAAGGAGTATGTTGTGGACGATATGCGAGAACCGATAGAGAAGTTTTTCTACAAACTTATTGTGGCTAGTGATGAGGTTGAGTATCATCAAAGATTGAAATTATTTGATAATGCTTGTTTGAATTACAGACCTTTTAATGATTATGTGAAAGACACATGGTTGACACCTCATAGACATAAACTTGTTGAAGCTTGGATCAATAAAGTAATGCATTTAGGCAATGTCACGACTAACAGGTAATGTGTTTGTTTTTTATGGGTTTAGACATAGTTATTTTATAGTAATAGTAATGATATTGTATTTTTTTTCTTCTTTTTATAGTTGAATATGCGCATTGGAAGTTGAAGCAGATGTTGGAGAACATCTTAGGTGATCTGGTCAAATGCTGAGAGGCTATGAATGGCAACATCAAGATTCAAGTGAGCAATATTAGAGCTTTGTTTCAGAAGAGTTCTTACGAGGTTGAGCGTGTCCATAGAGGTCCATTTTATGTGAATCTGGTTAATTCAGTATCTAGAGCAGCTTTGCATCACATTGATGAAGAATGGCACAAGGTTGGCATGGTGGGTACAAACACCCAAATGTGCAGGTGCTTTCGTAGAACAATTTATAGTTTACCTTGTGCTTGTGAGTTATGAAAATACACATTGAGAGGTGAACCAATACCAATAGATGCTATTAATATCCATTAGAGGAAACCAAGTATGGAAGGTGAACAAGAGGTGGACACAAAGGAAGGAGCAGAGTTGGATATGACAAATGCAATTGAGGCATTGTGGAAACGGTTTCATTCATTAGATGTTGCAGGTAAGAGAACATTAAAAAGTAGGGTGTGTGAAATAGCTTACCCCAATACAACAAAGATGGTACCACCACCTGAGAAGATAAAGACCAAAGGAGGAGTGAAGAGAAAAGGGAAAAAACCTGTTGGGTGTGATGTTTATCGTGATCTTTCATATCATGAGTATGTTGAACAATCACAAAACAACTCTCAGAAATCTTCGAAGAGGCCATGTTCACAGTTATCACAGACGTCAAAGAAAAAACCATCTCACAGGTACATTGCACAATTTGCTACACATATCAGACCTTTTATTGACGACATTGTTGATGTTAAGGATGATGGAAATTGTGGATTTAGAGCCATTGCATCAATGCATGGGTATTGTGAAGATGGTTGGTAAATGGTTTGTCGTGATTTGGATAATAAAATCAGAGGACCTAGAAATAGTCTTTATGCGAAGTTATTTGGTGATCGCTTAGGAAAAGTAAGAGAATCCTTAGGTTCTCAGTCATATGATAAATGGATGACACTACCAGAAATGGGTTATGTGATAGCAAATCGTTATAACATCGTTCTTGTCTCATTAAGTGCTCTTAGTTTAACGTTCTTCCCTATGACGACTAAACATAATCCTAATGTCTCCATTTACTGCATTGTTTTGTAAACTCAAATCATTGGGTTCAGGTAATTATATCTATTCATTTTTGTTACATGTTAATATTATATTTATTCATTTTTGTTACAGTTTAACATTATATCTATTCATTTTTGTAACAGGTCAACATGAACGAAGGATTTCCCTTACCACCCCTCACAGTGGATTAGCTGAATAATCGCACATCAGATGCAACATCTTGGATAACAGGATTCTTTGGACGGTTACAACATTGGCACAAGCTTACCCCGATTCTCCCAAACCATATTAAATTATGATATGTTTTCATTTTTTTTCATATTTCTAAAGCACTATTCTTAATATGATATTTCTTTTTTTATGCTGGGTGAACAATTATGAATAATATAAGTTTGGTCGATACAGATCTTTATAAATAATATAAGTTTTATTTGTCTGAATAATTATGAACCATACAAGTTATCTGAATATACAAAACAAAAGATTACTACAACAAAAATAACTACAATAAAGGATCACACATCATCTTGAGGAACCGGTCCACCCTGAGGAACTGGTCCACCCTGCGCTAGACGTAGTGCTCGAAAGATCTCAACAAACTCATCATCATCCTCCTTAGCCTGGGTACGTTGCAGATAGCAACTCAGCTCACGTGAAATATGTCATAACCTCGGATCTGACGGTCCACCATCAAACTCAGGAACTAGAACCTGTATGTCCTCTCCCCGAGATGGTGGAGTCAAACGAGGATGAGATACTGTGTAGTACCAAGTCAGGTACTCCGCCACTGTATCATATGGAACATCTGCAAAACGTGCATGTTGAATCACCCGTCTAACGCTCTGGTGGTAACTGACCCAGTCAATGACTATGTCCAGTGAATCAATGTCAGGGGATGTGATGGTACGTACTGCTGGTTCTAAACTGTCGCAAGCATATGTCAGGTAAATAAAGGACAGATGTATCGTACCATCGCAGACCACCCCTGTACAGTGTGATATCATCAAAGGGTCTGTGCTTCCTATGATCCTCGAATGGGCGCCATATCACATCACTGGGTTTCAGTCCATCTAACCGAGCTCTGATCTCGTCAACCTTCGTCGACAATTGTTTGTAGCACCACTTCATCGCCCTCGGAAGTTGAGAACTAGCACCACCAGAAATCTTCGAGCAACCAATCTTCCTAATAGTTGGGAAATACTCGTGAATCCAACACTGTCATCAAAATATGAAATTTATCAGTTAAACGTATTATAATAAAATATTTGTACCTACATAATATGAAAATTATAAAGTAACTTAAAATAAAATATTTGTACCCGTAGAAAAGTGACATATCCACCAAGATGCTTGCATAAATAAAATGAAGCATCTCTGAGGTATCTGTAAAGTGTGACAAGTGCAGCAGCTCCCCAGCAGTATCTGCCACATCTGGCCAGGTCCTCAAACAGGGGTAAATGCTTTGCCTCTACAAGAGTAAAGGTCTTATCTGTAAGAATAGTGCAACCAAGTATCAACAACATATACACCCTGGTCGCACAATCAAATCTCTCCTCAGATCGCAGACGAACAAACTGAGTCTTCAACCACTCAAGACTATAATATGGACCTATGCATACACGGACCTCCTCGGCTGCATCCTCCAGTGGAATACCCATCAGACGAATAGCAAGACTAATGGCATCTGAGTCAGTAATGCCTTCTGCAAGGATAAACAACTCTCCTCTAATAGGTGTGTGAAGGAGGCATGATACATCGTCTAGTGTGATGGTCATCTCGCCAAACGGCATATGAAAAGACAAAGTCTTAGGATACCATCTCTCGACAAATTCAGATAGGAGGATCGTATCGATCCTGGACAAGCTGGTCCTCTGAAGAGACGATAGACCTGACTGAGATATCCATTCCTCTATCTGGGGTGAGAGCATCAATGGAACCCATCTGTAAACACCCCAAATTTTCCCTCACTCATTTCACCATGGCTTGTTATCTTTCCATTTGCATAAGTTCAATCATATCATCTTATGTTGCATTTTTGCTTCACTGCATTGGTTCTAAGCCATCTGCATCTAGGGTTTGTGATCTGAGCAGTCCCTAAGCTATCTGAGCCATTCCAAGGGTCTTCAATCATCTCAAGAGGGTCCATGCATGTTCAATCATCATATTATATCCTCTCAAGGTCAAGGAAGTCAATGAGTCACAAGAACTGAGAAAGGCATGGAAGCAGAGCCAGGCTTAACTGCACAGATGACCTAGAATTAGGGTTTTGGTTTCAAAGGCCATAACTCCAAAATTTTATGGTCATTCTTGTTTCTATTGGTCTCTATATGTTATGAGGATCATGCATATCAATTTTCATGAAGAAATTCAATGGAGAAGGCATCTGATTACAAGATAACTTCTTGAGCAAGTCAGTACAAAATCAAGGCATCTGAGGCCCCCAATCACCCAACCAAAGGGGTTTCTCCATGATTTTGAATGTGTATGATCTTTATTTGATCATAGAAGATGTTAGAAGTTCACAAAATTGAAGAATCTCAAGCCATTTGCAAAGTTGCCTTTTTGGGAAAGTGACTTATAATGTAAACTTGCCATTTTGGGAAAGTTTTTCAACCTCCTCTTTTTGATTCAAAAATGCTTCAAATGAAAAATCTTTGGTCATGAAAGTTGTATAATGAATCCTCCCATTTTCAAAAAGTACAAGAACTCATTCTAATTCATTTTGGATCAAAAGTTATGGCCTTGCAAAGTTGGACAAAATCACTAAATTTTCACTTTTGTGCCAAAGAGGGAAACTTGCAAATTCACATGCCAAACATTTCTATGACTTCAAAATGACTTCTAAGCATTACATAAACACAACACATTATCTAAAATTCAGAATGGCCCAAGGACTCACTCATTTTCATGCCTTGATCATTAAGAAATCCAAAAGGGGCCAAAACTCCATGAATTTGCAAAATGACCCAAAGCCTCTCATCCACTTGCCTCAGTTCACAAAACCTGATTTCATGACACTCCTTGAATCCAGCTGCAGCAGACATGCCTTTGTCCTAGGCCTGAAACAGCCTATACCTCAAAGGACACATAGTCATGACTTTTTGCAAAACAAGCCATACCAATCAGCATAGCCCACAACAACTCTCTGACCTATCATAGCTTGATATGTGGACCAAATGGAACTCAAAACACACAAGAGGCAGGCCTAAAACCTCAGCATCACCATAGTTCACAAAAACTCCCCCTTTTGCATTTTCTATCGAATCCCATAACTCAGCCATTCATTCTCCAAACTTCTTCCAGCATTCATCTCAAAATGCTTCACTGATCATCCCTCACCCATTAAAACAGCCTAAAACCACCCCAAACAGAAATACGATTTTCACCACCCCTGAACTGAAAGCTTCAAAACCCTCCATATAAATTCATTTCAAGCTTACCAGAAGCATCAGGGAACTCAGTGGAGTGGAATAGCACAAAGCAGAAGGTCAAAAAGTGCAGGATTTGAAAGCTCAACCTCAGGTAGCATGATGAACATTTTTTCCAGAATCTTGTTTTTCAGTTACAAAGTTGTTTTATGTGTTGCCCTGATCATGGGGATGTAATTATTTTCGAAAATGGGCCAGAAATAAGCATTTTATGTTGCTCTGAAACTTTTGCCTTAAATTTATTTTTCTTCGATTCTCTCTATGTAGCTAAAATAAATTGTTTTTGTCCATGGATTCTTGTTATTCAATGTTAGGAGATGAGTTCTGGAGGTTTTGGTGAGATTTCATGACCTAGGGAGTGAGATAGAGTTTTTCAGGGAAGGGTGTGGCCGGAGAAGATGACCGGAGGTCATTTCCGGCCACCTGAAAGTCATTAGGGCTTTTAATTGTGATTAGGGTTTCGTTTAAATGTGAACCCTTGGATCTCTTTTCCCGCGCGCAACCAATGGTCCAGATTTCGTGTATTAGCCCTAATTCAGGATTAATTAAGTTAAATATAATTAAGGAAATTTGAATTTCCAGTTTCAATCTGAGCCCTCCCTTTGCGCGCAAGTCAATTCGCGCGTTTTCCATTTGAATATCAGCCCTAGGATCTGCATACTTTCCCTTTTATTCAATTTAATTTTCATTTTCATTGTATTTATTTCCACGAATTTTTAAAAATAGTAAAATGCATTAAAAAATTTTGAAATTCTTTATCAAACCTTTTATTAATTTTCAGAACCCAAAAATATTTTATTTTTTATTTTTTGCATAAAAAATTATTTTTAAATCATTTAAATGTTTATTTTTAATTAGTTAATGGAAATTAATTAATTAAAAGTGCATTTAGGTATTTAAAAATCACCAAAAAATTCACATTGCATTTTAAAACATTTAGAAACATTATCAAACTCTTCAAACAAATTTCTTTTTGGTTCTTGACCTATTTTGACAATTTTCATTGGAATTAAAGTTATTTAAAGGCAATATTTTTGTCCTAACTTAGAAAAATGCATTCTGCCTAACCATGAAGAGTTTGATGATGGTTCTTCTTGCATTGCATCCTTCATATCATGTAGTTTCTAGGGTAAAATTGGTTTGAATTTATCTTTCATTTTCAATTTAATGAGCATTTTTCCTTTTGAAGTGCCTTGAAACCCTAGTTGACTTGAGAAAATCATAACTTCCATTAGGTTAAGATTTAGGTCTTCCCCTTTGGGCAGTGAATTTGTATAGGTTTAGGGTATCTTTGATTGCATTTTCAATTTTTTATCTTACCATTTGCTTCTGATTTTGGATTTTGCATTGTATCTTGTTCATAAACCCTAATTTTGGCTTTCATTTGCATTCATCTCTCATTTGCTTGCATACATGAACTTGCCATGAGATTTTGTGCATCCACATGACATATGAGACATCTTAGGACACATTAGAGTCATGTTTGATCATTTCATCATTCATTTGCCATGTTATTCATTCATATCATTTCATAAACTTTCATGAACTTTCATGGTTCAAAACATGCTTCATTTGCATCCACATCCTTGTATGATCATCCACAACTCTTGACAAGTGTTTACATCATCTCTTAGCATCATTAACATCATGTTTATGCCTCTGACTTTGGTTTGCATCATTGCATTTCATCTCATTCTCATGTCATTTCATTTTCTTGTTGCTAACCTTTCAGGTGGTAAGTGTCTGAGAAGTGAATTTGCCTTCACTTCTCACAATCCCTCCTCATCTCTCTTATGCATTCATTGATGCATTATGTATGTGTATTAGAGTGAGCTTGCTCATTCATGCCTCCTTCTCATTTTCTTCCTTCAAGCAACTTGTCTTCTTAAGTGAAGCAAGTTGTCTTGCTTCTTTCTGCTTCTCCTCCTTCCATCTTTCTTCTTCCTTGGTGGCTTTTCCTTGAAGATCTTTTGCAAGCCTCATAAACCCTAGGAATACCTAAGCATGATAACAATTAGGGTTTTATTAGTTTCCCCATTTAGTTTTGCCTTTGTGTCATCTTTGAGTCTTCTATTTTCATCTCATAATCAAGGACTAAACCTTAATGGTTTTAAGGCTTTGTGATTAAGCTTATGCCTGCATCCTTCTATTAGGATGGAGTGTATAACTTTAATCATAAGTGTTAAACCCTTAATGTGTTTAAATCCTTTAATCAACCCATTTAATAATCACTAAGACATCAAGCTTGTAACTTGGGCCTTGCAGTAGGGTTCTAATTCTTCCTTAATTGGTTAAGAAGGACTAACCCTAGTGTTAATGGACAAGTCCCCCTCAAGTTGTCTTAAAAACCCTAAAATCCATTTCTTAACCTTACCATTAATTAAAATCCATTTCAATAAAGGCTTTGTTTTGTCATGAGGTTAATCCCTAATCATGGATTAAGTTGAGGAGCCTTCCTCAGCTTAAATGTTCTCATTTATCATCCTTCTATTAGGATGGTGTAATGAGTCCATTAAATCCTTGATTATGGCTTAAACTCATTAATTAACACTAAACAAAAACTCCCAAAACATCTAAATAATTGCAAGTAGGTTAATGATCTTAATCCTACATCATGATGATTAAGTATGAGGTGTTTACTTCATGCTTAAGGTATTCTCATTACCCCTAATCAGAGGGAGGATGTGATGAGTTTACTAACCCTTGGTTTAGGCTTAAGCTCATTATCTTATGACAAACACAAAAAAGGCAATAAAAGATTGAAAACACCAAAAATAAACAATAATCGTCTCCTCCGGGATTCTTTTCTCATCACACTCATTCACAACGAGAACTCGCTTCTTCCGTCTAATGCAAGACAGTTAGCACTCGAGCCAGACAAGTCATACACTTGAGCATAGGCAAGCAAGCAGTTCACAGTCAATTTATCTTTCAGTCTCTTTGAGTCGAACTACGGTGTTCTGACTTCCTCATTGCACGAGACGATACGTAGGCATAAATTAACAGTTATCGAACAAAAGTCTCTGTATATTCCCCATCTTCCAGCTTTACTCTTTAAACCTCATAGTCTTGAGCATTTAATTCTTGTTCTTACACTAACACTCACATATTTCACCTCACCTTTCTTTTGCACTGACACTTGCATTCTTTCCAGCTTTGATACACAAATTGCACTGACACTACCCCTTTAAAACACAAATCTTTTAAGCGTGGATCCCGTCGAGTACGGCGGACAATCTGGGTGCTAATACCTTCCCAGGTTGTAACCAACCCCCTTTCTCAGTTTCTCTGGTCCGCGACCGTCTTGTCCATATCTTTCTAGGTTTATGCAGCATTACCTTTCCTTCGGGATAAAAATGCCTAGCTGGCGACTCTTTTCTTTCTGAGTTCACCCTTGTGTATTCTCATTCTCTTCCCGACCATTCGCGTCTGTACTCCTTCTGACCAGGTGTCATTTGGTGGGAGCGACAGCTTGGCGACTCTGCTGGGGACCCTTATACTGTAACCATGGCTTCTGGTTCTTTTTGTGGGTTCCTCCTAGCGGTTGTTTAATTTGTGTTTACTGGGGTGTTATGTGCTAATTGTGTTTATTTATTGCTTTATGTATAGTCTTGTTTATTGCTTTCTTTACAGTTTTATATATCATACTGTCATACTGTCATTTTGCTGGATCTGGCATCTGTTTTGATGGGTGGGGTTTCATTGAGAGTTTAAAGTCCTATACCTGGGACCTGAGTGACACCTAGGCTAGAGTGGTTCATGTTCTTTCCCATTCCATTTCGGTCTGGTGCGGGAATATGAAACACGGTTCAGATGTGGGGTTCTTCTTAAGAACTCTGTGCTACAGATTTCCTGTAGTGCTGGGGCTATCTGGGAAGCCTGCTAAGTCTGGATGACCTTTATTTTGACCTTCAGAATCTGGGGAGAATTAGAGGAGGATCTTTTATGGTTATTGTAAACACTGTACCTCCGGGTTAGAAGTGCTTACACTTCTCATAACTGATCCAAGTCTGAGGATCCTTGTTCTAGAACATTACCTGTGAGGGGGTTGGGATATTTGCAGGTTTTGCAGGTACCTTTGGCCATATCATACCCTGTTACTATTTGGTTTAAGAGTACCTCATTTTGGATAGTTCTTGTGATTAACCCTGGATATGTGACTCTTTATTTGAGTCCCCCACCTTGGTTACTGGATTTCTGAACCTTCATCTGGACCTTGCATATCATTTGCATACATCATCACTGCATCATTTAACATTTGTTTGTTTGTTTTTCAGGGTATCCACATTATATCTGGTTTGGTTTTGACCCCTTCTTCTGCATAGAACTCTGCTTCATCAGTTATCTGCTTCAGCTATTCTCATCATCACCAGCATCAGCCTGTCAGTGGCTCATCCCTGTAAGCTCATAATTTCGACAGGTTGAAATTTGGAGCTTGAGGTCATCTTTGTCGAAGAATGATGAAAGAAAAGAAATTCAAGAGTTGCTGACAAGGTTAAAAGCTCTATTGCTTCGACAGAAGGGCAAATAGTGCTCTGGCAGGATAAGTTTGGAAAGTTGTTTGTGGCTAAGTATTTGACAGAATAAGGTTGTCTTTCGACGTTTCGATAGAAAAGGGGTTTGACAAAAGTAGTATTTGGCAGATGTTGAAGGGGTTGTTCCTTCTTTAAAGGCTTCGACAGATTGAAGAGGTGCAAGGTTTCGTCACCAAAGAAGGGAATTCAAATTCAAAACGTTGTAACCTTTGACAGTTGGACACTTGTAAGGTTCAGGAGAAGAAGTTACATGCAGGCTGACATTTGTCATTTGTTTATGATTTTTCCGTTCTAGGCAGTTACTTTATTTGTGTATAAATAGAATAGTTTGTGTTTAGAATAGGTGTGTGAAAACTGATACAAAATTCCTGTAAATACTCTAAGTACCCAGTGTGAGAGAAAATGAGTTTGATATTTGGAACCATGTACGTTTGAACACCATATTTCTTTTAAAGTTATTTAAACTACTAGTTATTCATCAAGTTTATTTCATTTTAAAGCTTTATTTACTTTTCTGCAAGTTATAGCTTTCGACAGTTCTTCTTGTTTTTGTTTAAAAAACTTCAACTTTATTTTATTTTCTAAACTTAAACTTTACTTTACTTTCAAAATCAAAGTTCTTAACACTTTGACAGTATTGACGAAACAAACCATAAACCAATCACAAATACTAAGAGTAGTTCGACAGAATAATTGCACATGTGTCCCAGGACTTGTTTGGTTGGTCCTGCAAGTAACCCAGTTTTCTGAGAAATTGGTTAACCAGAGGTTGTTCGCCAGAAATCACTGCGAACAAATTGGCACACCCGGTGGGACTTGTGCGGTTGATAAAATCTAATAGAGAACTTTCTTAGACAAATTGTTCCTTGCTACGTTGTATGATTCTTAGAAGCGGTAAACTAGCCGTAACCGACGTAGAAAGACCAAAGAGAACAAGAGGAAGAAGGATGGCTAACCTGCCAAATGCTTCAAACAATCCTGACGAAACCATTCCAGTTTCCAATCCTATCCCTTCGTCAGGAACAATACCAGTTTCTGGCCCTGTTTTAGAACAGATTAGGCCTCCATTAGGGGATTCCATACCAACGGGTTCAGGGTCCCAGAATGCGCCTAGTTCTTCCACCATGGGACACGCCAGACCCCTTGGAACCCCTCCCCCTGGAGGAAATACCTTCAGGCCATATCTGAATTATTCTCAGCCCTTGACTGGGAGAGAACAACCATATGGAATGCCAACTTCAATGATGGCAAGCCTACATAATTCGTCACCATTATTCTCTGATGCTATGGTTCAAATGTCATCACCATTGCAGGGATCAGGATATGGTGGAAATGGAAATAGAATGAATCAAGTTCCACCAGGTTTCCATATGCCCACTATGACAAACCATTCTGCACAAGTAATTCGTCAACAGATGGATGAAAGCAATCATGATATGGTGCAGGCTTTGATACAACAAATGGGAGAAGTGTTCAATCCCTTAATACAAAACACTACCCAAACAAACCAAATATTGGCAGAACAGATGGCACGCATTGCTGACTTTTTTGGAGTCCCTCAAGCACAGCAAAGAATGCAATTAAATCAGAATCCTGCAAATAGGGTTGTCGAAGAGGAACTTACTATAAACCAAAGGCCATTGGGAAACCCTCATGAAAATCCCAGGGGCCAAGAGGTGGTAGTTGAACAGCCTAATGTAGAAGAGCCCATTCGACAGGAACCAAGAAGAATAATAGTCCAGAGAGACCAAAATGCTGATGAAATATTACAGCAGAGAATGCGTTACAATAACCTGCCTGTCGAAAATAATATTGCCACCATGGTTGAGAGAATAATGGCGCAAAATGGAGTAAACGTAGGGTTACAAAGGCCTAGTTATACTTCCCCCTTGTCTGAATTTGTCTTACAACAAGAATTACCACCAAGGTGGAAAGTCCCCAAATTTACCAAATTCTCAGGGGATACTAGTGAGTCTACCATAGAACACGTAGCGCGTTATTTGATAGAGGCGGGAGAGATTGCTAATAATGAGAACTTAAGGATGAAATATTTCCCAAGTTCTTTGACAAAAAATGCTTTCACTTGGTTTACATCTCTTCCTGCAACTTCAATATTCACATGGGCCCAATTAGAAAGATTGTTCCATGAACAATTCTATATGGGACAAACCAAGATAAGTTTGAAAGAGTTGGCAAGTGTCAAAAGAAAATTTTCTGAACCTATAGATGATTATTTGAATAGGTTTAGATTATTAAAAGCCAGATGCTTTACACAAGTGCCGGAACAAGAACTAGTCGAAATGGCTGCAGGGGGTCTAGATTATTCCATAAGGAAAAACCTGGATACCCAGTATTTGAGAGACATGGCACAACTGGCAGACAGAGTGAGGCAAATAGAAAGACTAAAAAATGAAAAATTTAGATCAAATAAAAACAAGAAGGAAAGAGTGGCCTATGTAGGAATAGTTCAAGAAGATGATTATGACGAAAACGAACCAGTCATTTTCGACCAGCAAGAAATTGATCTGGCAGAATTAAAGCAAGGCCCTCCATATTCTTGTAAAGTTTTAGCCCCGTCGAATGGAAAAAATCCAGTCGAAGTGGAAAAGAATGACAGGTTCCCTAAAAGAACCTATACATTCGACATCACCAAATGTGATGAAATATTTGATTTATTAGTCAAAGATGGTCAGTTAATAAAACCAGCAGGCACTAAGGAGCCTCCTGTAGACCAACAGAAAAAGAGAGGTTTTTGTAAATACCATAATTTCTTGGGTCATAAAACTTCTCAATGTTACCTTTTCAGGGATCTTGTCCAGAATGCAATCCAAAATGGAAGGCTGAAGTTTGGAGACAAAGCCAAGCAACAGATGAGGATTGACTCCAATCCCATGCAGGTTGTGGAGGCCAATTATGCTGAACCAGAAATGGTAAATATGGTCGAAATGGAGATCATGGCGGAGGAAAGTTTTGAAATGGTAGAAGTTACTGAAAGCTTCGACACCAACTTCACCATGATAGAAGTTGCTGAAGGTTTCGACACCCATGTAAATGTGGTGGAAGAGGGTGATGATCTTGCTGACCAGGCTGAGGAAAAAGAAGTCAAAGCTTCTGAAGACTTCGACAGTGAGAATGCCATTGAAACTACTGAAGGTTTCGACGAAAGAAATACAGTCAAAGTGGGAAGAAGCTTCGACAAGAAAAACTATGAAAGAGATGCTGAGCAGGGGGTGATCTGGGACACTTTAGGAGAATCGAATGGGAAGTTCGACTTCATGGTGAAATATTCAGCACCACCAAGCTCCAAAACAGATATCAACAAAATCAAACCCACAGGATGGGGAGATTCTTTCAAAAATGATGACGAAGGGGAGGATAACAAAACCCTCACTGTCCAAAAAAAGGCCACTGAGGGCCTTGACCAAGATAAGATCAAAACAACAGTGACTGATGACAATGCCCTTACTGTCGAACCAATGAACAGTAGTACCATCAGAACTGAAGAACATTCTGTCGAAAGTGTGGCACACTGCTGCAAATACATCCATAAGGGTTTACACCCAAAAGGCATAGTGAATCAGTCAAGGGAGAATGTCCCGGAAGAAATGATGCTAGTCGAAAAAATGAACAAATTGAAAATCACAACTGAACAGAATGTTGGGATTCATATGGTGGAAGTCACTCAAAAGGTAGGACCAGACACCAACAAAGGAAAGAAACGTCAAGAGAAGCATCAGAAGCTGGTTTACCTAGAAGAGAACGAAAGTCTTGTCGAATTCATCCAGAGGTGTCAAAGGAAGAACGGAGAAGTTATGTTTTGCCCAAGATGTAGTGCTGTGTTCGACAGGAAAGCAGCTGATGACTTAGAAGCAGCAGAAAAGACCCAGAGGAAAAGAAATTGGGGAACAGTCCCACCAACCAGAAACGAAAGATTCGACCCAAGAAGAGGGAAGCATCACATCCAAGGAGTGGGAGAAAGACGTTTCAACACTTATAAACCATCCAACAGGCCAAATGATGACAAATGGGTTCAACCTATAAGGGATGCCCAAGGTCAGAAGAGATGGAAGAGTTTTGAAGTGAACAGGGGTCCCTCAATGGAAGTAAAAAAGGAGGCAAAGCCAAAGTACGTCTCTGAAAACTACAAAGGGAAGAATCCTATGTCCAGGTCCCAATGGAGAAGATTCCAAAGGCAGAAGAAAATTGAAAAAGAAACTGTAGAACACAAAAGGGTTGGACAGAAGGAAGCTGAATCAAGCAAGTATGTGCAGATTACAAGCAAAGGGAGGCTTTTGGCAAAAGAAGAACCCCCTCAGAAGAATGGATCTAATGACACCACAGAAATGCAGAAAACAAACAACAAAATTCCAGTGGATGAAGAAGTTACAGATGACTTCAGTTCAGAGTCTGATGCGTCCTTCGACGTAACCTGCAATGTGGTTTCTGTGTTGCCCAGAGACTATGACAGGATAATGGAAGTCGAAGACGAAGAGGATGACATGGCAGATGATAGCATAGGCCTTAAGCCTGTATGCTACTACATAACGAATAATGGCTGTGTCGAAGAGCAAAATGCTTTCTTCGAAAAGCCAGATGATGCAATGAAGGCTCACTTAAAGCCTCTTTTCATAAAAGGAAAGGTAGAAAACGTGGGTGTCAACAAAATTCTGATAGATGGTGGAGCAGCTGTAAATTTAATTCCTCATTATATGATAAAGAGGATTGGAAAAGATGACTCCGACACTAAGCCTCACAACATGGTGTTGTCCAACTATGAAGGTAAAGTAGGGACAACACTGGGAGTAATACAACTAAACTTGACTATAGGATCCATTACCAGGCCTACAATGTTTATGGTGATAGCATCAAAGGCGAATTACAACTTGCTGTTGGGAAGAGAATGAATCCATGGGATTGGGGCTGTGCCATCCTCCATGCATCAGAGGATAGCAATCTGGAGGCCAGATGGAATTGTCGAAAACATAGAAGCAGATCAAAGTTACTTCACAGTTGATGTGAACAATGTCAACGGTCGTAACTTCGACAAGAACCTGGCACATATAGCACCATGCAATCCTGTTGGTTTTGACCTAACAGCCTCCGACAACGCCTATTGTTCCATGTACCTCCACCCTACGCATGGCTTCCAGTGGGATAAAGAAGTAATTGGGGAGACAAATTACACTTGGGGAACTGCCCATGTCAATCCAACTGGGTGGGGGAGTGAGTTCAGTGAAAATGACTGAGGCATCAACATTAGAAAAGATTTCGGCTTATATAGCCGAAAAACAACTCAAAGCGGCCCTTGAGGCTGAAGTAAGAAACATGGCTGTCGAGGCCAACACACAAGTTGTCGAAGAACAACATCCTCATGAAAACATTGAGGAACAACATACAAAGCAGAGTTTAGAAGAAGATTCTAATGGCGAATGGCAGAGTCAACAACTTGATGCCATTTATGATGACAAACCCTTGGGGTTTGAAAAGGATCCAACTTCAACCAACATGAAAATGGTGGCACAGGATCCTTTGGAGGAGATTAATCTGGGACTGGGGGCAGAGAAAAGGCCAACTTACATCAGTGCCAAGATGAATCCTCAACTCAAAGTCGAAATGATCAAACTGCTGAATGAGTTTAAAGACTGCTTCGCATGGGATTATGACGAAATGCCTGGTTTAGACAGAAATTTGGTCGAATTGAAGTTGCCAATACTGGAAGGGAAGAAGCCAATAAAGCAGACTCCCAGACGCTTTGCACCTGAAATTCTGTCGAAAATCAAAGAGGAAGTCGAAAGGCTTCTAAATTGCAAATTCATCCGTACAACAAGGTATGTCGAATGGATTGCTAATATTGTTCCTGTGATTAAGAAAAATGGCAAACTGAGGGTATGCATTGATTTTAGAGATCTAAACTCAGCTACCCCTAAGGATGAATATCCTATGCCAGTAGCAGAAATGCTAGTAGATTCTGCAGCAGGCCATGAGTATTTAAGTATGCTTGATGGCTATTCTGGTTACAACCAGATTTTCATTGCTGAAGAAGACATTCCAAAAACAGCTTTTTGTTGTCCAGGAGCAATAGGAACATATGAGTGGGTAGTCATGCCCTTTGGTTTGAAAAATGCTGGAGCTACTTACCAAAGGGCCATGAATTCTATTTTTCATGATTTCATTGAAACGTTTATGCAAATTTATATAGATGATATTGTGATTAAATCTGCCTCAGGCTCAGACCATATTAACCATCTTCGACAGTCCTTTGAAAGGATGAGGAAGTTTGGTTTGAAAATGAATCCCCTTAAATGTGCTTTTGGTGTGCAGGCAGGGGACTTCTTAGGCTTTGTGGTCCACAAGAAAGGGATTGAAATTAATGAAAACAAAGCCAAGGCCATAATGGAAGCGAAAGCGCCATCGTCAAAGAAGGAATTGCAGTCTCTACTAGGGAAAATCAACTTTCTCAGAAGGTTCATCTCCAACCTTAGTGGAAAAACTCAGGCCTTCTCACCTCTACTTCGACTAAAGAAGGAGGGCTTCACTTGGGGGCAAGAACAGCAAGATGCCTTCGACAAGATCAAGGAGTATCTGGCAAATCCTCCAGTCTTAATATCTCCTTGTCGAAAAAGAAGCATGAGGATTTACATATCAGCATCTGACAGAACATTAGGAAGCATGCTTTGTCAAGAAGATGAACATGGCGTCGAAAGAGCCATCTATTATCTCAGCAGAGTCTTAAATGATGCTGAAACTAGATATAGTATGATAGAGAAATTATGTTTATGTGTATATTTCTCTTGTACAAAATTAAAGCATTATATAAAACCCATTGATGTACATATATCTTCTCATTTCGACGTAATAAAGCATATGTTGTCTAAGTCTATTCTACATAGTCGAATTGGAAAATGGGCTTTAGCCTTGACTGAATATTCTTTAAAATACATGCCTCTAAAAGCTGTTAAAGGACAAGTAGTTGCTGACTTTATAGCTGACCACTCCATACTTGGAGATGAGACAAATTATGTCGAAAGAGAGCCTTGGAAATTATATTTCGACGGTTCCAGTCATAAAAATGGAACAGGTGTTGGGGTATTAATCATTTCTCCCAATAAAATTCCAACAAAGTTCAAGTACAAAATAGAAGGGTTCTGTTCAAATAATGAGGCAGAATACGAAGCTTTAATTGCTGGACTTGAAATTTTGTTGGAATTGGGGGCAACAGAGGTCGAAATAATGGGTGACTCTGAATTGGTGATAAAACAATTGACAAAAGAGTACAAATGTGTCAAAGAGAATTTGATCATGTATTTTGTGATAGCCAACAGACTCCTCAAAAGATTCGACAACGTGGTTTTTAGACACATTCCTAGATTAGAAACTCAGGAAGCAAATGACTTGGCCCAACTGGCCTCAGGTTACAAAGTGTCGAAGGAAAACCTGATGAAAGTTGTCGAAGTGAGAGGAAAAGTTTTATCCACTAGACTGTCCCCATCTGATTTGGAGACCATAAAACTGGGATATGGTGATAAAGAAAACTTTGAAATTTTTAATGTAGATGATCCAGGGGTAGGAGATTGGAGAAAACCTATCAAAGATTATTTACAAAATCCAAACCAGACAGTCGAAAGAAAGACAAAGTATAGAGCTATAAGTTATGTGCTCTTTGGAAATGAGTTGTTTAAAAAGACTGCAGAAGGAGTTCTACTAAAGTGCCTAGGAGAGACTGAAGCTTATATAGCTTTGTCGAATGTGCATAGTGGTGCATGTGGTGCACACCAGGCAGGGCACAAGATGAAATGGTTACTATTTCGACAAGGGATGTATTGGCCAACGATGTTGAAAGATTGTGTCGAATTTGCAAAGGGTTGTCAAGAATGTCAAATTCATGCAGGCATACCTCATGTGCCAGCAAATGAGTTACATTCCATTATAAAGCCTTGGCCATTTAGAGGTTGGGCTTTAGATTTGATTGGAGAAATTCGACCAGCCTCTTCAAAAGGGCAGAAGTACATTTTAGTTGGGGTAGACTACTTCACTAAGTGGATTGAAGCCATACCATTGACGAATGTAGATCAGGAAGCAGTCATAGACTTCATCCAGAAACATATAATGTATAGATTTGGAATACCAGAGACTATAACCACTGATCAAGGATCTGTGTTTACTGGAAGAAATATGCAGGCATTTGCAAAAGAGACAGGTTTTAAGTTGCTAACTTCGACACCTTATTATGCCCAAGCAAATGGTCAGGTCGAAGCAGCCAACAAAGTAGTGATAAATCTGATAAAGAAGCATGTGGGTAAAAAACCTAGAAATTGGCACAAGACTCTGGATCAAATCCTTTGGGCTTGTCGAACGTCTCCTAAGGAGGCAACTAATTCCACCCCATTTAAATTAACTTACGGACATGATGCAGTATTGCCAGTCGAAATTTGTTTACAGTCAATACAAATTCAAAGGCATCATGAGATTCCATCTGAAATTTATTGGAGTATGATGATGGATGAGTTGGTTGATTTAGATGAAGAAAGGTTACATGCTTTAGAATTAATAAGAAGGCAGAAAGAAAGAGTCGAAAAGTTTTACAATAAGAAAGTAAAATTTAAAGCCTTTTTAGTAGATGATTTAGTTTGGAAAGTAATCTTGCCCATGGAGAAGAAAGATAGATTGATGGGAAAATGGTCCCCTAAATGGGAAGGACCTTTCAAAATTTTAAGAGTTTTTTCAAAAGGTGCATATGAAGTCGAAGAGATAGAAAAAGACAGGAGAGTGCTGAAAATAAATGGAAAGTACTTGAAGAAGTATAAACCAACATTGCAAGAAATAAAAATAGGAACAGAATGAAATTGCAAATAAAAATTTGTCTTCGCCAAACAGATGGCGTGAAATAGCATTACATATGAAATTACTAAAAAATTCTTAAACAAATAAAATTTCCTAATTCCTATTACAAACTACTGTCGAAGGAAGGTAGCTTTGAGTTCGTCGAATTTTTTCTTCTGAAGCTGAATTCGACGCTCGCAGAGACTCTTACTGACAGTCAGTTCGTCAATCTCCCTGTGAAGTTGTTGGGCTGATTCTGCATGTTGGAGACCCTTTTGGAGTTCACTGTCGATTTCCTCTTGGTTGAGCTGTTGGAGAGTGGCCTGGCGTTCCTTCTCTTGGATGATTTTCTTTTGAAGTTCAGCAATCTGAGTCTGATAAGCCTGAATGTTGTTTTCACACTCAGCAGCAGCTTTGGTGTATTCGTCAGAAAGCTTGTTCAGTTCTGAAATTTTGTCTGTCGAAGAAGCTACGATATTCCATTCTGAAACTTGTTCTTCAGAGTTGGATGTAATGTTCTGAGAAAACTCCTTTTGACGAATCAAATCAGCACTTACAGAATCAATCAATGACATCAGGTCCATCACCAAACGGCTCTCTTCAGTCGAAGCCTCCAACAAATTGGCTCGTTTCAGGAGTTTCTTCAGATCATACTGGGTAGAAGGATTTTCATCAAGGGTCTCAAACAGGTCCACCCCAAGGATTTTTACTTTGATTTCATCCATGATGACATTGATGTGTTGAATGTCAGAAGTGGCCCCTGAAGCTGTCGAACCACTGTGAGAAGAGTCTTGGAAGTTGTACCTGGAGTTGAGTAGAGCTTTTAAATATTCCAGAGGCTTTCTAACTTTCAAGCTTTCAATTTCCTCGTGTGATAAGCTTGTCGAACCAGTACCCAAAGGGGTTTCTGCAGGAACTTCTGATGAAATAGGAACATTTTGGGAAGTTCCTCCAAGGCTCAAGTTGGCTCCTGGTTGGTTCGACAGATCAACCTCTTCTTCGATAATTTCTTTGTCAGCCTCTGTGGTATCAGTTGGCTCTTGAGCTTGTGCATCCTGACCAAGAGCATCTTCGTCAATTTCTGTTGCAGCAGCTGGTCCTTGAGTTGGTGCATCCTGGTCTGGGCGAAAGGGAGAATTATTGCCAGAAGATTCAGAGTCACTAATGTTGAATTCGTCCAAAGTTTGAGGTCCATAGACACCTGCATCTGGGGTGGCGTCTTCTTGAAGCCTTTCAGCTAGAGTCTTCTCAGAGTCAGAAGGAATAACTTCTTCTTGGATTTCAGAAGAGTCTTCGACATCAATAACAACCTAAAGGGAGCATAAAAGGGAAGTATAAGATAGGAATATATGCAGTCAAGACTAGGAATGTTGTCAGTCGAAAATAAATACCTGAGGGATCTCAGTGTGAATACTTGAGTCCCCACTTCTTTCACTCCTTGAGAGAATTTTGTTGATTGGACTGGCAGGGGGAGTTCGTCTGTGAACTATGGATCTTTGGGATGCCACTGTTTTTATTTTCAAACCTTTGTTTCTTTTCAGAGGTTGAGGTTCAGGAGATTCATCCTCAGACTCTTCGACACTCATCTCCTTTTCTTCTTGTTTTCTTTTCTTGGCTGGTGTACGAGTGACCTGCAGTAAAAAGAAAAGAAGAGGTATTCAGTATAAAAGAATATTGAGAGACATAAATAAGGAGGTGTTTTTCTATTTGTCGAAACCTTCTTGGCAGTTGTGGGAGATTTTTCGACTGTCTTGGAAGAGGTTCCTTCGCCAGCAGTTTTCTTGATAATTCTAACAGCTGAAAGAGAAAGAATTGCATGAACATTGATATAAAAATAAAAGGAGTTAGAGATAAAAAGAGGAATGTAATTTCTTCGACACCTTCAAGAATGGGTTCTTCGACACTAATTTGTTCTATCCCAACATGAAGGTGCCCAGTGAAGTTGCCCAAGTGATACTTCGTCGAAACCACACGTTCGGCAAGTTTCTTGCTGGATTCGCGAAGCAGTTTTAAATCAGATCCACACACAAACCAATCTAGAAATGGAGGGCACAAAGCCACGCCAAATTCTGCAGAAGGGAGTGGAGGGAATTTTGGAGGAAAAGTTGTGAATGCAAAGTTGTAACGTGCATGTGGTGGGAGAGACGAAGGCACCCCCAACTTATCCAATTTTTCTGTAAACTTCTGTTTTAAAGTTACTGCTGCTTCGCCTATGGTTCGACGAAGATCACTGGGTCTGTAAATAGTTTCAAAATACTTTTGAAACTTTTGAATCTCTTTGATATGTTTATCTGTACCTTTTTTCTTCTTATCCTGCACAAAAGTAAAAGCGTTTGTCAGGAGAGTGGTGAAGGTTGCTACGTCAAAGAATTTGTTAATATAATATTCCTTCCACCAAACGTCGAAGTCTTCAGTGCATAGGAAGCTTGGTCGAAAGATGGTGGGGTAAACTTCCAAAGATGAGTCGAAGAATTTGTTGTATAACTCTAAACTTCTGTCGAAGCTTTGAAATGAGTTATAGAATATAATAGAGCCTTTCTTGTGATAAATGGGCTTCGTCTTCGTCTGTATTAGTCCAAATTGTCTAGCCACCAGGTTGGGTTGGTAAACAATGAGAGACACTTTAGTGTTGTTGAGACTGTGGTGGGAGAAAAGGTGCCTTGGCATAAGGAAAGCCTCCCAAATGGATATATAGGAATCTTCTTCTTTCTGGTTTTCCACTGGGAGTTGTCTTGTAAACCATCTGGGACCCACATTTCTGTTGGCGAAAGGTGCCATGGAAGGAGTAAACTTATAGCGTTTGGCGAACATCATTATGTAACTGGTGAAGGCTTGTCGAATGCCTATGTTGTCATCAGTAGGGGTTAGTTGGACTAACCTAGGCCATTCAACGCGCCTTTCTTTCACCTCTTCTTCGTCAACTGGCATTTTAACAGGGATGTAAGCTTCGAAGGTTGCGTTCAACCACAATTGTAGGAGCCAGAAGGGGCCTGTGAGACTAATATTTCCTTTGTCCTTAAGGGTTTTTAGGTTACTTACGCTCTCGCTCAAGGATTCATAGAGGTTTGCCAAAAGTAATTCACTCAGGCAGAATGCAACTCCATTATGAAGTTGATTAGCCATGATAATATAACTTCTGGCAACTTGAAGTGACCTAGTGCAAAAGACAAATTTGGCTAACCACAGAGTAAGGAAAGCAATATGCTCTCTGTCGGAGACTTCCTCATTGTCTTCGCCTTGGTGATGAGTAATAAAAACAGAGTATCCAGCATGCTTGGTGTCGAAGCCTATGGGGTCCTTGTTTAAATGTTCAAGGTTAAAGGTTTCTCCTAAAGGACTGAGGCCAGTAATGGCTGCTATGTCAAATAGGGTAGGAGTAACCATACCACAGGGTAAATGGAAAGTATTGTAAGTACTGTCCCAGAAGTACAAAGAGGCCAGCAGCATGTTCTGACAATAGCGTGGACCTTCCTTCGACAGTTGGATCAGGTCATAGATGCCAGTTTTCTTCCAGAACTTCTCTTTGACTTTTTCGACCCTAGTGAGCCAAGCTAAGTAGTCGGAAGGATCTTTCGTCAGGGGA
The DNA here is from genome assembly GCA_963966055.1 of Lathyrus aphaca. NCBI lineage: Eukaryota > Viridiplantae > Streptophyta > Magnoliopsida > Fabales > Fabaceae > Lathyrus > Lathyrus aphaca. The sequence goes on along the minus strand of OZ014523.1, from coordinate 66,020,999 downwards.
GGACTCCTAAAAATCCTAGTTTGATTCAAATAAGACAGATCTATTTCTGTCGAAGCTATGGGAATTTCAGGTTTTTTGGATGTTGTTTCGACAGGCCTAGGGTTCTTATTAGCAGCTATGGGTTTGGAACCAGAGTAACAGGGATAAAAGTCTTTCAAACGGTTAGGGCCAGCATTAGGATCAAAAATAGGGCCTAGCATGGCATGGTGAACTCCAGAAACTGAGATAGGAATCATTACCTGAGACCTCTAGATGCTTGCTTTTTCCCTTTCATTTGGGGGTTCTGGAATGTATTGTTGTTGTTGCATTTGTATGGGCCCAGATAGTGTATGAGCAGGGGGAAGATCAGTTGTTTTCTTTGTCTTTTTGGCACTGCGATCAGCAACAGTCTTTGGAGGAGCCATTGATGTGAGAAGATGAGAAGTTTGAAGGAGCAGAAGCTTTGAAAAGGGTTTGTAATGGAGTTTCTGCGTTTGGGTAGGAGAAGAGTTTTGAGGATGTGAAAAAGAAGAAAAGGTTGTTGAAGGTGGTATTTATAGAAGATGAGAAGATAAAATAAATAAATAATAATAATAAAAAGAAAAAAAATGAAAAGACTTTTCAGTTGGAAAAGTGGGAACATGCGTTTTTGATCTATTGGTGGTGATTGAAAGTGACGGTTGGTAGGAGGCCATGATTTAGCTAAAATATAGGGTCATGGGAGATTGTGTAAACGTGGGCTAGACATGACGTTTTTCAGAAAGTGGAAATCATGGTGTTTTCTTGGGACTCAACAAAGTCACTTTATAATAAATGAGACTGACAGGATGTCAAAGGTCATTTCGACAGCAAAAGATATTACTCAAAGAATAGTCGAAAACATCTTTGCTGGGGGGCAATTTGTAAGCTCATAATTTCGACAGGTTGAAATTTGGAGCTTGAGGTCATCTCTGTCGAAGAATGATGAAAGAAAAGAAATTCAAGAGTTGCTGACAAGGTTAAAAGCTCCATTGCTTCGACAGAAGGGCAAATAGTGCTCTGGCAGAATAAGTTTGGAAAGTTGTTTGTGGCTAAGTATTTGACAGAATAAGGTTGTCTTTCGACGTTTCGACAGAAAAGGGGTTTGACAAAAGTAGTATTTGGCAGATGCTGAAGGGGTTGTTCCTTCTTTAAAGGCTTCGACAGATTGAAGAGGTGCAAGGTTTCGTCACCAAAGAAGGGAATTCAAATTCAAAACGTTGTAACCTTTGACAGTTGGACACTTGGAAGGTTCAGGAGAAGAAGTTACATGCAGGCTGACATTTGTCATTTGTTTATGATTTTTCCGTTCTAGGCAGTTACTTTATTTGTGTATAAATAGAATAGTTTGTGTTTAGAATAGGTGTGTGAAAACTGATACAAAATTCCTGTAAATACTCTAAGTACCCAGTGTGAGAGAAAATGAGTTTGATATTTGGAACCATGTACGTTTGAACACCATATTTCTTTTAAAGTTATTTAAATTACCAGTTATTCATCAAGTTTATTTCATTTTAAAGCTTTATTTACTTTTCTGCAAGTTATAGCTTTCGACAATTCTTTTTGTTTTTGTTTAAAAAACTTCAACTTTATTTTATTTTCTAAACTTAAACTTTACTTTACTTTCAAAATCAAAGTTCTTAACACTTTGACAGTATTGACGAAACAAACCATAAACCAATCACAAATACTAAGAGTAGTTCGACAGAATAATTGCACATGTGTCCCAGGACTTGTTTGGTTGGTCCTGCAAGTAACCCAGTTTTCTGAGAAATTGGTTAACCAGAGGTTGTTCGCAAGAAATCACTGCGAACAATCCCCAGTATCAATCTTGATCTTCATCAGCACCTATCTTCATCATCTTCAGCAACATTCATGACTACTCCCAGGAAGAGCAACATATCCTACAATTTCTTTGAGCCTGTATTGACTGGTATCAGGCAGGTCCAGTCACTTATCACCCCTGACCACATCCCATTGTTCAGAGAGCACTATGGGGGTATCCTGGATATGGTTATGGACCTTGACCCTTCTCAAAGGAGCATGATCCACACCTGCTTGCAGTTTTATGACCCTCCTATGAGATGCTTCACCTTCCCAGACTTTCAGTTAGCGCCTTTATTGGAAGAGTTTTCCTCATTGACTGGAATACCTATCAGGGGTAGACTCTCTTTCAACCCAGAAATGACTTTATCCAGCCATGGAGAAGTAGCAAAAGCATTGTACCTGGAGCCTGCTTTGATTGAGCAAAATATGACAACAAAAGCTGGGATCCCTGGTTTGCACTTGGACTTCTTGATTTCTCAGGCCATCCTGAAGGCTTCATTGGGAGAATGGAGGGCAGTTTGTGCACTGTTAGCCCTCAGCATATATGGGGTTATACTGTTTGCAGATGAGCCCAAATTTATCAGCAAGAATGCCATCCATCTGTTTCTTCTGAGGAACCTAGTACCCACACTGCTGGGAGACTTTTACTACTCCATTCATCAGAGGAATGAGAAACAAAGAGGGAAGTTGGTGAGATGTTGTGCTCCTTTATTTCACACCTGGCTGCTCAGACACCTACCTAAATCAGATGCCTTCTTGAACCCTCACCAACAGAAGAATTGGGCCAAGAGGCTCATTGCTTTGACTTCAGATGATATTAGATGGTGCACCCAGAGCACCAAAGGCAAAGACATTATCACCAGCTGTGGACAATACCCAAATGTACCTCTGATAGGAGTGAAGGGTTGCATCAACTACAATCCTTTACTGTTTAAAAGAGAACTGGGCTATGCTTTGGTTCACCCTCCTAGAGTACAAGATTTAGCTGAGACCCTGTATTGCAAAGTGAAACCTAATTCAGCTGTTGTCAGACAAGCATCCTGGGCTTGGGACAACATCCAGACAAAAGGGATGGCTATACTTGGGAGGTGTAATAATGTTGCTTCAACTCAGTACTATGATTGGTCCCGTACTAGAGCTCAGATTACTGGAATGCCCTTCACTTTAGAGGACATACCCGGACCCTTTACAGTACAACCTACAACAACTGTCAGCCTAGAAGAATTTGAGAAGTTGAAGGAAAGGAATGAGAACCTATCTCAGGCTTTGAAGAAGACCCTTTGGGAAAAGAGTGATGGTCGTCTGGACATTGAGAGGTTGGAGAAGCTTAGGGTGGAGCATCTGGCCAAAATCGAGAAGACAAAGGATTACATCAGGAAACCAAGAGCTGGGGAGCAAATATTGAAGAATGTCTGTAAGGAGGCCAAGATTCAGAAGGCTAGGACTGAGCTCTATCTGCAAGAGAGTCAGGCTAGGTGGGTCAGGATCACCGAAACCCGTACACAAGAAGACCAGAAAACTCAAGCCAAGATTGAACAGTTAGAGGCCAATGAAAAGAAGCAGCAGGAAGCTTTGTTGGCAGCCCAAAAGGAGATTTCAGAGTTAAAGCTTAGAGCTGGATTGAAGAGATCAAAGGACCAGGACAGGCATAAGAAGCTGACCACTGCCATTGCCACCAGGAACCTCCTCCTTAGGACCATTACAGAGCACCCAGCTGGTCCAGTGACTGAGGCACTCCTGAAGGAGGTCAAGGAGGATGCGTTTAAATTGGATGTTTGACTTCTTTGATTGTTGTTCATTTCCATTTGATGTACTTTTCTCTTTTTGTATTTTGACCCTCCAGGGGCATGTGTTGTAAAATAAACTATGTATTGTTCACCAGTTGTAATATATTTTAGTTTGTTTTCATTTGGGTTTCTCTCAGCAACATCAAGTATCTTCCTCGAGGTCTGGAAAGGTCAAAACCAAGAACCAAACTGGATACCTTGGAAAACAAATAAGCATATTGCATTGCATACTAACTTTGTTTTTGTTTTGTAGGTTTTGTTACCATTATTGTCTCTAACTTTGTTGTGATCTCAAGAAATATTGCTCGCCGCCGAGTGTTCCCTGTCAACGCGCGCACCGGTACCCGACACGTAACAACCTTCCTAGTATTCAAATGGAGCAAGTACAGCAGGACCTGACTGAGGTCAGAACTCAGATGGCTAATGAAAGAGTAGAGATGAGAAACCAAATGACTCAATTCATGGCTGTGATAACTGGCTTGGCCCAGAGTCAAGAAAGGTTAAGGGAACTGGTGGAAAGACAAACTCCCGAGGAACCTTATCTGGGAACTGGAGGAACTAGTAACAATGAGCGGGGCCAGCCTCATATTAATCCACCAGTATTTGGACCTCATCTGGATCCGGAAGTCAACATCCCGAGAAATGTGCAAGGAAATACTGCTGGGGGGAGAATCTTGCAAGAGGATCCCCAAGAAGAGCAGATTACTATCATGGGAGCTGGAGATGAAGTCTATGATAGGAGATTGGATGAAATTGCTGAGAAGTTGAGATCTTTGGAGTCTCAGAATTCCTTGGGCTTCGATGTAATGGACATGGGACTAGTGGATGGGGTGAGAATTCCCCACAAATTCAAACCCCCGTGCTTTGAGAAATACAATGGAACCTCCTGTCCACGAGCTCACCTGCAGTCTTTCCTGGGAAGACTTAAAGCTTATACTATGGATGAGAAGCTGTGGATGTTCTACTTTGAAGACAGTCTGACCGGGGATTCAAGAGAGTGGTATTCACACTTGACCAGAGTTACCATTAGATGTTGGAAGGACTTAACTGAAGCCTTCACCAGGCAATATCAATACAATCTGGACATGGCTCCTAACAGGACCCTTCTAATGGGAATGTCTCAGTATTCCAGAGAAAGCTTTAGGGAATATGCCCAAAGGTGGAGACAGCTTGCTGCTGCTGTCCAACCACCCATGTCAGAGAGGGAGATGGCTGACATGTTCATGAATACTCTGCAAGAAACATATATTGATAGACTGGCTGCCTTTTCCTCTACCAGCTTTGCTGATGTCGTCATAGTTGGTGAAAGGATTGAAAGTCTATTAAAAATTGGCAAGATTTCTGATAGCGCTACAAGTTCATCCAGTAATCCCAGGAAGCCTTTTGTGGGACCCCGAAGAGCCGGTGAGACCAATTCCATTCATGCAAACAGGGGCAGACCTCAGTATGTACACCGGTCAGTAGCAGCAGTTACCATTCCAGCTCCGATTCCTCAACAATCAGCATATTCTCAGCAACAACCACATTATCAACAACAAGTTCAGTATCCGCAACAGAGAACCTACAACAACAATAATAGCAACCAACAACAGCGTACTTTCCAACAAAGACCATCACAGGCAAACAGGGTGATTGACCCCATCCCTATGCCTTATGCTGCCTTATTGCCACAACTCCTGAAGCTTAACTTGGTTGAGTTAAGGACGTTGGCACCACCAGATCCCCTCAATCTCCCAAAGAATTATGATGTCAACGCCAGGTGTGCTTTTCACTCCAATGCACCTGGTCACAATACTGAAAAATGCAGGGTCTTACAGATGAAAGTCCAAGATCTGGTGGATTCTAAAGCCCTCAACTTCGCACCTCCTCCGAATGTCAACAGAAATCCTATGCCTAATCATGGCGGGCCGAGGATTAATGCCATTGAGGAAGACAAACCATCTACCTTGATCACCAGTGTTGCACAAATTCGAACACCTTTGGTCGAAATTAAAGCTCAGCTTTTAGAATGCCAAGTGTTCCCCGGTTGTGAGCTCGGCTGCGGGTATTGCAACATTGCAGTCAATGGGTGTGAAAGGCTGCGAAGCGGCATAGATGGTCTTATTAAGGATGGTATACTTCAGATCTCAACAACGGCGCCTACAAATCCAACGATTCCTTTAACAACAATTCCCGATTCTTCTACAACAGCAGCAACCATCATTCCTACTGATTCATCAATATCATCAGCAGTTACTCCATCCATCACTTCAGCAAGTCAAATTTCAACAACCATTTCTTCTACAACATCATCATCCATTTTATTAGCAGAATCTTCTACAACGCCAACAAAGATTAATGAAGATGTCTCGACAGTTACAATCTACTATGACCCATCAAATGTTCCTCCCAACAACAATTTCCAACAACAAACCATGGCACCTCCTGCCAGATCACCAGTCACAATTTACTACGATCCGCACACCGTTACAGTACCTTCCTCTGCAGCCATCAGTCCGGTCACCATTACGGTGCCTGGACCAGTTCCTTATGAAAACAGTAATGCCATACCTTGGCATTATGGCTCTGATCTCTACTGCAACGGGGAGAAAATCACTCTGGATTCATCAACCTCTTCTCCGCAAGTTGATAATGTTGAGGGAGGCGGAGGCTTCACCAGAAGCGGACGCCTTTTTGCCTCACAAACACAAAGACCTAATGTTGAAGCAGAAGCTGCTGCCAAAGCAAAAGGAAAGAGTGTGGTACCTGAAGATCCAACTGTCAAAGAAACTCAGAAGACATCTTTTGAACAAGATGTAGACGAGTTCATGAGAATCATAAAAAGAAGTGATTACAATGTGGTGGATCAGCTTCACCAAACTCCCTCAAAAATCTCCATATTATCACTGTTGATGTGTTCTGAAGCTCACAGGAATGCACTATTGAAAGTCCTGCACGCAGCGTACGTGCTGGAGGAGATTACTGTTAATCAGCTAGAAACTGTGGTTGCAAATGTCAATACCAGTCATGGACTGGGCTTTACCAATGCTGACTTAACAACAGAGGGACGTAACCATAATAAAGTTTTGCATATCACCTTGGAATGCAAGAGTGTTGTTCTATATCATGTACTGGTGGACACTGGGTCATCACTCAATGTTCTGCCAAAGAAAGCCTTAGTGAAGCTGGAGTATGATGGCTTGGCATTGCGTCCGAGTAATTTGGTGGTGAGAGCATTTGATGGCTCTAAAAGATTAGTGCTTGGGGAGATTGATCTGCCTGTGATGATTGGCCCACAGACTTTTAAAACTACCTTCTTTGTGATGGACATACAACCGGCCTACAGCTGTCTGTTGGGTAGACCCTGGATCCACGCCGCTGGCGCTGTTAAGTCTACCCTTCACCAGAAGTTAAAATTTGAGTGGGAAGGCCAGATCATCACCATCTGTGGGGAGGAGGACATCTTTGTTAGCCAGCTGGCTACGTATAAGTACATAGAAATGAATGGGGAAATCCATGAAACCATGAGCCAAGGGTTTGAGGCCTTGAACATTAATGAAGCATCTGCTGTACTGGGAACTTCCATAACATCATACCAGCAAGCCCGAAAGGTTGTTGAGGAAGGTACCGCCCAAGGCTGGGGCAAGCTGCTGCCCGTGGAAAAGAAAGAAGACCGATTTGGGTTGGGTTACAGACCAACTCAACAAGATCAACCAGAGGCTGCAAAGGAGCCCAAGTTTGTCAGCGGGGGAATGCTCACCCCGGATGCTGTGAACAATTTGGAAGATGAGTCGGAAGACGAGCGCAACCTGGAAAGCTGGATACGTCCAAGGATCTCGGGGAGCCATGTCTCAAACTGGTCTTCCCAGGAAATTATAAGGGTTACTCCTACAGAGTAATTATTATTTCCTGTATTTTAAAGCATGCATCAAGTCCTGCATCTTGCCCAAGATGCCATGACTCATTTTGTAATCGGGCCATCTTGTATTTTGTGTAAAGATCAATTAATGAATATCAGGACATCTTTTGCAAATGAGTCTTTTCTTTTCCGCTCACTGTTTTTCATTTTTCACTTTTTGTACAAAAATAAAATGGCAATGTTTTTCAAAATAAATAACTTCATTTTCACTCTTTTAAATAAGATAAAACTGATCACTAAAATGAACAAATCTAAACCCTTGCAGAAAGTGCCCTCCAGACTGCACCGACAACACTGCTATGACTTCGTATGACTTTGACAATCCAATCAATCAAGCTGATGAAGGGGTTGAAGAAGATTACGAGCTACCTGAAGAACTAGCCAGGTTGTTGAGACAAGAGGAGAAGGTTATCACTCCTCATCAGGAGGAGGTTGAAAAGGTTAATCTTGGTACGGAAGAAGACATGAAAGAAGTTAAGATCGGGGCCTGCTTACAAGATTCAGTGAAAGAGCAACTGATTGACATGCTTCGGGAATATGTGGATGTTTTTGCTTGGTCTTATCAGGATATGCCAGGGTTGGACACTGACAAATTCATGCACAAGCTACCTCTGAAAGAAGACTGCCCACCAGTAAAACAGAAGCTGCGCCGTACTCGCCCAGATATGACAATGAAGATAAAAGAAGAGGTACAAAAGCAGTGGGACGCAGGTTTCCTTGCTGTGACTAGCTATCCGTCGTGGGTTGCTAATATTGTACCTATGCCTAAGAAAGATGGCAAGGTGAGGATGTGTGTGGATTACCGGGATCTGAACAGAGCCAGCCCGAAAGATGACTTCCCTTTACCTCACATTGATGTATTGGTTGATAATACGGCTCAGTTCTCGGTGTTCTCCTTCATGGACGGATTTTCAGGATACAATCAGATCAAGATGTCACCTGAAGACATGGAGAAGACAACTTTCATCACACCCTGGGGCACATTCTGTTATAAGGTGATGCTATTCGGACTGAAGAATTCTAGTGCCACTTATCAACGGGCTATGGTAACATTATTCCATGACATGATCCACAAAGAAATTGAATGCTATGTGGATGACATGATTGCCAAGTCTCTTACAGAAGAAGACCACCTGGTAAACCTACTGAAGTTATTCAAGCGTCTGAGGAAGTACCAATTGAAGCTAAACCCCAACAAGTGCACATTCGGGGTGCGATCCGGTAAGCTGCTGGGATTTATTGTAAGTGAGAAAGGGATTGAAGTTGACCCTGATAAAGTCAAAGCCATTCAAGAAATGCTTGCACCAAAGTCGGAAAAAGAAGTTCGGGGGTTCCTAGGTAGATTGAACTACATTTCACGGTTCATATCTCACCTTACAGCAACCTGTGAGCCTTTGTTCAAGCTGTTAAGAAAAGAACAAACGGTCAGGTGGAATGAAGACTGCCAGAGGGCTTTTGATAAAATCAAGGAATACTTACAAGAGCCTCCGATCCTTATGCCTCCAGTTGAAGGAAGACCTCTAATAATGTACTTGACAGTATTAAAAGAGTCCATGGGGTGTGTGTTGGGCCAGCATGACGAGTCTGGTCGAAAAGAGTATGCAATATACTACCTAAGCAAAAAGTTTACCGACTGTGAACAACGTTATTCACTGCTCGAGAAAACTTGTTGTGCTTTAGCGTGGGCTGCTCGCTGACTGAGACAGTATATGTTGACTCACACTACCTTATTGATCTCTAAGATGGACCCAGTTAAGTACATTTTTGAGAAGCCATCACTTATCGGACGGGTTGCAAGATGGCAAATGATCCTTACAGAATATGACATTCAATACACATCCCAAAAGGCCATCAAAGGCAGTGTATTGTCTGATTATCTTGCTGAGCAGCCCATTGATGATTACCAGCCTATGAGATTTGACTTCCCTGATGAAGACATCATGTTCATAAAAGCAAAAGATTATGAAGAGCCTATTCACACTGAAGGGCCTGACCCAGAGGAAGAATGGACTATGATGTTTGACGTGGCTGTTAATATGAATGGTCGTGGTGTTGGTGCAGTACTCATTACACCTAAAGAAGTTCACATGCCTTTCTCGGCGAAGCTCACTTTCAACTGCACTAACAACGAAGCTGAATACGAAGCTTGTATTATGGGTCTTGAGGAAGCCATTGACCTCAGGATCAAGACTTTGACTGTATTCGGAGATTCAGCTCTGGTAATTAATCAAACCAACGACAAATGGTACACCCACCAAGATCATCTGATACCTTATCAGGATTATACAAGAAGGTTATTGACTTTCTTCACGACGGTCAAGCTTGAGTATATCCCTCGAGATGAAAATCAGTTTGCAGATGCTCTGGCTACCATTTCATCCATGATCAAAGTTCAAGCTGCTAACTTTGTGCCTCGAATTTCAGTGTCCAGACTTGACAGACCAGCATACGTGTTCTCAGCAGATGTTGTTAAAGATGATAAGCCTTGGTTCCATGATATCAAATGCTTCTTGGAGGATCAAACATACCCATCTGGGGCATCTTCCAATGACAAGAAGACATTAAGAAGGCTAGCTGGTAGTTTCTTCCTGAATAATGATGGTTCCTTGTATAAGAGAAACTTTGATATGGTGCTTCTCAGATGTGTTGATAAAGCAGAAGCAGACTTGTTGATGTACGAAGTGCATGAAGGATCTTTTGGTACCCATGCTGGAGGGCATGCTATGGCTAAAAAGTTGTTAAGATCAGGCTACTACTGGATCACAATGGATGCAGACTGTTGTGCTTATGCCAGAAAATGTCATAAATGCCAGATTTATGCAGATAAAGTGCATGTACCTCCGAATCCTTTGAATGTGATGTCTTCACCTTGGCCATTTTCCATGTGGGGCATTGATATGATTGGAAAGATTGAACCGACTGCTTCAAATGGCCACAGGTTCATCCTGGTAGCCATTGATTATTTCACCAAGTGGGTTGAGGCAGCTTCCTATGCAAATGTCACAAGGCAAGTGGTAGCCCGATTCCTGAAGAGAGACATCATCTGTCGGTATGGAGTTCCCGAGCGAATCATTACTGATAATGGTTCCAACTTGAACAATAAAATGATGGCAGAACTATGCCAGGACTTCAAGATCCAACACCACAATTCTTCTCCTTACAGGCCAAAGATGAATGGTGCTGTTGAGGCAGCTAACAAGAATATCAAGAAGATTGTGCAGAAGATGGTGGTTACCTACAAAGACTGGCATGAAATGCTACCATTTGCCTTGCATGGGTACCGTACGTCAATCAGAACATCCACTGCGGCAACACCGTATCAGCTTGTGTACAGTATGGAGGCAGTCCTACCTGTTGAAGTTGAATTACCCTCCCTGCGAGTACTAATGGATGTTAAGCTAAATGAAGCAGAATGGGTCCGATCCCGATACGAACAACTAAGTCTGATTGAAGAAAAGAGATTGGCTGCAATCTGTCATGGGCAGTTATATAGAAAAGAATGAAGAAAGCCTTCGATCAGAAAGTCAAGCTTCGAGAGTACCAAGTAGGAGATCTTGTGCTGAAAAGACTCCTCCCTCCTCATACAGACCACAGGGGCAAGTGGACTCCGAATTATGATGGCCCATTCATAGTAAAGAAAATTTTCTCTGGTGGAGCCTTGATGCTCAGTACTATGGATGGTGAAGACTTCCTGTCCCCTGTAAATTCAGATGCAGTTAAAAAATACTTCGCATAAAATGACCCGCTGGACATAAAAACAGAATGTAAGTCCAGGCAAAAATAGGGCATCCCGGCGAGTCAAAAACAAAATAAAAGACTCGGGCAAAAATAAGGGGAAAAAAATGTACACCCGCTGAGTTAAAAAGCCACATTGGACAACTCAGCCAAAAATGGGTACCCCGGTGGATTGAAAACCCGAAAGGGCGATCCACGCAAAATAAGGGAATGAGCGAACAACTGCATTCTGGATTTGTTTGTATCACCTACAACATAGCAAGCTTCGAAAGGATTCGAGCATCGGTCAGAATCAGCCTTCCTCAGAAAGCAAAACGAGAAGAACGTCAATGTCATACCAGTCATAGCAAAAGGGAAACTCCTTGAAGCATCATCAACATTGCCAACATTTTCTTTTGTTTCTCAATTTTTTAACAATCTCCTCATTTTAGGGGATTTGTTTCTTTGACTGTATCTTGCCAATTCAGGACACACAAATTAATAAAATCAGATTTTCGGTCACACTCTGTCTCGTACTTTTTTATTTGCAAAAATGTCCGATGTCCTTAATATATTGATTGCATAAATACAGATGCGTCTTTTCTAAATATACATGCTTACAGGGAATATATTTGCTCCCAGGAGTGCCTAAATTCCTATGATGGAATCCGGTGAGGAAAACCTCGGGGTGCTTGAATGTTTTGTCATAACATGATTGCAGGTACCCAAAGCGCAACATGGGGCATGAAAGCTTCTCCCCAGCAAGTTGTCAAATCACTATTTTACTCATCCCATCTCCCAAATGGCACCAGGAGTGCCCTTTCCCCAGCTGAGTTGCCAGTCATCATTCCTCCTCAGCCAAGTGTCAGACAGGGAACTATCTCCCCGCAGAGTTTCAGCCTCTACCCAGAAGAGCAATGCCCGAAGATCTCACAACAGAGTGACGAAAGCTCCCGCAGACACCAGCTGGGTCCCTCATTACCAAGATAGGTTTATCAGTGACCTACTTCCCCATGCAGAGTCATATATATCAAGATCTGCCAATGACCTCATCCCCAGCTGGGATATCCACTTCAAGCAGATCAGCCAGGGATTTCTACAGCAACGGGATCCGAATCCCGGATCGGTATCTCTGCATAATCATAGCATTCGCATCATATTCCCCCCCCCCCAGAGCGTAGCATTCCGTCTAATATGGAGCATTACGGCAAAAATCACACATATTGCATAATCATAAGCCATGTGTCGAACCGAACACTCGTAAATACTGACATTCCATCAACAAAATACAAAATACCTCTCAAACTCCCCGATAGAATATTAAAGCATTTCCTTTACACTCACAAATATAGATACATGCTCCTCTTGGCACTCGTCCGTGTCATCATTCCCCAGTAAAGTCGCCCGAGCGTTCTCTACAAACAAATGCTTATACATTACAGATGTTTCTCGACACTCGTCTGTGTCATATCCCCAGCAGAAAGCCAAAACGTCCCCTTTGCACTCACAGACACATGTTTACGTATATCTATACAGTTCCCTGACACCCGTCCGTGTCATTTTCCCCAGCATAGTTGCCTAAACACTTTGTAAACCAAATACTTGTTTATAATACATTTCTTCCGACAGTCGTCCGTGTCAGGCTCCCCACAGTAGGTTAGACACTCGTCTATGTCCCACTCCTCACTTTTTACTCGTACAGATACTCGTCCGTATCTTGTATATGCCACTTAAATCCCCTCAGAGTCGACACTCGTCTGTGTTCTTTGTTAACTAGTTGGTACTCGTCCGTATCATCATCTCTGAACATGCGTCAAGCGTTTGTTTCTTCTGATACTCGTCCGTATCATAATCTTAAGGATGATCGTCCGCATCTTTAATCTATACACCGTGTCAGACACTTATGCCTTTGTTTTCTTGAAATTTAGACACTCGTCTGTATCTACCATTCCCCATAAGAGTTCCCGGCAAATCTTGATAAACTATTTCCTTTCTATCTGACATTCGTCCTATGTCACGATATTTTTGGCAGCCGTACCTTGCCAGGTGATCGTCCTTCACCTTTTTGATGATCGTCCTTCATCATCCCCAGTGGAGTCTCTATTCATTAGAACCCCTTCCTATCCGACATTCGTCCTATGTCGTGATATTTTTAGCAGTCGTCCCCTGCTAGGTGATCGTCCTTCACCTCTTGATGATCGTCCTTCATCATTTTATCTGATGGTCGTCCCCATCGTTGATTCTGTTATCTGACATTCGTCCTATGTCATGACAAATAGCAAGACTAATGGCATCTGAGTCAGTAATGCCTTCTGCAAGGATAAACAACTCTCCTCTAATAGGTGTGTGAAGGAGGCATGATACATCGTCTAGTGTGATGGTCATCTCGCCAAACGGCATATGAAAAGACAAAGTCTTAGGATACCATCTCTCGACAAATTCAGATAGGAGGATCGTATCGATCCTGGACAAGCTGGTCCTCTGAAGAGACGATAGACCTGACTGAGATATCCATTCCTCTATCTGGGGTGAGAGCATCAATGGAACCCATCTGTAAACACCCCAAATTTTCCCTCACTCATTTCACCATGGCTTGTTATCTTTCCATTTGCATAAGTTCAATCATATCATCTTATGTTGCATTTTTGCTTCACTGCATTGGTTCTAAGCCATCTGCATCTAGGGTTTGTGATCTGAGCAGTCCCTAAGCTATCTGAGCCATTCCAAGGGTCTTCAATCATCTCAAGAGGGTCCATGCATGTTCAATCATCATATTATATCCTCTCAAGGTCAAGGAAGTCAATGAGTCACAAGAACTGAGAAAGGCATGGAAGCAGAGCCAGGCTTAACTGCACAGATGACCTAGAATTAGGGTTTTGGTTTCAAAGGCCATAACTCCAAAATTTTATGGTCATTCTTGTTTCTATTGGTCTCTATATGTTATGAGGATCATGCATATCAATTTTCATGAAGAAATTCAATGGAGAAGGCATCTGATTACAAGATAACTTCTTGAGCAAGTCAGTACAAAATCAAGGCATCTGAGGCCCCCAATCACCCAACCAAAGGGGTTTCTCCATGATTTTGAATGTGTATGATCTTTATTTGATCATAGAAGATGTTAGAAGTTCACAAAATTGAAGAATCTCAAGCCATTTGCAAAGTTGCCTTTTTGGGAAAGTGACTTATAATGTAAACTTGCCATTTTGGGAAAGTTTTTCAACCTCCTCTTTTTGATTCAAAAATGCTTCAAATGAAAAATCTTTGGTCATGAAAGTTGTATAATGAATCCTCCCATTTTCAAAAAGTACAAGAACTCATTCTAATTCATTTTGGATCAAAAGTTATGGCCTTGCAAAGTTGGACAAAATCACTAAATTTTCACTTTTGTGCCAAAGAGGGAAACTTGCAAATTCACATGCCAAACATTTCTATGACTTCAAAATGACTTCTAAGCATTACATAAACACAACACATTATCTAAAATTCAGAATGGCCCAAGGACTCACTCATTTTCATGCCTTGATCATTAAGAAATCCAAAAGGGGCCAAAACTCCATGAATTTGCAAAATGACCCAAAGCCTCTCATCCACTTGCCTCAGTTCACAAAACCTGATTTCATGACACTCCTTGAATCCAGCTGCAGCAGACATGCCTTTGTCCTAGGCCTGAAACAGCCCATACCTCAAAGGACACATAGTCATGACTTTTTGCAAAACAAGCCATACCAATCAGCATAGCCCACAACAACTCTCTGACCTATCACAGCTTGATATGTGGACCAAATGGAACTCAAAACACACAAGAGGCAGGCCTAAAACCTCAGCATCACCATAGTTCACAAAAACTCCCCCTTTTGCATTTTCTATCGAATCCCATAACTCAGCCATTCATTCTCCAAACTTCTTCCAGCATTCATCTCAAAATGCTTCACTGATCATCCCTCACCCATTAAAACAGCCTAAAACCACCCCAAACAGAAATACGATTTTCACCACCCCTGAACTGAAAGCTTCAAAACCCTCCATATAAATTCATTTCAAGCTTACCAGAAGCATCAGGGAACTCAGTGGAGTGGAATAGCACAAAGCAGAAGGTCAAAAAGTGCAGGATTTGAAAGCTCAACCTCAGGTAGCATGATGAACATTTTTTCCAGAATCTTGTTTTTCAGTTACAAAGTTGTTTTATGTGTTGCCCTGATCATGGGGATGTAATTATTTTCGAAAATGGGCCAGAAATAAGCATTTTATGTTGCTCTGAAACTTTTGCCTTAAATTTATTTTTCTTCGATTCTCTCTATGTAGCTAAAATAAATTGTTTTTGTCCATGGATTCTTGTTATTCAATGTTAGGAGATGAGTTCTGGAGGTTTTGGTGAGATTTCATGACCTAGGGAGTGAGATAGAGTTTTTCAGGGAAGGGTGTGGCCGGAGAAGATGACCGGAGGTCATTTCCGGCCACCTGAAAGTCATTAGGGCTTTTAATTGTGATTAGGGTTTCGTTTAAATGTGAACCCTTGGATCTCTTTTCCCGCGCGCAACCAATGGTCCAGATTTCGTGTATTAGCCCTAATTCAGGATTAATTAAGTTAAATATAATTAAGGAAATTTGAATTTCCAGTTTCAATCTGAGCCCTCCCTTTGCGCGCAAGTCAATTCGCGCGTTTTCCATTTGAATATCAGCCCTAGGATCTGCATACTTTCCCTTTTATTCAATTTAATTTTCATTTTCATTGTATTTATTTCCACGAATTTTTAAAAATAGTAAAATGCATTAAAAAATTCTGAAATTCTTTATCAAACCTTTTATTAATTTTCAGAACCCAAAAATATTTTATTTTTTATTTTTTGCATCAAAAATTATTTTTAAATCATTTAAATGTTTATTTTTAATTAGTTAATGGAAATTAATTAATTAAAAGTGCATTTAGGTATTTAAAAATCACCAAAAAATTCACATTGCATTTTAAAACATTTAGAAACATTATCAAACTCTTCAAACAAATTTCTTTTTGGTTCTTGACCTATTTTGACAATTTTCATTGGAATTAAAGTTATTTAAAGGCAATATTTTTGTCCTAACTTAGAAAAATGCATTCTGCCTAACCATGAAGAGTTTGATGATGGTTCTTCTTGCATTGCATCCTTCATATCATGTAGTTTCTAGGGTAAAATTGGTTTGAATTTATCTTTCATTTTCAATTTAATGAGCATTTTTCCTTTTGAAGTGCCTTGAAACCCTAGTTGACTTGAGAAAATCATAACTTCCATTAGGTTAAGATTTAGGTCTTCCCCTTTGGGCAGTGAATTTGTATAGGTTTAGGGTATCTTTGATTGCATTTTCAATTTTTTATCTTACCATTTGCTTCTGATTTTGGATTTTGCATTGTATCTTGTTCATAAACCCTAATTTTGGCTTTCATTTGCATTCATCTCTCATTTGCTTGCATACATGAACTTGCCATGAGATTTTGTGCATCCACATGACATATGAGACATCTTAGGACACATTAGAGTCATGTTTGATCATTTCATCATTCATTTGCCATGTTATGCATTCATATCATTTCATAAACTTTCATGAACTTTCATGGTTCAAAACATGCTTCATTTGCATCCACGTCCTTGTATGATCATCCACAACTCTTGACAAGTGTTTACATCATCTCTTAGCATCATTAAAATCATGTTTATGCCTCTGACTTTGGTTTGCATCATTGCATTTCATCTCATTCTCATGTCATTTCATTTTCTTGTTGCTAACCTTTCAGGTGGTAAGTGTCTGAGAAGTGAATTTGCCTTCACTTCTCACAATCCCTCCTCATCTCTCTTATGCATTCATTGATGCATTATGTATGTGTATTAGAGTGAGCTTGCTCATTCATGCCTCCTTATCATTTTCTTCCTTCAAGCAACTTGTCTTCTTAAGTGAAGCAAGTTGTCTTGCTTCTTTCTGCTTCTCCTCCTTCCATCTTTCTTCTTCCTTGGTGGCTTTTCCTTGAAGATCTTTTGCAAGCCTCATAAACCCTAGGAATACCTAAGCATGATAACAATTAGGGTTTGATTAGTTTCCCCATTTAGTTTTGCCTTTGTGTCATCTTTGAGTCTTCTATTTTCATCTCATAATCAAGGACTAAACCTTAATGGTTTTAAGGCTTTGTGATTAAGCTTATGCCTGCATCCTTCTATTAGGATGGAGTGTATAACTTTAATCATAAGTGTTAAACCCTTAATGTGTTTAAATCCTTTAATCAACCCATTTAATAATCACTAAGACATCAAGCTTGTAACTTGGGCCTTGCAGTAGGGTTCTAATTCTTCCTTAATTGGTTAAGAAGGACTAACCCTAGTGTTAATGGACAAGTCCCCCTCAAGTTGTCTTAAAAACCCTAAAATCCATTTCTTAACCTTACCATTAATTAAAATCCATTTCAATAAAGGCTTTGTTTTGTCATGAGGTTAATCCCTAATCATGGATTAAGTTGAGGAGCCTTCCTCAGCTTAAATGTTCTCATTTATCATCCTTCTATTAGGATGGTGTAATGAGTCCATTAAATCCTTGATTATGGCTTAAACTCATTAATTAACACTAAACCAAAACTCCCAAAACATCTAAATAATTGCAAGTAGGTTAATGATCTTAATCCTACATCATGATGATTAAGTATGAGGTGTTTACTTCATGCTTAAGGTATTCTCATTACCCCTAATCAGAGGGAGGATGTGATGAGTTTACTAACCCTTGGTTTAGGCTTAAGCTCATTATCTTATGACAAACACAAAAAAGGCAATAAAAGATTGAAAACACCAAAAATAAACAATAATCGTCTCCTCCGGGATTCTTTTCTCATCACACTCATTCACAACGAGAACTCGCTTCTTCCGTCTAATGCAAGACAGTTAGCACTCGAGCCAGACAAGTCATACACTTGAGCATAGGCAAGCAAGCAGTTCACAGTCAATTTATCTTTCAGTCTCTTTGAGTCGAACTACGGTGTTCTGACTTCCTCATTGCACGAGACGATACGTAGGCATAAATTAACAGTTATCGAACAAAAGTCTCTGTATATTCCCCATCTTCCAGCTTTACTCTTTAAACCTCATAGTCTTGAGCATTTAATTCTTGTTCTTACACTAACACTCACATATTTCACCTCACCTTTCTTTTGCACTGACACTTGCATTCTTTCCAGCTTTGATACACAAATTGCACTGACACTACCCCTTTAAAACACAAATCTTTTAAGCGTGGATCCCGTCGAGTACGGCGGACAATCTGGGTGCTAATACCTTCCCAGGTTGTAACCAACCCCCTTTCTCAGTTTCTCTGGTCCGCGACCGTCTTGTCCATATCTTTCTAGGTTTATGCAGCATTACCTTTCCTTCGGGATAAAAATGCCTAGCTGGCGACTCTTTTCTTTCTGAGTTCACCCTTGTGTATTCTCATTCTCTTCCCGACCGTTCGCGTCTGTACTCCTTCTGACCAGGTGTCATTTGGTGGGAGCGACAGCTTGGCGACTCTGCTGGGGACCCTTATACTGTAACCAGGGCTTCTGGTTCTTTTTGTGGGTTCCTCCTAGCGGTTGTTTGATTTGTGTTTACTGGGGTGTTATGTGCTAATTGTGTTTATTTATTGCTTTATGTATAGTCTTGTTTATTGCTTTCTTTACAGTTTTATATATCATACTGTCATACTGTCATTTTGCTGGATCTGGCATCTGTTTTGATGGGTGGGGTTTCATTGAGAGTTTAAAGTCCTATACCTGGGACCTGAGTGACACCTAGGCTAGAGTGGTTCATGTTCTTTCCCATTCCATTTCGGTCTGGTGCGGGAATATGAAACACGGTTCAGATGTGGGGTTCTTCTTGAGAACTCTGTGCTACAGATTTCCTGTAGTGCTGGGGCTATCTGGGAAGCTTGCTAAGTCTGGATGACCTTTATTTTGACCTTCAGAATCTGGGGAGAATTAGAGGAGGATCTTTTATGGTTATTGTAAACACTGTACCTCCGGGTTAGAAGTGCTTACACTTCTCATAACTGATCCAAGTCTGAGGATCCTTGTTCTAGAACATTACCTGTGAGGGGGTTGGGATATTTGCAGGTTTTGCAGGTACCTTTGGCCATATCATACCCTGTTACTATTTGGTTTAAGAGTACCTCATTTTGGATAGTTCTTGTGATTAACCCTGGATATGTGACTCTTTATTTGAGTCCCCCACCTTGGTTACTGGATTTCTGAACCTTCATCTGGACCTTGCATATCATTTGCATACATCATCACTGCATCATTTAACATTTGTTTGTTTGTTTTTCAGGGTATCCACATTATATCTGGTTTGGTTTTGACCCCTTCTTCTGCATAGAACTCTGCTTCATCAGTTATCTGCTTCAGCTATTCTCATCATCACCAGCATCAGCCTGTCAGTGGCTCATCCCTGTAAGCTCATAATTTCGACAGGTTGAAATTTGGAGCTTGAGGTCATCTTTGTCGAAGAATGATGAAAGAAAAGAAATTCAAGAGTTGCTGACAAGGTTAAAAGCTCTATTGCTTCGACAGAAGGGCAAATAGTGCTCTGGCAGGATAAGTTTGGAAAGTTGTTTGTGGCTAAGTATTTGACAGAATAAGGTTGTCTTTCGACGTTTCGATAGAAAAGGGGTTTGACAAAAGTAGTATTTGGCAAATGTTGAAGGGGTTGTTCCTTCTTTAAAGGCTTCGACAGATTGAAGAGGTGCAAGGTTTCGTCACCAAAGAAGGGAATTCAAATTCAAAACGTTGTAACCTTTGACAGTTGGACACTTGTAAGGTTCAGGAGAAGAAGTTACATGCAGGCTGACATTTGTCATTTGTTTATGATTTTTCCGTTCTAGGCAGTTACTTTATTTGTGTATAAATAGAATAGTTTGTGTTTAGAATAGGTGTGTGAAAACTGATACAAAATTCCTGTAAATACTCTAAGTACCCAGTGTGAGAGAAAATGAGTTTGATATTTGGAACCATGTACGTTTGAACACCATATTTCTTTTAAAGTTATTTAAATTACTAGTTATTCATCAAGTTTATTTCATTTTAAAGCTTTATTTACTTTTCTGCAAGTTATAGCTTTCGACAGTTCTTCTTGTTTTTGTTTAAAAAACTTCAACTTTATTTTATTTTCTAAACTTAAACTTTACTTTACTTTCAAAATCAAAGTTCTTAACACTTTGACAGTATTGACGAAACAAACCATAAACCAATCACAAATACTAAGAGTAGTTCGACAGAATAATTGCACATGTGTCCCAGGACTTGTTTGGTTGGTCCTGCAAGTAACCCAGTTTTCTGAGAAATTGGTTAACCAGAGGTTGTTCGCCAGAAATCACTGCGAACAAATTGGCACACCCGGTGGGACTTGTGCGGTTGATAAAATCTAATAGAGAACTTTCTTAGACAAATTGTTCCTTGCTACGTTGTATGATTCTTAGAAGCGGTAAACTAGCCGTAACCGACGTAGAAAGACCAAAGAGAACAAGAGGAAGAAGGATGGCTAACCTGCCAAATGCTTCAAACAATCCTGACGAAACCATTCCAGTTTCCAATCCTATCCCTTCGTCAGGAACAATACCAGTTTCTGGCCCTGTTTTAGAACAGATTAGGCCTTCATTAGGGGATTCCATACCAACGGGTTCAGGGTCCCAGAATGCGCCTAGTTCTTCCACCATGGGACACGCCAGACCCCTTGGAACCCCTCCCCCTGGAGGAAATACCTTCAGGCCATATCTGAATTATTCTCAGCCCTTGACTGGGAGAGAACAACCATATGGAATGCCAACTTCAATGATGGCAAGCCTACATAATTCGTCACCATTATTCTCTGATGCTATGGTTCAAATGTCATCACCATTGTAGGGATCAGGATATGGTGTAAATAGAAATAGAATGAATCAAGTTCCACCAGGTTTCCATATGCCCACTATGACAAACCATTCTGCACAAGTAATTCGTCAACAGATGGATGAAAGCAATCATGATATGGTGCAGGCTTTGACACAACAAATGGGAGAAGTGTTCAATCCCTTAATACAAAACACTACCCAAACAAACCAAATATTGGCAGAACAGATGGCACGCATTGCTGACTTTTTTGGAGTCCCTCAAGCACAGCAAAGAATGCAATTAAATCAGAATCCTGCAAATAGGGTTGTCGAAGAGGAACTTACTATAAACCAAAGGCCATTGGGAAACCCTCATGAAAATCCCAGGGGCCAAGAGGTGGTAGTTGAACAGCCTAATGTAGAAGAGCCCATTCGACAGGAACCAAGAAGAATAATAGTCCAGAGAGACCAAAATGCTGATGAAATATTACAATAGAGAATGCGTTACAATAACCTGCCTGTCAAAAATAATATTGCCACCATGGTTGAGAGAATAATGGCGCAAAATGGAGTAAACGTAGGGTTACAAAGGCCTAGTTATACTTCCCCCTTGTCTGAATTTGTCTTACAACAAGAATTACCACCAAGGTGGAAAGTCCCCAAATTTACCAAATTCTCAGGGGATACTAGTGAGTCTACCATAGAACACATAGCGCGTTATTTGATAGAGGCGGGAGAGATTGCTAATAATGAGAACTTAAGGATGAAATATTTCCCAAGTTCTTTGACAAAAAATGCTTTCACTTGGTTTACATCTCTTCCTGCAACTTCAATATTCACATGGGCCCAATTAGAAAGATTGTTCCATGAACAATTCTATATGGGACAAACCAAGATAAGTTTGAAAGAGTTGGCAAGTGTCAAAAGAAAATTTTCTGAACCTATAGATGATTATTTGAATAGGTTTAGATTATTAAAAGCCAGATGCTTTACACAAGTGCCGGAACAAGAACTAGTCGAAATGGCTGCAGGGGGTCTAGATTATTCCATAAGGAAAAACCTGGATACCCAGTATTTGAGAGACATGGCACAACTGGCAGACAGAGTGAGGCAAATAGAAAGACTAAAAAATGAAAAATTTAGATCAAATAAAAACAAGAAGGAAAGAGTGGCCTATGTAGGAATAGTTCAAGAAGATGATTATGACGAAAACGAACCAGTCATTTTCGACCAGCAAGAAATTGATCTGGCAGAATTAAAGCAAGGCCCTCCATATTCTTGTAAAGTTTTAGCCCCGTCGAATGGAAAAAATCCAGTCGAAGTGGAAAAGAATGACAGGTTCCCTAAAAGAACCTATACATTCGACATCACCAAATGTGATGAAATATTTGATTTATTAGTCAAAGATGGTCAGTTAATAAAACCAGCAGGCACTAAGGAGCCTCCTGTAGACCAACAGAAAAAGAGAGGTTTTTGTAAATACCATAATTTCTTGGGTCATAAAACTTCTCAATGTTACCTTTTCAGGGATCTTGTCCAGAATGCAATCCAAAATGGAAGGCTGAAGTTTGGAGACAAAGCCAAGCAACAGATGAGGATTGACTCCAATCCCATGCAGGTTGTGGAGGCCAATTATGCTGAACCAGAAATGGTAAATATGGTCGAAATGGAGATCATGGCGGAGGAAAGTTTTGAAATGGTAGAAGTTACTGAAAGCTTCGACACCAACTTCGCCATGATAGAAGTTGCTGAAGGTTTCGACACCCATGTAAATGTGGTGGAAGAGGGTGATGATCTTGCTGACCAGGCTGAGGAAAAAGAAGTCAAAGCTTCTGAAGACTTCGACAGTGAGAATGCCATTGAAACTACTGAAGGTTTCGACGAAAGAAATACAGTCAAAGTGGGAAGAAGCTTCGACAAGAAAAACTATGAAAGAGATGCTGAGCAGGGGGTGATCTGGGACACTTTAGGAGAATCGAATGGGAAGTTCGACTTCATGGTGAAATATTCAGCACCACCAAGCTCCAAAACAGATATCAACAAAATCAAACCCACAGGATGGGGAGATTCTTTCAAAAATGATGACGAAGGGGAGGATAACAAAACCCTCACTGTCCAAAAAAAGGCCACTGAGGGCCTTGACCAAGATAAGATCAAAACAACAGTGACTGATGACAATGCCCTTACTGTCGAACCAATGAACAGTAGTACCATCAGAACTGAAGAACATTCTGTCGAAAGTGTGGCACACTGCTGCAAATACATCCATAAGGGTTTACACCAAAAAGGCATAGTGAATCAGTCAAGGGAGAATGTCCCGGAAGAAATGATGCTAGTCGAAAAAATGAACAAATTGAAAATCACAACTGAACAGAATGTTGGGATTCATATGGTGGAAGTCACTCAAAAGGTAGGACCAGACACCAACAAAGGAAAGAAACGTCAAGAGAAGCATCAGAAGCTGGTTTACCTAGAAGAGAACGAAAGTCTTGTCGAATTCATCTAGAGGTGTCAAAGGAAGAACGGAGAAGTTATGTTTTGCCCAAGATGCAGTGCTGTGTTCGACAGGAAAGCAACTGATGACTTAGAAGCAGCAGAAAAGACCCAGAGGAAAAGAAATTGGGGAACAGTCCCACCAACCAGAAACGAAAGATTCGACCCAAGAAGAGGGAAGCATCACATCCAAGGAGTGGGAGAAAGACGTTTCAACACTTATAAACCATCCAACAGGCCAAATGATGACAAATGGGTTCAACCTATAAGGGATGCCCAAGGTCAGAAGAGATGGAAGAGTTTTGAAGTGAACAGGGGTCCCTCAATGGAAGTAAAAAAGGAGGCAAAGCCAAAGTACGTCTCTGAAAACTACAAAGGGAAGAATCCTATGTCCAGGTCCCAATGGAGAAGATTCCAAAGGCAGAAGAAAATTGAAAAAGAAACTGTAGAACACAAAAGGGTTGGACAGAAGGAAGATGAATCAAGCAAGTATGTGCAGATTACAAGCAAAGGGAGGCTTTTGGCAAAAGAAGAACCCCCTCAGAAGAATGGATCTAATGACACCACAGAAATGCAGAAAACAAACAACAAAATGCCAGTGGATGAAGAAGTTACAGATGACTTCAGTTCAGAGTCTGATGCGTCCTTCGACGTAACCTGCAATGTGGTTTCTGTGTTGCCCAGAGACTATGACAGGATAATGGAAGTCGAAGACGAAGAGGATGACATGGCAGATGATAGCATAGGCCTTAAGCCTGTATGCTACTACATAACGAATAATGGCTGTGTCGAAGAGCAAAATGCTTTCTTCGAAAAGCCAGATGATGCAATGAAGGCTCACTTAAAGCCTCTTTTCATAAAAGGAAAGGTAGAAAACGTGGGTGTCAACAAAATTCTGATAGATGGTGGAGCAGCTGTAAATTTAATTCCTCATTATATGATAAAGAGGATTGGAAAAGATGACTCCGACACTAAGCCTCACAACATGGTGTTGTCCAACTATGAAGGTAAAGTAGGGACAACACTGGGAGTAATACAACTAAACTTGACTATAGGATCCATTACCAGGCCTACAATGTTTATGGTGATAGCATCAAAGGCGAATTACAACTTGCTGTTGGGAAGAGAATGGATCCATGGGATTGGGGCTGTGCCATCCTCCATGCATCAGAGGATAGCAATCTAGAGGCCAGATGGAATTGTCGAAAACATAGAAGCAGATCAAAGTTACTTCACAGTTGATGTGAACAATGTCAACGGTCGTAACTTCGACAAGAACCTGGCACATATAGCACCATGCAATCCTGTTGGTTTTGACCTAACAGCCTCCGACAACGCCTATTGTTCCATGTACCTCCACCCTACGCATGGCTTCCAGTGGGATAAAGAAGTAATTGGGGAGACAAATTACACTTGGGGAACTGCCCATGTCAATCCAACTGGGTGGGGGAGTGAGTTCAGTGAAAATGACTGAGGCATCAACATTAGAAAAGATTTCGGTTTATATAGCCGAAAAACAACTCAAAGCGGCCCTTGAGGCTGAAGTAAGAAACATGGCTGTCGAGGCCAACACACAAGTTGTCGAAGAACAACATCCTCATGAAAACATTGAGGAACAACATACAAAGCAGAGTTTAGAAGAAGATTCTAATGGCGAATGGCAGAGTCAACAACTTGATGCCATTTATGATGACAAACCCTTGGGGTTTGAAAAGGATCCAACTTCAACCAACATGAAAATGGTGGCACAGGATCCTTTGGAGGAGATTAATCTGGGACTGGGGGCAGAGAAAAGGCCAACTTACATCAGTGCCAAGATGAATCCTCAACTCAAAGTCGAAATGATCAAACTGCTGAATGAGTTTAAAGACTGCTTCGCATGGGATTATGACGAAATGCCTGGTTTAGACAGAAATTTGGTCGAATTGAAGTTGCCAATACTGGAAGGGAAGAAGCCAATAAAGCAGACTCCCAGACGCTTTGCACCTGAAATTCTGTCGAAAATCAAAGAGGAAGTCGAAAGGCTTCTAAATTGCAAATTCATCCGTACAACAAGGTATGTCGAATGGATTGCTAATATTGTTCCTGTGATTAAGAAAAATGGCAAACTGAGGGTATGCATTGATTTTAGAGATCTAAACTCAGCTACCCCTAAGGATGAATATCCTATGCCAGTAGCAGAAATGCTAGTAGATTCTGCAGCAGGCCATGAGTATTTAAGTATGCTTGATGGCTATTCTGGTTACAACCAGATTTTCATTGCTGAAGAAGACGTTCCAAAAACAGCTTTTTGTTGTCCAGGAGCAATAGGAACATATGAGTGGGTAGTCATGCCCTTTGGTTTGAAAAATGCTGGAGCTACTTACCAAAGGGCCATGAATTCTATTTTTCATGATTTCATTGAAACGTTTATGCAAATTTATATAGATGATATTGTGATTAAATCTGCCTCAGGCTCAGACCATATTAACCATCTTCGACAGTCCTTTGAAAGGATGAGGAAGTTTGGTTTGAAAATGAATCCCCTTAAATGTGCTTTTGGTGTGCAGGCAGGGGACTTCTTAGGCTTTGTGGTCCACAAGAAAGGGATTGAAATTAATGAAAACAAAGCCAAAGCCATAATGGAAGCGAAAGCGCCATCGTCAAAGAAGGAATTGCAGTCTCTACTAGGGAAAATCAACTTTCTCAGAAGGTTCATCTCCAACCTTAGTGGAAAAACTCAGGCCTTCTCACCTCTACTTCGACTAAAGAAGGAGGGCTTCACTTGGGGGCAAGAACATCAAGATGCCTTCGACAAGATCAAGGAGTATCTGGCAAATCCTCCAGTCTTAATATCTCCTTGTCGAAAAAGAAGCATGAGGATTTACATATCAGCATCTGACAGAACATTAGGAAGCATGCTTTGTCAAGAAGATGAACATGGCGTCGAAAGAGCCATCTATTATCTCAGCAGAGTCTTAAATGATGCTGAAACTAGATATAGTATGATAGAGAAATTATGTTTATGTGTATATTTCTCTTGTACAAAATTAAAGCATTATATAAAACCCATTGATGTACATATATCTTCTCATTTCGACGTAATAAAGCATATGTTGTCTAAGTCTATTCTACATAGTCGAATTGGAAAATGGGCTTTAGCCTTGACTGAATATTCTTTAAAATACATGCCTCTAAAAGCTGTTAAAGGACAAGTAGTTGCTGACTTTATAGCTGACCACTCCATACTTGGAGATGAGACAAATTATGTCGAAAGAGAGCCTTGGAAATTATATTTCGACGGTTCCAGTCATAAAAATGGAACAGGTGTTGGGGTATTAATCATTTCTCCCAATAAAATTCCAACAAAGTTCAAGTACAAAATAGAAGGGTTCTGTTCAAATAATGAGGCAGAATACGAAGCTTTAATTGCTGGACTTGAAATTTTGTTGGAATTGGGGGCAACAGAGGTCGAAATAATGGGTGACTCTGAATTGGTGATAAAACAATTGACAAAAGAGTACAAATGTGTCAAAGAGAATTTGATCATGTATTTTGTGATAGCCAACAGACTCCTCAAAAGATTCGACAACGTGGTTTTTAGACACATTCCTAGATTAGAAACTCAGGAAGCAAATGACTTGGCCCAACTGGCCTCAGGTTACAAAGTGTCGAAGGAAAACCTGATGAAAGTTGTCGAAGTGAGAGGAAAAGTTTTATCCACTAGACTGTCCCCATCTGATTTGGAGACCATAAAACTGGGATATGGTGATAAAGAAAACTTTGAAATTTTTAATGTAGATGATCCAGGGGTAGGAGATTGGAGAAAACCTATCAAAGATTATTTACAAAATCCAAACCAGACAGTCGAAAGAAAGACAAAGTATAGAGCTATAAGTTATGTGCTCTTTGGAAATGAGTTGTTTAAAAAGACTGCAGAAGGAGTTCTACTAAAGTGCCTAGGAGAGACTGAAGCTTATATAGCTTTGTCGAATGTGCATAGTGGTGCATGTGGTGCACACCAGGCAGGGCACAAGATGAAATGGTTACTATTTCGACAAGGGATGTATTGGCCAACGATGTTGAAAGATTGTGTCGAATTTGCAAAGGGTTGTCAAGAATGTCAAATTCATGCAGGCATACCTCATGTGCCAGCAAATGAGTTACATTCCATTATAAAGCCTTGGCCATTTAGAGGTTGGGCTTTAGATTTGATTGGAGAAATTCGACCAGCCTCTTCAAAAGGGCAGAAGTACATTTTAGTTGGGGTAGACTACTTCACTAAGTGGATTGAAGCCATACCATTGACGAATGTAGATCAGGAAGCAGTCATAGACTTCATCCAGAAACATATAATGTATAGATTTGGAATACCAGAGACTATAACCACTGATCAAGGATCTGTGTTTACTGGAAGAAATATGCAGGCATTTGCAAAAGAGACAGGTTTTAAGTTGCTAACTTCGACACCTTATTATGCCCAAGCAAATGGTCAGGTCGAAGCAGCCAACAAAGTAGTGATAAATCTGATAAAGAAGCATGTGGGTAAAAAACCTAGAAATTGGCACAAGACTCTGGATCAAATCCTTTGGGCTTGTCGAACGTCTCCTAAGGAGGCAACTAATTCCACCCCATTTAAATTAACTTACGGACATGATGCAGTATTGCCAGTCGAAATTTGTTTACAGTCAATACAAATTCAAAGGCATCATGAGATTCCATCTGAAATTTATTGGAGTATGATGATGGATGAGTTGGTTGATTTAGATGAAGAAAGGTTACATGCTTTAGAATTAATAAGAAGGTAGAAAGAAAGAGTCGAAAAGTTTTACAATAAGAAAGTAAAATTTAAAGCCTTTTTAGTAGATGATTTAGTTTGGAAAGTAATCTTGCCCATGGAGAAGAAAGATAGATTGATGGGAAAATGGTCCCCTAAATGGGAAGGACCTTTCAAAATTTTAAGAGTTTTTTCAAATGGTGCATATGAAGTCGAAGAGATAGAAAAAGACAGGAGAGTGCTGAAAATAAATGGAAAGTACTTGAAGAAGTATAAACCAACATTGCAAGAAATAAAAATAGGAACAGAATGAAATTGCAAATAAAAATTTGTCTTCGCCAAACAGATGGCGTGAAATAGCATTACATATGAAATTACTAAAAAATTCTTAAACAAATAAAATTTCCTAATTCCTATTACAAACTACTGTCGAAGGAAGGTAGCTTTGAGTTCGTCGAATTTTTTCTTCTGAAGCTGAATTCGACGCTCGCAGAGACTCTTACTGACAGTCAGTTCGTCAATCTCCCTGTGAAGTTGTTGGGCTGATTCTGCATGTTGGAGACCCTTTTGGAGTTCACTGTCGATTTCCTCTTGGTTGGGCTGTTGGAGAGTGGCCTGGCGTTCCTTCTCTTGGATGATTTTCTTTTGAAGTTCAGCAATCTGAGTCTGATAAGCCTGAATGTTGTTTTCACACTCAGCAGCAGCTTTGGTGTATTCGTCAGAAAGCTTGTTCAGTTCTGAAATTTTGTCTGTCGAAGAAGCTACGATATTCCATTCTGAAACTTGTTCTTCAGAGTTGGATGTAATGTTCTGAGAAAACTCCTTTTGACGAATCAAATCAGCACTTACAGAATCAATCAATGACATCAGGTCCATCACCAAACGGCTCTCTTCAGTCGAAGCCTCCAACAAATTGGCTCGTTTCAGGAGTTTCTTCAGATCATACTGGGCAGAAGGATTTTCATCAAGGGTCTCAAACAGGTCCACCCCAAGGATTTTTACTTTGATTTCATCCATGATGACATTGATGGGTTGAATGTCAGAAGTGGCCCCTGAAGCTGTCGAACCACTGTGAGAAGAGTCTTGGAAGTTGTACCTGGAGTTGAGTAGAGCTTTTAAATATTCCAGAGGCTTTCTAACTTTCAAGCTTTCAATTTCCTCGTGTGATAAGCTTGTCGAACCAGTACCCAAAGGGGTTTCTGCAGGAACTTCTGATGAAATAGGAACATTTTGGGAAGTTCCTCCAAGGCTCAAGTTGGCTCCTGGTTGGTTCGACAGATCAACCTCTTCTTCGATAATTTCTTTGTCAGCCTCTGTGGTATCAGTTGGCTCTTGAGCTTGTGCATCCTGACCAAGAGCATCTTCGTCAATTTCTGTTGCAGCAGCTGGTCCTTGAGTTGGTGCATCCTGGTCTGGGCGAAAGGGAGAATTATTGCCAGAAGATTCAGAGTCACTAATGTTGAATTCGTCCAAAGTTTGAGGTCCATAGACACCTGCATCTGGGGTGGCGTCTTCTTGAAGCCTTTCAGCTAGAGTCTTCTCAGAGTCAGAAGGAATAACTTCTTCTTGGATTTCAGAAGAGTCTTCGACATCAATAACAACCTAAAGGGAGCATAAAAGGGAAGTATAAGATAGGAATATATGCAGTCAAGACTAGGAATGTTGTCAGTCGAAAATAAATACCTGAGGGATCTCAGTGTGAATACTTGAGTCCCCACTTCTTTCACTCCTTGAGAGAATTTTGTTGATTGGACTGGCAGGGGGAGTTCGTCTGTGAACTATGGATCTTTGGGATGCCACTGTTTTTATTTTCAAACCTTTGTTTCTTTTCAGAGGTTGAGGTTCAGGAGATTCATCCTCAGACTCTTCGACACTCATCTCCTTTTCTTCTTGTTTTCTTTTCTTGGCTGGTGTACGAGTGACCCGCAGTAAAAAGAAAAGAAGAGGTATTCAGTATAAAAGAATATTGAGAGACATGAATAAGGAGGTGTTTTTCTATTTGTCGAAACCTTCTTGGCAGTTGTGGGAGATTTTTCGACTGTCTTGGAAGAGGTTCCTTCGCCAGCAGTTTTCTTGATAATTCTAACAGCTGAAAGAGAAAGAATTGCATGAACATTGATATAAAAATAAAAGGAGTTAGAGATAAAAAGAGGAATGTAATTTCTTCGACACCTTCAAGAATGGGTTCTTCGACACTAATTTGCTCTATCCCAACATGAAGGTGCCCAGTGAAGTTGCCCAAGTGATACTTAGTCGAAACCACACGTTCGGCAAGTTTCTTGCTGGATTCGCGAAGCAGTTTTAAATCAGATCCACACACAAACCAATCTAGAAATGGAGGGCACAAAGCCACGCCAAATTCTGCAGAAGGGAGTGGAGGGAATTTTGGAGGAAAAGTTGTGAATGCAAAGTTGTAACGTGCATGTGGTGGGAGAGACGAAGGCACCCCCAACTTATCCAATTTTTCTGTAAACTTCTGTTTTAAAGTTACTGCTGCTTCGCCTATGGTTCGACGAAGATCACTGGGTCTGTAAATAGTTTCAAAATACTTTTGAAACTTTTGAATCTCTTTGATATGTTTATCTGTACCTTTTTTCTTCTTATCCTGCACAAAAGTAAAAGCGTTTGTCAGGAGAGTGGTGAAGGTTGCTACGTCAAAGAATTTGTTAATATAATATTCCTTCCACCAAACGTCGAAGTCTTCAGTGCATAGGAAGCTTGGTCGAAAGATGGTGGGGTAAACTTCCAAAGATGAGTCGAAGAATTTGTTGTATAACTCTAAACTTCTGTCGAAGCTTTGAAATGAGTTATAGAATATAATAGAGCCTTTCTTGTGATAAATGGGCTTCGTCTTTGTCTGTATTAGTCCAAATTGTCTAGCCACCAGGTTGGGTTGGTAAACAATGAGAGAAACTTTAGTGTTGTTGAGACTGTGGTGGGAGAAAAGGTGCCTTGGCATAAGGAAAGCCTCCCAAATGGATATATAGGAATCTTCTTCTTTCTGGTTTTCCACTGGGAGTTGTCTTGTAAACCATCTGGGACCCACATTTCTGTTGGCGAAAGGTGCCATGGAAGGAGTAAACTTATAGCGTTTGGCGAACATCATTATGTAACTGGTGAAGGCTTGTCGAATGCCTATGTTGTCATCAGTAGGGGTTAGTTGGACTAACCTAGGCCATTCAACGCACCTTTCTTTCACCTCTTCTTCGTCAACTGGCATTTTAACAGGGATGTAAGCTTCGAAGGTTGCGTTCAACCACAATTGTAGGAGCCAGAAGGGGCCTGTGAGACTAATATTGCCTTTGTCCTTAAGGGTTTTTAGGTTACTTACGCTCTCGCTCAAGGATTCATAGAGGTTTGCCAAAAGTAATTCACTCAGGCAGAATGCAACTCCATTATGAAGTTGATTAGCCATGATAATATAACTTCTGGCAACTTGAAGTGACCTAGTGCAAAAGACAAATTTGGCTAACCACAGAGTAAGGAAAGCAATATGCTCTCTGTCGGAGACTTCCTCATTGTCTTTGCCTTGGTGATGAGTAATAAAAACAGAGTATCCAGCATGCTTGGTGTCGAAGCCTATGGGGTCCTTGTTTAAATGTTCAGGGTTAAAGATTTCTCCTAAAGGACTGAGGCCAGTAATGGCTGCTATGTCAAATAGGGTAGGAGTAACCATACCACAGGGTAAATGGAAAGTATTGTAAGTACTGTCCCAGAAGTACAAAGAGGCCAGCAGCATGTTCTGACAATAGCGTGGACCTTCCTTCGACAGTTGGATCAGGTCATAGATGCCAGTTTTCTTCCAGAACTTCTCTTTGACTTTTTCGACCCTAGTGAGCCAAGCTAAGTAGTCGGAAGGATCTTTCGTCAGGGGAGGACTCCTAAAAATCCTAGTTTGATTCAAATAAGACAGATCTATTTTTGTCGAAGCTATGGGAATTTCAGGTTTTTTGGATGTTGTTTCGACAGGCCTAGGGTTCTTATTAGCAGCTATGGGTTTGGAACCAGAGTAACAGGGATAAAAGTCTTTCAAACGGTTAGGGCCAGCATTAGGATCAAAAATAGGGCCTAGCATGGCATGGTGAACTCCAGAAACTGAGATAGGAATCATTACCTGAGACCTCTAGATGCTTGCTTTTTCCCTTTCATTTGGGGGTTCTGGAATGTATTGTTGTTGTTGCATTTGTATGGGCCCAGATAGTGTATGAGCAGGGGGAAGATCAGTTGTTTTCTTTGTCTTTTTGGCACTGCGATCAGCAACAGTCTTTGGAGGAGCCATTGATGTGAGAAGACGAGAAGTTTGAAGGAGCAGAAGCTTTGAAAAGGGTTTGTAATGGAGTTTCTGCGTTTGGGTAGGAGAAGAGTTTTGAGGATGTGAAAAAGAAGAAAAGGTTGTTGAAGGTGGTATTTATAGAAGATGAGAAGATAAAATAAATAAATAATAATAATAAAAAGAAAAAAAATGAAAAGACTTTTCAGTTGGAAAAGTGGGAACATGCGTTTTTGATCTATTGGTGGTGATTGAAAGTGACGGTTGGTAGGAGGCCATGATTTAGCTAAAATATAG
The DNA here is from genome assembly GCA_963966055.1 of Lathyrus aphaca. Taxonomy (NCBI): domain Eukaryota; kingdom Viridiplantae; phylum Streptophyta; class Magnoliopsida; order Fabales; family Fabaceae; genus Lathyrus; species Lathyrus aphaca. The sequence continues at coordinate 65,988,108 of OZ014523.1, read as the reverse complement.
GGTCATGGGAGATTGTGTAAAAGTGGGCTAGACATGACGTTTTTCAGAAAGTGGAAATCATGGTGTTTTCTTGGGACTCAACAAAGTCACTTTATAATAAATGAGACTGACAGGATGTCAAAGGTCATTTCGACAGCAAAAGATATTTCTCAAAGAATAGTCGAAAACATCTTTGCTGGGGGGCAATTTGTAAGCTCATAATTTCGACAGGTTGAAATTTGGAGCTTGAGGTCATCTCTGTCGAAGAATGATGAAAGAAAAGAAATTCAAGAGTTGCTGACAAGGTTAAAAGCTCCATTGCTTCGACAGAAGGGCAAATAGTGCTCTGGCAGAATAAGTTTGGAAAGTTGTTTGTGGCTAAGTATTTGACAGAATAAGGTTGTCTTTCGACGTTTCGACAGAAAAGGGGTTTGACAAAAGTAGTATTTGGCAGATGCTGAAGGGGTTGTTCCTTCTTTAAAGGCTTCGACAGATTGAAGAGGTGCAAGGTTTCGTCACCAAAGAAGGGAATTCAAATTCAAAACGTTGTAACCTTTGACAGTTGGACACTTGGAAGGTTCAGGAGAAGAAGTTACATGCAGGCTGACATTTGTCATTTGTTTATGATTTTTCCGTTCTAGGCAGTTACTTTATTTGTGTATAAATAGAATAGTTTGTGTTTAGAATAGGTGTGTGAAAACTGATACAAAATTCCTGTAAATACTCTAAGTACCCAGTGTGAGAGAAAATGAGTTTGATATTTGGAACCATGTACGTTTGAACACCATATTTCTTTTAAAGTTATTTAAATTACCAGTTATTCATCAAGTTTATTTCATTTTAAAGCTTTATTTACTTTTCTGCAAGTTATAGCTTTCGACAATTCTTTTTGTTTTTGTTTAAAAAACTTCAACTTTATTTTATTTTCTAAACTTAAACTTTACTTTACTTTCAAAATCAAAGTTCTTAACACTTTGACAGTATTGACGAAACAAACCATAAACCAATCACAAATACTAAGAGTAGTTCGACAGAATAATTGCACATGTGTCCCAGGACTTGTTTGGTTGGTCCTGCAAGTAACCCAGTTTTCTGAGAAATTGGTTAACCAGAGGTTGTTCGCAAGAAATCACTGCGAACAATCCCCAGTATCAATCTTGATCTTCATCAGCACCTATCTTCATCATCTTCAGCAACATTCATGACTACTCCCAGGAAGAGCAACATATCCTACAATTTCTTTGAGCCTGTATTGACTGGTATCAGGCAGGCCCAGTCACTTATCACCCCTGACCACATCCCATTGTTCAGAGAGCACTATGGGGGTATCCTGGATATGGTTATGGACCTTGACCCTTCTCAAAGGAGCATGATCCACACCTGCTTGCAGTTTTATGACCCTCCTATGAGATGCTTCACCTTCCCAGACTTTCAGTTAGGGCCTTTATTGGAAGAGTTTTCCTCATTGACTGGAATACCTATCAGGGGTAGACTCTCTTTCAACCCAGAAATGACTTTATCCAGCCATGGAGAAGTAGCAAAAGCATTGTACCTGGAGCCTGCTTTGATTGAGCAAAATATGACAACAAAAGCTGGGATCCCTGGTTTGCACTTGGACTTCTTGATTTCTCAGGCCATCCTGAAGGCTTCATTGGGAGAATGGAGGGCAGTTTGTGCACTGTTAGCCCTCAGCATATATGGGGTTATACTGTTTGCAGATGAGCCCAAATTTATCAGCAAGAATGCCATCCATCTGTTTCTTCTGAGGAACCTAGTACCCACACTGCTGGGAGACTTTTACTACTCCATTCATCAGAGGAATGAGAAACAAAGAGGGAAGTTGGTGAGATGTTGTGCTCCTTTATTTCACACCTGGCTGCTCAGACACCTACCTAAATCAGATGCCTTCTTGAACCCTCACCAACAGAAGAATTGGGCCAAGAGGCTCATTGCTTTGACTTCAGATGATATTAGATGGTGCACCCAGAGCACCAAAGGCAAAGACATTATCACCAGCTGTGGACAATACCCAAATGTACCTCTGATAGGAGTGAAGGGTTGCATCAACTACAATCCTTTACTGTTTAAAAGAGAACTGGGCTATGCTTTGGTTCACCCTCTTAGAGTACAAGATTTAGCTGAGACCCTGTATTGCAAAGTGAAACCTAATTCAGCTGCTGTCAGACAAGCATCCTGGGCTTGGGACAACATCCAGACAAAAGGGATGGCTATACTTGGGAGGTGTAATAATGTTGCTTCAACTCAGTACTATGATTGGTCCCGTACTAGAGCTCAGATTACTGGAATGCCCTTCGCTTTAGAGGACATACCTGGACCCTTTACAGTACAACCTACAACAACTGTCAGCCTAGAAGAATTTGAGAAGTTGAAGGAAAGGAATGAGAACCTATCTCAGGCTTTGAAGAAGACCCTTTGGGAAAGGAGTGATGGTCGTCTGGACATTGAGAGGTTGGAGAAGCTTAGGGTGGAGCATCTGGCCAAAATCGAGAAGACAAAGGATTACATCAGGAAACCAAGAGCTGGGGAGCAAATATTGAAGAATGTCTGTAAGGAGGCCAAGATTCAGAAGGCTAGGACTGAGCTCTATCTGCAAGAGAGTCAGGCTAGGTGGGTCAGGATCACCGAAACCCGTACACAAGAAGACCAGAAAACTCAAGCCAAGATTGAACAGTTAGAGGCCAATGAAAAGAAGCAGCAGGAAGCTTTGTTGGCAGCCCAAAAGGAGATTTCAGAGTTAAAGCTTAGAGCTGGATTGAAGAGATCAAAGGACCAGGACAGGCATAAGAAGCTGACCACTGCCATTGCCACCAGGAACCTCCTCATTAGGACCATTACAGAGCACCCAGCTGGTCCAGTGACTGAGGCACTCCTGAAGGAGGTCAAGGAGGATGCGTTTAGATTGGATGTTTGACTTCTTTGATTGTTGTTCATTTCCATTTGATGTACTTTTCTCTTTTTGTATTTTGACCCTCCAGGGGCATGTGTTGTAAAATAAACTATGTATTGTTCACCAGTTGTAATATATTTTAGTTTGTTTTCATTTGGGTTTCTCTCAGCAACATCAAGTATCTTCCTCGAGGTCTGGAAAGGTCAAAACCAAGAACCAAACTGGATACCTTGGAAAACAAATAAGCATATTGCATTGCATACTAACTTTGTTTTTGTTTTGTAGGTTTTGTTACCATTATTGTCTCTAACTTTGTTGTGATCTCAAGAAATATTGCTCGCCGCCGAGTGTTCCCTGTCAACGCGCGCACCGGTACCCGACACGTAACAACCTTCCTAGTATTCAAATGGAGCAAGTACAGCAGGACCTGACTGAGGTCAGAACTCAGATGGCTAATGAAAGAGTAGAGATGAGAAACCAAATGACTCAATTCATGGCTGTGATAACTGGCTTGGCCCAGAGTCAAGAAAGGTTAAGGGAACTGGTGGAAAGACAAACTCCCGAGGAACCTTATCTGGGAACTGGAGGAACTAGTAACAATGAGCGGGGCCAGCCTCATATTAATCCACCAGTATTTGGACCTCATCTGGATCCGGAAGTCAACATCCCGAGAAATGTGCAAGGAAATACTGCTGGGGGGAGAATCTTGCAAGAGGATCCCCAAGAAGAGCAGTTTACTATCATGGGAGCTGGAGATGAAGTCTATGATAGGAGATTGGATGAAATTGCTGAGAAGTTGAGATCTTTGGAGTCTCAGAATTCCTTGGGCTTCGATGTAATGGACATGGGACTAGTGGATGGGGTGAGAATTCCCCACAAATTCAAACCCCCGTGCTTTGAGAAATACAATGGAACCTCCTGTCCACGAACTCACCTGCAGTCTTTCCTGGGAAGACTTAAAGCTTATACTATGGATGAGAAGCTGTGGATGTTCTACTTTGAAGACAGTCTGACCGGGGATTCAAGAGAGTGGTATTCACACTTGACCAGAGTTACCATTAGATGTTGGAAGGACTTAACTGAAGCCTTCATCAGGCAATATCAATACAATCTGGACATGGCTCCTAACAGGACCCTTCTAATGGGAATGTCTCAGTATTCCAGAGAAAGCTTTAGGGAATATGCCCAAAGGTGGAGACAGCTTGCTGCTGCTGTCCAACCACCCATGTCAGAGAGGGAGATGGCTGACATGTTCATGAATACTCTGCAAGAAACATATATTGATAGACTGGCTGCCTTTTCCTCTACCAGCTTTGCTGATGTCGTCATAGTTGGTGAAAGGATTGAAAGTCTATTAAAAATTGGCAAGATTTCTGACAGCGCTACAAGTTCATCCAGTAATCCCAGGAAGCCTTTTGTGGGACCCCGAAGAGCCGGTGAGACCAATTCCATTCATGCAAACAGGGGCAGACCTCAGTATGTACACCGGTCAGTAGCAGCAGTTACCATTCCAGCTCCGATTCCTCAACAATCAGCATATTCTCAGCAATAACCACATTATCAACAACAAGTTCAGTATCCGCAACAGAGAACCTACAACAACAATAATAGCAACCAACAACAGCGTACTTTCCAACAAAGACCATCACAGGCAAACAGGGTGATTGACCCCATCCCTATGCCTTATGCTGCCTTATTGCCACAACTCCTGAAGCTTAACTTGGTTGAGTTAAGGACGTTGGCACCACCAGATCCCCTCAATCTCCCAAAGAATTATGATGTCAACGCCAGGTGTGCTTTTCACTCCAATGCACCTGGTCACAATACTGAAAAATGCAGGGTCTTACAGATGAAAGTCCAAGATCTGGTGGATTCTAAAGCCCTCAACTTCGCACCTCCTCCGAATGTCAACAGAAATCCTATGCCTAATCATGGCGGGCCGAGGATTAATGCCATTGAGGAAGACAAACCATCTACCTTGATCACCAGTGTTGCACAAATTCGAACACCTTTGGTCGAAATTAAAGCTCAGCTTTTAGAATGCCAAGTGTTCCCCGGTTGTGAGCTCGGCTGCGGGTATTGCAACATTGCAGTCAATGGGTGTGAAAGGCTGCGAAGCGGCATAGATGGTCTTATTAAGGATGGTATACTTCAGATCTCAACAACGGCGCCTACAAATCCAACGATTCCTTTAACAACAATTCCCGATTCTTCTACAACAGCAGCAACCATCATTCCTACTGATTCATCAATATCATCAGCAGTTACTCCATCCATCACTTCAGCAAGTCAAATTTCAACAACCATTTCTTCTACAACATCATCATCCATTTTATTAGCAGAATCTTCTACAACGCCAACAAAGATTAATGAAGATGTCTCGACAGTTACAATCTACTATGACCCATCAAATGTTCCTCCCAACAGCAATTTCCAACAACAAACCATGGCACCTCCTGCCAGATCACCAGTCACAATTTACTACGATCCGCACACCGTTACAGTACCTTCCTCTGCAGCCATCAGTCCGGTCACCATTACGGTGCCTGGACCAGTTCCTTATGAAAACAGTAATGCCATACCTTGGCATTATGGCTCTGATCTCTACTGCAACGGGGAGAAAATCACTCTGGATTCATCAACCTCTTCTCCGCAAGTTGATAATGTTGAGGGAGGCGGAGGCTTCACCAGAAGCGGACGCCTTTTTGCCTCACAAACACAAAGACCTAATGTTGAAGCAGAAGCTGCTGCCAAAGCAAAAGGAAAGAGTGTGGTACCTGAAGATCCAACTGTCAAAGAAACTCAGAAGACATCTTTTGAACAAGATGTAGACGAGTTCATGAGAATCATAAAAAGAAGTGATTACAATGTGGTGGACCAGCTTCACCAAACTCCCTCAAAAATCTCCATATTATCACTGTTGATGTGTTCTGAAGCTCACAGGAATGCACTATTGAAAGTCCTGCACGCAGCGTACGTGCCGGAGGAGATTACTGTTAATCAGCTAGAAACTGTGGTTGCAAATGTCAATACCAGTCATGGACTGGGCTTTACCAATGCTGACTTAACAACAGAGGGACGTAACCATAATAAAGTTTTGCATATCACCTTAGAATGCAAGAGTGTTGTTCTATATCATGTACTGGTGGACACTGGGTCATCACTCAATGTTCTGCCAAAGAAAGCCTTAGTGAAGCTGGAGTATGATGGCTTGGCATTGCGTCCGAGTAATTTGGTGGTGAGAGCATTTGATGGCTCTAAAAGATTAGTGCTTGGGGAGATTGATCTGCCTGTGATGATTGGCCCACAGACTTTTAAAACTACCTTCTTTGTGATGGACATACAACCGGCCTACAGCTGTCTGTTGGGTAGACCCTGGATCCACGCCGCTGGCGCTGTTAAGTCTACCCTTCACCAAAAGTTAAAATTTGAGTGGGAAGGCCAGATCATCACCATCTGTGGGGAGGAGGACATCTTTGTTAGCCAGCTGGCTACGTATAAGTACATAGAAATGAATGGGGAAATCCATGAAACCATGAGCCAAGGGTTTGAGGCCTTGAACATTAATGAAGCATCTGCTGTACTGGGAACTTCCATAACATCATACCAGCAAGCCCGAAAGGTTGTTGAGGAAGGTACCTGTAACACCCCAAATTTGCCCTCTTCTTGTATAGCATCGTTATCATATCATAATCATCATGAGCATACCATATCCTTATCATTTAGCATAGAAAAATGAGGCATAATACTCGCATGTTCCAGCATAAGGCATATGATCGGTCATCTGGGAAAATCTGAACCTGCAAGTCAAAATCAAGAGCATGGTGATCTGGCAAGAATCTCACAGGATCATTTTGCACAAGCCTGGTATCATGTTCAGAGCCCTAGAAAGAGAAGATGGATCAAATTTTGCTTGAAACGGTTGGTGCAGGCCTATTTTTGAAGGTTCCCACCAAAGGGAGGGAAATTCAAATTTTTCATGCGTTAACCGGTTAACGCATATGGTTAACCGGTTAACAGCTGCGAAATTTGAATTTCCAGCAGCATTTTCAGCATGTGTGTTTTGGTTCCATTTTCCAATTTTCTGATTTTTATTCATTTGAATTAAATTTGAATTTGAGAGAAGGATCTAGAGCATTTATCCAAGCCTCATTCCTACCCTAAATCCAAATCACTTTCTAAGCTAATGCCAAGCCCTATTTTTGGATCCCAAACCAAAATTTTGGGCCCCAAACCTAAATCATATTTATTCCATTTCTCTCCAAACCAAAGAGAGCTCTCACTCATTTTTCACTATCATTTCTGAATTTTCATTCCTCTCACTCACAATTCTCTCACTTTTCTCTCCCAATTTTCCAAATCACTCAAAGTTCCTCTTTGAAGATCACACAACCTTGCCTTGAGGTGTGTAGATCTTGGAACTAAACCTCCATTCATAGCTTCTTTGCATCTTTTTGCTGGTTTTATTGGAGATTCAGATCTGGTTTGAGATCTAGAAGTGCTTTTGGATCCAAAATTCTGCATCAAGAGCTTGTTCTTGCATTTATTTTGCATGGAGTGTGGAGCTTAGCATCGGATCTTCAAAGTTTTGCGCGAGATCTACCGTTTTCAGCTCAATCAACAATTACCAAAGCATACCTCAGCTTTGTAGGTTGGTTAATTTCAGATCTAGCTCTGTTTTTAGCTTATTTGCATGCTTGTGCTTTAGATCCACCATGTGTTTGTGTATTTGATTGTGTTGCATGAATTGATTGTTCGATTTGTATCCGGATCCGAATGTTATTTGTTCATGAGCTTAATGATATGGATTAATGTGAATTGATCTAATTTTCCATGTGTAATTGATTGCTGGTCTGGTGCGAGCTTATTTGAATAAGCTGTTTTGAGATGCTGTTTTCTGCAGGATTTGCTGCTGTTTTATCAGTGTTAACCGGTTAACGTATATGGTTAACCGGTTAACGCCCCTGTTTTGTGTGTATTTTGTGCAGGTTTGAGCTGGTTAACCGGTTAACGCATATGGTTAACCGGTTAACACTGAGGCAGAATGGTTTTTTAGTGTTGTTTTGAGCTTGTTTGATCCCTTTGCTTGTTCTAATTGCCTTGGATCATTGCATGATCATTAAGCATGATATTTTAGGGTGATTTGCTTGCTGGTTGATGTATGCTTTCATGTTTTCGACGCGTAAGTCGTGTATTTGCAATGCTTGGCATGTTGTTTGTTTCTTGTTTACAAGAACCTTTGAGCATGGCTAATTCCATGATTGTGTTGGTCAATTTGCTGGATTTTGCTAACATTGCAGGGGCTATGGTAAGTGAGAGATGTGGGAATTGAGTTCCACATCTCCAATTCTCATCCTCCTCTTATGTTTATGTTACTAACCCTTTGTTGTTGGGCTTAGGCCTTTCTCATCCCTTCTTCTATCTTCTTCTTCCTTCTTCATTAGGGTAGAAACCTCACTAACTCTTAGGACTTCCATGCATGTGAATACTTAGGATTATTTTAGTCCCCCTTTAGATTTTTTCCTTTGAGATCTTTTGGTTCTTCTTCTCTTCTCATCTCATAACTCTTAAAAAGAAAACACTTTAATAAATGTGAAGCGATGCATTGATCCATAGCCTTATTCCATGAGGTATGCTTGTAGTCTTCCCATCTTGGGATAGTACATGTTTACCTTGTGATGCACAAGTCTGATCAAAGTATCTCCTTCATAAAGAAAAGCATAAAAAACACTTCTTCATGTAAATAACCCAAAAAACACTTAATAATTAAGCAAGTTAGTGAGCCTAAGCCCTAATCTTTGGGTTCAAGTTTTGGGGATCTTCTCCTTACTTGAGTGTGCTTGTTCTATTATTCCATCTTGGAATGTAGTGACAAGTGCCCATTCCATTGGTGAGAGTTTGAGTTCACTCCCTTGTGACACACTCATAAAAGCTTCTAAAAAACACAAAACAAACAATAAGCGTCTTTCCTTCGGGAATTCTTTTCTCATCTCCTTCGCTCCGTACGCGAACTTGCTTCTACTTGTCATTTTGCAAGACGGTTACGCACTCGTCGTCCGAGTCTGCAACACCTGAGCAATGGCATAGGCAGTTCAAGCCTTAATTCACAAGCAATTTCCTTTTAGTACCCCTAGTTAGGGGAACTACGGCGTCTCTGATCCTCATTATCCCGATGAGGTACGTAGGCAGCGGGGTAGGGCCCGTTCGAGCACAATCTTTATTTTCCCTACATTTTTCCTTTTCTTTTCTTATTTCATTTCTTTTCCAGTTCCAGTTTCTTTTCATATTCATTTCTTTGCCGCATTTTTTCATACCCTCACCCTTTGAAACATTTTCTTTTGCAAGCGTGGATCCCGTCGGGTACGGCGGACGATCTGGGTGCTAATACCTTCCCAGGTCGTAACCGACTCCCGAGCCCAGTCTCTTTGGTTCGCAGGACCTGTGTCCTTCCTTTTTCTTTCTTCTGGTTTGTGCAGCATTACCATTCCCTTTCTTCGGGATAAAAATGCATGGCTGGCGACTCTAACCTTTCCGCGCCACTTTCGCGTTTGTACCAGGATGGAAATCCCGGGAGCGACAGCTTGGCGACTCTGCTGGGGACCGAACCCAGAATCTCTGGTTCCCCTGTGAGTCTCTCCTAGCGCTTGCGTGTTGCTGTTTCATTGGGTGATGTTTGTTTGGTGTGGCTTGTTGTATTATATTGCTGTTTGTTTATTGCTTTATTTACAGCTTTATTTACAGTTTTCAGTATTTATTTTCTGCATCATATATCATACTGGACTGTCTGGACTGGTTTCCTTTGGTGGGATGGGAGTTACTGGTTCTTGAGAGATATGAGCCAAGTACCCGGCTCGAGTGCACCATAGGACTTAGAGTGGTTCCACTTTGGCCTCATGAGATCTTGTCATGGGGGTAGTAGTGAGTTCCACACCCAGGTTGCGATTGTCTTGGAAATGTCTTGATTTGGGGATCTTCCTCTCTCATTACATAACCCTGACAGTTATGTGCAGCTGGGGACCGATCATTGAGAACCTTTGTGGAAACAACCTTCTCCAGTGGTGACAGTGGCAGACCACATTTTGTGGCAAACCCATTCGCACCCGAGGGTCCACTGGGAACTCGCATAGGATGGCCTGGTTCTCTTATAAGAACTCAGTTAAAGCATCTGGTCATATGACATTAGTACTGTATCCTACGGGCTGAATGTACTATTGTTTCTTGATTTCAGCGCTTGAAGCTAAGGACTTATAAGGGATGCTTGTTTTTCCCGGACTCAGCTGAGGCCTCCCTGCATAGTACATAATGCCTAACCGATTCCCTGATTTGGTCATGAGCCATTTCTCGGAGATGGTGACAGTATTATTGCTATGTGGCTTTGAGAGTCCGTGATGTCTGACCCGGAGCCTTTTACCCGTGAGATTGGGGGGTGTGTACAGGTGTGCAGGAACCCATGACCTCAACATACACTCATCTGTTCAGTTATGATCTTTGGTCCTGTGAATATGACCGGTGGTTTTATTGATTCTATGGTTCCGAAGTTATGGTCCTGGAATTCTGGATTTCTTGATACTGTGGGTCTGAGATCTTCTATCAGAGGGTTGTGATTATCAGAGGGTGTGACTCAGTGAACTGTTGAGTTTGCCAGTTGTTCCGAGGGGCCCTTGTCAGTGTGCCAGTTCAGATGGTCCCAGTTGGTCATATGCTTGCATTGCATTACATCTGCATCATTCTTTGCATTAACTGCTTATGTTTCCCATTTTTCAGGTCATTAATCACATCTGTTCCCGGTTCTGGTATTCTTATCTCCATGGCAGAAATTAAAAGCGATCCGAGAAAGAAGAATGTGCATTACACTTTTCTTCAGCCGGAAGTCAAAAGTGTTCAGAGGTTAGCAGGTCTGATGAATGATCAAGTCTTAGGAAATTTCAAGAAAAGATATGGCCAGATACTGAAGTTTGTGGACAAGCCTACTACAGACCAAAAGGACAGCTTGCATACCTTGTTGCAATTTTATGATCCCTTGCTGCGTTGTTTTATCCTTCCAGGTTACATCTTAGCTCCGACATTAGAAGAGATCTCCAGCATGCTGAGTATCCCGATCAGAGAGACATTGTCGTTCTACGGGTCAGAGGTTGTGCTCAAAGATGAAGACATAGCCAAGGTTTGTAGGTTGCCAGTTGTTTCAGTCAGAAAGGCTTTGCAAGAGAGTAAAGGCAGAGGTCTACCATGGAGTGTGCTTATCCCAGAAGCTGAGAAGTATGCTACAGAAGCTAAGTGGAATGACTTTGGAGCTTTGCTCGCATTGATGGTATATGGGTCTAGCTTGTTTCCCGGAGAGAAAGAGTTTGTCAGCTTAGAAGTGATCTCAATCTTCGCAAAAGGCAATCCAGTGCCCACTTTATTGGGTGACTTTTATTTTAGTATCCATTACAGAAACGAGAAAGGTAGAGGTGGTCCAGTGGTCTGCTGTGCTCCTTTGTTTGCTGAATGGTTCGCTAGACAGTTGCCTAAATCAGGTGCCTTCAAGGATATACGAGACGAATGGAGATGGTCCAGAAGACTGATGGGATTGACTGAAGAAGACATTGCTTGGGGTTATGACAGGGATTTGCTAGGAAAGGAGGTGATGGTTAGCTGCGGAAGGTTTGCCGGAGTACCTTTGCTGGGAAGGAAAGGTGTCATCAGTTACTACCCGACATTAGCCAGAAGGCAGTTTGGCTACCCTTTGAAGGATCCTCCTCAGATGGAAATGTTTGCTGAATCTTTGTATTTTCCTGTTGATGGAAACAGAGAGCTAGTCCAACAAGCAGTTCAATCCTGGGATCACAGGAAAAGGAAAGGGAAGAAGGACTTCGGCCGAGTTGATCCCAGAGCATATCCACCATACGTTGAATGGGTGCAAAGGCATATCGAGTCAGTTCTCATGCCTTTTTCAGTCGAAGCTCCACTTTATCCTCGAGAGGTACCAGGTCCGAGCAGTACGGTTTCCTTGGAGGAGTACAAGAAGCTAGAAGCTCAGCTGCATGCGGTCAGAGTAGAGAATGTTGAGATGGTAAGCTTATACCACCAGGCCAATGGAGCCAAGAAGGAAGCTGAAGATAAACTGCAAAAGCTCCAGTCCTCTTTGGAAAACAAGGAGAAGGATTTTGCCGGAAGAGAAGCCCATTTCCACCGATTGGGTATGATGGAAGCGCAAAGAGAAGCCAAGCACAAGGAGACTTTAAAGACTCTCAGGAGTGCTCGACAGTCCATTGTTTGGCTGAAAGGCCAAAGGGAGGAAGAGCAAAAGAAATTCAAAGAGAAGGAAGAGTTCTTTGAAGTTCAGATGGCTTTTAAGAAGGAGGAAATGGAACAAGCCCACGCCATCCGGAGGGAGGAGACCCAACAGCTAGTCCAAAGCCAATTAGCTCTGGAGGAAGCCAGGAAAGAGATTGAAGAGCTCAAGCTGAGAGCAGGCGTCAAGAAGAGCAGGGCAGAGGTGGCAGAGCCGGGGTCTTTAGTTTAGTTTATTTTTCAGACTACCTACAGGCTTGTTGTAGGAGTCTTGCTTTTATTTCTTTTGTCTTTATGTACTGATTTGTAACCCTTCGGGGAATATTCTTGGATGTATTCTGACTTTTAGCCTATAGTGGTTTGTCCATATTCAGTATTAATGTGCAAGTTATCGTTTTGAATGTGCAAGACTCGTTTGTCTGGATACTACTAACGTCTGAACACTTATCAAAGAGAAAGTTTGAAAGCTAAACACTGAAAGTGATTGCCGAGATAGATACCAGAACTGGGGCATGCCAAATGCTTAGAATTGGGAACATGAACAGTTACATTGCATTGCATATAACCTGTTTGTCTGTTTTGCAGGTGTCGCATCAATTACTAATGTATTTTGTGTTTCAGGCACTATAGCTCCTCGAAAAGTTCGACAACAACCGGCAGTACACAGGTACCCAACCACGGTTAACAGAGAGAGAGCCATGGATCAAATGCAGGCAGATTTGGCAGACCTAAGACAGAGAATGGATAACTTCATGACGTTAATGACCGGCATGGGGCAGAATCAAGAACGGCTGCGAGAGTTGGTGGAGAATCAGAACAGAAACGCTGCTGCTGCTGCTAATGCTGATAATCATACCGGTGCGGGCGCACGTCAGGGTGGACCTCATGTTATACAACCAGGGGCGACCGTAGTCAATGACGGGATGCATAACATTCATGTGGACCACCAGGAGGACCAGTTCACTTTACTTGATGAGACCGAGGGTCAAGGGGTCGAAATGAACAAGAGGTTTGAAGAGATGGCTGAGCAAATCAAGGCTATTCAGTCCCAGAGTTCTTTGGGGTTCGATATAACGGACTTGGGTTTGGTTCCGGGAGTCAGAATCCCGTACAAATTCAAGGTTCCTACTTTCGAGAAGTATAACGGCACTGCTTGCCCAAAGACCCATCTGCAATCGTATGTCGGGAGAATTGCCGCGCATACAGACGATGAAAAACTGTGGATGTATTACTTTCAGGACAGCTTGGTGGGAGCTTCCCTTGAGTGGTACATGAAGCTCAGCAGGGTCAATGTTAAGAGCTGGAAAGATCTCGCTGAGGCCTTCGTGAAGCAGTACCAGTATAACATGGACATGGCTCCGAATCGCACCCAGTTGCAACATATGGCTCAGACAGCAAAAGAAGGCTTCAAAGAATACGCCCAGAGGTGGCGTCAGCTAGCTGCCAGGGTGCAGCCACCCTTGTTAGAGAATGAAATGGCCGATATGTTTATGGGTACCCTCCAGGGGGTATTTCTTGAGAGATTGGCATCAAGTTCTGCTACAAAGTTCAACGATATTGTCATTGCGGGAGAAAGGGTCGAAACGCTGTTGAAAATGGGGAAGATACAAGACCCAGGTGCTAGTAGCTCAAATGGAGCGAGGAAAGCTTTTAGCGGACCTCCAAGAAGACGAGAAGGAGAGACCAATGCTGTATTCGGCCGAAGCCAGGGTCGTGGGTACAGAAGACCTTATGAACATGTGGCTGCTGTCACTATTCCTGCAGCTCCCGTACAGCAGATGTTACCTCCACCACAACAACATCAGCAACAACAACAACCCAGAGCCAACTACCAGCAAAGGCCTTATCAGCCAAGACAGGCTCGTCCTGCTAACAGGGTGATTGAAGCTATTCCGATGACATATGCTGCCTTGTTGCCGAGACTACTAGACTTGAACCTTATTCAATTAAGGACTTTGGCACCACCACCTCCTGGAGAGCTTCCAGCTGGTTACGACGTCAACGCGCGATGCGCTTTTCATTCAGGAGCACCCCGGCACTCAACTGAGAAGTGCAGGGCGCTACATCACAAAGTTCAAGATCTCGTGGATTCAAAGGCAATCAACTTTGCGCCACCACCGAATATCAACTCGAACCCTATACCTAATCATGGAGGGGCAAGAGTTAACGCTGTTGAGAGTGATGACAAGTTGAGTTTGGTACTGAGAATTGATGAAGTCAAGACGCCGTTGAAGGTGGTGAAAGAGAGACTGTTGAAAGGTCAAGTATTTCCTGGTTGTTCTCTCGATTGTGAAGACTGTATAAGTGTTGTGAATGGCTGCGAGAAATTGAAGACGGGTTTGCAAGAGTTGATTGATGTCGGGTCCCTACAATTTAGCAAGATTAGTAATGAAAAGGCTGATGATGTGTCAACCATTACTATCTTTTACGATGAGGCTGACATGCCCGTTCGACAAGAGCCTGTTACCGTTTACGCTCCTCAGATTAGTCCTGTGACTATAACTGTACCCGGGCCAGTGTCGTACACCGATGATAGGGCTATTCCGTGGCATTATGGTTCTGATGTCTATGTGGCGGGACAGAAGATGGAAAGTAGACCTGTTGCTGACCCGACTATTGAAAATGTGGGAGGTGTTGGGAGATTTACTCGAAGTGGCCGTTTATTTGCTCCCCCTGCATTGAGAAAGGATCCCGAGGCCGAAGCTTCGTCCAAAGACAAAGGGAAGCAGACTGCGAATGATGAGTCAGATACTCCTGTGGCTGGGCAGAGGACGTTTGAAAAGGAGGTAGAGGAGTTCATGAAGATCATCAAAAGGAGTGACTATAAGGTGGTTGATCAACTGAACCAGACGCCTTCAAAGATTTCTATCTTGTCACTGTTGATGTGCTCTCCCGCGCATAGAGAAGCTTTACTGAAAGTACTTCAAATGGCCTATGTTCCTCAAGAAATCACTGTTAATCAACTCGAAGCTGTTGTTGGAAGTGTTAATGCCAGCCATGGTTTAGGCTTTACTGACCGAGATCTCACCTCGGAGGGAAGGAATCACAATAAAGCACTGCATATCACGATGGAATGCAAGGGTGCTGTGCTGTCTCACGTCCTTGTAGACACAGGCTCTTCTTTGAATGTGCTCCCGAAGAAGGCGCTGATGAAGCTTAACATTGATGGGGTTATTCTGACGCCGAGTGATCTAGTGGTTAAAGCTTTCGATGGTTCAAGAAGATCCGTTTTCGGAGAGGTTGAGTTGCCTGTCAAGATAGGCTCTCAAGTCTTCAAGAGTGTCTTCTATGTTATGGACATCCAGCCTGCGTATAGTTGCTTGTTGGGCAGACCGTGGATACACGCAGCTGGAGCTGTCACTTCAACCCTGCACCAAAAGCTTAAATATGTGGTGGATGGCCAGGTCATCACAGTTTGCGGGGAAGAAGATATTTTCGTCAGCCACCTGTCGACGTTTAAATATGTGGAAATGGACGGAGAAATTCACGAGACTTTGTGCCAAGCTTTTGAGGCAGATGTCAGTATCTTGACTCCGGTGAAGAAAAACAATGAAGGCACGTCAATTCATTCCTACCGGGAAGCAAAAGAGGCCGTGTTGCACCCCAAAATTTGCCCTCACAATACAAGACTTTGTGTTCTAAGAAGGTTCACAAGGTTCACAAGTTTCTCTACATTTACAAGACCTTTCTTGAAGTTCATGAAGTCTACAAGTCACTTCTTGAAGGTTCACAAAGTTCACAAGTTCTCCAACACTTGCAAGACCTTTCATGAGGTTCATGAAGTCCATAGGTTGCTTCTTGAAGGTTCATAAGGTTCACAAGTTTCACAATGCTTATATAACCTTTAATGAGGTTCATGAAGTCTATAAGTTACTTTATGAAGGTTCACAAGGTTCACAAGCTTCTCAACATTTACAATACCTTTCATGAGGTTCATGAAATCCCTAGGTTGCTTCTTGAAGGTTCACAAGTTCCACAATGATTACAAAGCTTTCTTGAGGGTCATGAGGTCTACAAAGCCACTTCATGAGGTTCACAAGATTCACAAGCTTCACAATACTTCCCATGAGTATCATAAGACATCTTATGAAGATTCACAAGGTTCACAAAGTTCACAATTGGTCCAAGAAGTTGACAATTCCCTCAGACAATGCACCTCCTAAGCAGGGCATCCATAACTAGGGTTTTGACTTTAATCAGGCTAAATGGACTTCCAATACCTCAAGTGAGTTTCATAACATCTTATATGTGTATAAGAACCCCCATGTCAAGTTTTAAGACTTTTCTCAAAAGTTTGCTCAGTCAGATGATCAGATAAGTCAAAATCAGTCAATGCAGTTAAAAAGTCAAACTGAGGTCAACTGTGGTCAAACCAAAGTCAAACTTCATGATTTTTTGCCAACATCAAGTATATGAAGTAAAATTCATCATTTGATCAAGGGTTGATCATGATTCATCAAGGAGATTCCAGATCATCAATAATCAGGAGTTTCTAAATTAGGGTTTCCTCAGTAAAAGTCAACTGAACTTTGACCAGGCATAACTTTCACATACTTCATCACCAAGTCTCCATCCAAAGCTCATTTTGAAGGAAATTGAATTCTCTACAACTTTGATGTTGAAGGTTAAGCCCAAAAATGCTTCATTTGAAAGATATGATCTAAGACATTATAGGTCATTTCAAAAGTCAACAAAAAGTCAACAACTTCAAGAGGGCATAACTTGAGATTGGTAAATGATATGGACCTGAAACCAATGGGGTTGTTTATAGGACTCTTCAAGCTTTCCAAAAAGTCCAAGAACACCCTCATACCTTTAAAATTGAGGGAGATGTGCCCTTGCAAAGTTGGACAATTTTAGGATGGTTTATGTTGAAAATGGAGGCTTAAAAGTATTTCTTTCCAAATGGGCTGCCTAATTCATGACCCAATCCATCTCCTAATATGGTGCACGACCCAATTGAACAAAAATCATCATTTTTATTATTTTTTATTGATTTATTATTGATTTAACTCCTAAAAATCATTTTAAATAAATAAAAAATATGAAAAGTTATTTTTGGGTGAAGATTTTGTTCCTAAAAATTCATAATTATAGATTGGAGTCAAAGGAGAAAGAAATCATGAGATTCCTCCCAAAATAGTAAGGCCTTATGATCAAATATTTGAAATTTACACAAGGATCTTTTTCAATATTTTTTGGACCAAATCTTCACACAACCAAATGATTTTTCTGACCTAAATCAATCCCATATATATACATAACACAAACCCTAGCTCATTCACGAATTTGCAGCTGCTCATTGGTAAGTTCAAAGATCAAAAATTCAAGGAAAAAGTGGGATTCGGATTTTTCAAACCAAGGCATTACAAGGTATTCCAAAGACATGGCTAGCTTCCTTAGTCATCATTGAGTCGAAAACAACCTTCAAATGCATCCCATTCATGCACATATGATGAACCCGAAGCAATGTTCATGTTTGAAATTTATTTTTCAGTTACACCAATTCATTGCATTTAAATGGATTTTGTTTGGCTAATATTATTTGTTGTGTGTTGTAGAGTGTTTCTGGGCAGGAAAACTCAAGGAATCATGGTTAATTCGCAAAACACCATAACTAGGGTTTTGACCTAGGTTTAGGGATTTCCAATTTAAGAGACTTAAATCAATTCTAAAAACATGGAATGACTCGTGTAAATGCCAGGATCATGTTGTTATGTTTAATTTTGGAAAATTGTATGGTTTTGTTGCTTGTTGACATTCGCAGGTCTTGCTGGGAATTGGTTTTCGCAGGAAATATCGTAGGTTAAATCGCAGGTAAATTCGAAGATCTCAAGGTTGAAGATGAAGCTTGGCTGGCGCGAAAATTCGTATTCAAATTCTGTTTTAAAATATTATAGATTCTTTCTATTTGTTTATCACAACCGGCTGGTTGGCCCAGTGGTAGCAATGACGCATGTAGGACCTGAAGTCATGAGATCGAGTCCAGCCTCCAGCAATTCTTTTTGCTGCATTCTTCATTTAATTTATGATTTGAATATATTATATTGTGTTATCAGTATGCTTTCAGATTGGCTCTTCCAGCCGGGTGGTAACATGCGCGCGTACATTGCTATGAGGTCCTGGGTTCAAACCATGAACCAGGCCTTTTTATTTCTTGCATTTTTCTGATTTTTCCAAATAGAGAACAAAACCATTGGGAGGTATTTCCTTGATGCCTGCGTGTGAATGGCTCAGTGGTGAAGGCATGTTGCTGTTAATCATAAGGGACTGGGTTCAAATCCCAGTCCCACCAGGTTCCTTTTCCTTCTCCTTTTCTTTTATTTCCATGTTTAATTTAATTGTTTTAAAATAATTAGTATATTATTATTTATATTATAAAATGTATATATCATGTATTCAAATTATTTTTCAATATAATTTTTTTTTTTTTTTTAGTCAAGATACTTAGTTTTAAATAAATTTTGTATATGCATAAATCTTAATAATCAAACCCTAAAAAATATTTTTTTTCTAACCCTAATTCTTAAACCCTAAAAACTATAAAAACTTAATCTTAAAATATTTTTCTAAATAACATTTAATTCTGTTTTTTTTATTATTCCTAATATAATTATAATTTTTCATAAAATTTTGTATTCGTAACTTAAATTAATTTTCTTTTAATATTTAGAAATAGTTTAATTTATATATTTTGTATATAGTTAAAATTAATTTATAAATATAATGACCAATAGAAATTAAATTTTAATATGATATTTAAAGTTTATCTTTTTCTTATAATATGTATATAAATGTAAATATATGTTCATAATAATTAAAATTTTTTTTTGTAATTATAATAATTTAAATATTATATGAATTAAAAAAATTATCTAATTATGTACGTTAATTATTCTTTTATATTGTTGATTTCTATTATTATTATTAATTAATTTCTTGCTTATTATAATTTCATTAATCTTTTAATTTTTATTACTAAACATATTATTATTTATATTCTATTCTTATGTTTCTAACATTATTTATTATTTCTAATTACTAACCCATTTATGATTTAATTATGTTTACTATTATTATTTTGTTAATTTTATTTACTAACCCCCTTATTTTCTTATTGCTTATTTATATTTGGTTTATTTTTATTTAATTATTTTGCTTATTATTTCTATTATAATTTCTTGTAATTGTTTCCCGGATGTAATTATTTAATTATTATTGTCATTATGGTTAGTAATTAGGGAGTGTTAATATGTTTGTTATTTAAAATAAATTTAGATAATTTTTAATAAAGATAATTAATTTAAACACTTCACACACGTAAGTCGATTTTAATCGCCGTCTCACCTTCTAAGGTTATCCCTCTCGTTGCCTACGAATAATGGTTAAGTGGGGTGTATAAAAGCAAGTCCCTCGAGTAAAAATCATCAAAGTCCCTTATGTTGCCTATACGAATCGAGTCCCTTTCGAAAAATGATGATAGTCCCTTATAAATGCTTATTACACCCCACCATTGCCTTCAAAATCAACTTGTCCCTCATATGTCCCTTAAACATCCAAAGTAAGGACTACCTACTCCATTATAGTAGGGATAGTCTTACTAAAGGAAAGAATAAAGAATAAGAAAGACCTTTAAACATTAGGGTAAGTTACTCCTAGGTACTTAAGCTCATTTCAAAACATTTTCACACTTAAACTATTTTCAAACAAATTTTCAAACAAGTTTTTTACACATCCATACATGGATTATTATTAAACTATTCTGAAATTTTTTGCTATTCATACACTACACTTTCAAAACAATTCAAAAGTGAGCTTAAGTATCTAAGAGCCCATGGATAACCATGGATGAAAAGGGTGCTAACACCTTCCCTTTTCATAACCTACCCCCCGGACCCAAAAATATTCTCTAAGGTCTTTCCTGTTCTTTTATAACCTTTCCTTATGGATAAAATAAAAGTCGGTGGCGACTCTTGCTATCCGCAACATTGTTTAAAGTCAGTTCACCGGGTTACAGAACTGGCGACTCTGCTGGGGATCTATTTAAGAGGGGTACCCTTAGGAAATAAGATCACTTTAAATTGTTTGCCTTATTTGCTTTATATTATCTTGTTGGGGTGCTCTTATGTGTGAAAGGTCCTAACCCGGATCTAGTGTACCTTAGGTAAATGGCAATAGACCAAGGAAACTGTGCGACGTATATCGACACGGTTGATCTGGTGGCCATAGTTAGTGCGACTCATTGGTTGGTGCTTATATTCCTTAAGTCAAGTTGAGGATAATATTGAGGCTGCCATATGTTGTCAATGCACTAACTAACTTTTAGAACCCTAGTTAACTCATCTTGGCCTTTAGAAAGTAGTGAGGTAACCGGCTTTGGTGCAGACTGAAGTTGGTTGACACTCGATACTACGCTCATTGAGATCTTAAACTTGGAGGGTTTTGGTTGGCAAGTAAGTTGCCTTCTGATCAACCACCCTTGTGAAGGATCAATGATATTGAGATCCCTTAGAACCTGGTTACTTTTGTAGGACAGGATGAACCATCTAACTTCAGGGGAGGGTACTTACCTTTGAACCTCATGCAAGCCTTTAAACCTAGGGCTATGGTGTGACTTGTTTGTGTGTGCCACATGTTTGTGATTGAGCAGAACATCATGACATCATCATGCATCATGAGCATATCATTTTCCCTAACCATTTCAAGGACCAAGGGATTTATCTTTGTTCTTTGTTGCAGGTCATGGCTTCTGCTCGTAGAAACACCATCAGGATCAACTTTGTAGGGATACCTCCCAAGCTTAAAGAGTTGGTTTCTCAAGTGTCTGATCATTCCCAGTTCAACAAAAGACATGGTCACCTATTGGACCTAGTCACTTCAGGGTTCAGTGAAGACATGATGAGTGTCCTGTTTCAGTTCTTTGACCCTAAGCACCATTGCTTTACATTCCCTGACTATCAGCTGGTTCCAACTATGGAGGAGTTCTCTAAACTTCTGGGTATACCTGTTCTTGATCAAAGACCCTTCACAGGCTTAGAGAAAGAACTTAAACCAGAGGTTATTGCTGCAGCCCTACATCTGAAAAAGTCTGACATTGTTCTAGAAACCAGAAGTGGAGTCAAGGGTATTCTTGCCAAGGTATTAGTGGATAAAGCTCAAATGTTCTTGAAGGCCATGAGCTATGATGCTTTTGAGGAGATCCTAGCCTTGCTGATATATGGCTTAGTATTGTTCCCCAATCCAGATCAGTTCATAGATGTTCATGCCATCAACATTTTCCTGAGTCACAATCCAGTGCCTACATTGCTTGGAGACATCCTGCATTCTCTTCACACCCGTACTACAAGGGCAAGAGGAACTTTGATGTGCTGCATACCTTTACTCTCTAGGTGGTTTATTTCTCACCTTCCTCGCTCAGTAATGAAGAATGAGCAAGGGTTCAGATGGTCCAAGAGGATCATGTCACTATCTCACTCAGATATCCATTGGTGCTCCAGATCTATGGAGAATGTCACCATCATTGACCGTTGTGGGGAGTTTCCTAATGTGCCACTTCTAGGCATAAGAGGAGGCATTACCTACAACCCCTCTCTAGCTTTACGACAGTTTGGTTACGCCCGAAGTGATGGTCCACATGACATGTTGATTCAGGGCATTGTGTTTGATTACGACAACGATCTTCAGGGTTACCGTCAGAGATTCATACGAGCTTGGGGAAAGGTAAACAGGATTGACAGCAAGACACTGGAGCCTAAGTACATTATTCCTATGGAGGCTTATCTCAGATGGGTACGATCTCGTGCTCAGACACTCATGATGCCATATCCTGCCATCCTACCAGTTACCATGGAACCTGTTGCTGAAGGAGATACAGCTTATACCATCCTTCACCCAGACATGCCTACTGATATGGAAGACTTGCAGAGATCATGGATCCAACTGAAGGAGCAAAGGGATACTTTCGAGGCTCATTACAAAACAAGCCAAGCAAGAATCCTAGAGCTCACAAAGCAACTTCACGAGGAACGAAACCTCAACTCATACCTCAATACAAAGAGGAAACGTCCATGGGAGACTTAAAACCCCATCTTTTGTACTTATTTCATTTCCATTTTTGTAAGCCTAAAAGGCAAAACAAGTTATTACTAATAAAAAGTTACTTTCTTGTTTGTTTAAGCAAATTTAAATCCTGCGGTCCTTGAAAACATTGCATATGCATTCCCATATCATTTCATTGCATCACAGGTTTATAATTGTGCACAGGTTTCTCATCTTCTCGCTGTTTATTTCAGCAATGGCACTTGAACAATCAGTTAAGGATCTTCAGGCACAGAATGCACAGTTCCAAGAGCTGATCTTGAACCTATCCAAGGGGCAAGATGATTTGAAGGCACTGTTGGCCAAGAAGACTAAGAAGACTAGAAGGTCTGCTGGGTTGCTCAACATGGGAAGAAGGTTCAAGGGTCCTGTCAAGACTAAGGAACAGATTGAAGACTATGAATCTGAAGAATCTGAGAAAGAGGGAGGCAGTCTCCACAACACTATGGGGGACTCTGATTCTGAGGCTAATTACTACCATGAGCCTAATGAAGACAAGTTCAAGAGGCTGGTGGATAGGATGGATGCTATGGAATTACAGAAATCATCTGGGCTGGATTTTGAGGATTTGAGTTTGATATCTGGGGTTGTTATACCCATTGGTTTCAAGGTTCCTACTTTTGTTGTGTATGATGGGGTCTCTTGTCCCAAGCTACATCTGAGGTCTTATGTCAGAAGGATTCAACCTCACACTGCTGATAAGAAGTTGTGGATCCATTTCTTTCAAGAGAGCTTATCTGGAGCTCAGCTGGAGTGGTATTATCAGTTGGAGAGTGTCAACATCAGAGACTGGAATGATCTTGCTGAAGCTTTCTATAAGCAGTATCAATACAATGCTGACTTAGCCCCCACTCGCATGCAACTTCAAAGCATGTCTATGGGTGCCAAAGAAAGTTTTAAGGAGTATGCTCAGAAATGGAGAGACTTGGCTGGAAGAGTTCAACCCCCTTTGACTGACAGGGAACTAGTTGATATGTTCATGTGTACGCTGAATGGTCCGTTTTACAGTCATCTCATTGGAAGCTCATCATCTGGCTTCACTGAGTTGATCATGACAGGAGAACGAGTAGAGAATGGTATCAAGAATGGTAAGATCCAAGTGGGTGCTTCTTCATCAGGTGCTGCAAAGAAGTCTCCCACTGGGAAAAAGGAATCTAATGCTGTTTATGGTCAACCTGATCGTAACAGAAGGCATCAGTCTGTTAGTGCAGTTCATATTTCAAATCCAACTCCTGCAACAACAGAGCAGCCTCAGGGCAACCAACAGAGGGCTAGAAGACAGTTCACGAAGATCAACATGTCAATGGCTCAGGCATTGCAACATTTGTTGAAAGCTGAACTTATTACTCTGAGGGAGGCTCCTCAGAATCCCAATGTTACCTCTCCCAAGTACAATCCCAATGCACGATGTGCATATCATTCAAACTGTCCAGGACATGATACCAATAACTGCTGGGTCTTGAAGAACAAAATTCAAGATATGATTGATGCTGGAGAAATTGAATTTGATCCACCGAATGTGATTACAGCACCACTGCCAAATCACGAGAAGACTGTCAACGCCATTGATGAAGACATTGAGGAGGGTCTGCATGTCTATTCAGTTATGGAATTGAGCACACCATTGTCTGTTATCAAAAAGAGGTTAGTACAAGCTGGGATCTTTCCAGGTTGTCGTGAAGATTGTCTGTATTGTACCTATAAGCCGGATAGTTGCTTCATTTTGAGAGATGGTATTCAACGTCTCATGGATAAGTATACCATAGTGTTTGAAAGAAGACCAGCATCTGTAGAAGATATGGTGGATCGTCTGACTCAGGGTAAGAAGATTGAAGAGGTTGATATGGTTGACAAAGTACCGGTAAGAATCACTGCAAGGAAGCCCATCAAGATCTCTCATCAGGGTCCTATCAAGATTACGGCTGAAGGTCCTGTGAAAGTTGTTGCTGAAGCCAGAGTGGCTCCTCTGATCATTACCACTCCTGGTCCTATTCCCTATACATCTGATAAAGCTGTGCCTTGGCACTATGGGTCTGATGTTTACATCCATGGTGTTAAGCAAGAGCCTTTACCGGACGTGCCTGCTGACATTGATAATATTGCTGGATCTAGCAAGATCACTCGTAGTGGAAGAGTCTTCTCTCCTCCAGTTGCTTCTAAGAGTGCAGTTACTCCTGCTGCTACTACCACCACTGATGCTCGGGGCAAAGGTCCTGTTATTGAGCCTGTATCTACTGATGTGCCAGCTGCTGATGATCTCTCTAAGCAGATGGAAGAAGTATTGAAAATCATTCGCAAGAGTGATTATGACATTGTGGATCAATTGGGGCATACTCCCTCAAAGATTTCTATGTTGTCCTTGTTGCTGTGTTCTGAGGCTCATGCCAAGTCTTTGATCAAATTTTTGAAGTCTGCTCATGTGCCCAGTGCAATTTCTGTTGATCAATTTGAGAACTGTGTTGCTCACCTGACCTATGACAATGGGTTAGGATTTTCTGATGCTGACTTGACCCCTGCCAAGAGGGATCATAACAGGGCCTTGCATATTTCAATTGAATGCAGGGGCACTACCCTGTCTCATGTACTGATAGACAATGGTTCCTCCCTGAATGTGTTGCCTAAGGAAGTCCTGAATAAGTTAAGTCCTGAAGATACTGTGTTAAAGCCCAGTAATATTGTGGTGAAGGCTTTTGATGGTTCTAGAAGAGTAGTGCAGGGGGAAATTGATCTTCCAATCAAGGTTGGCTCTCAGATGTTTACTGCTACATTCTATGTGATGGATATTCGTCCTTCATACTCTTGTCTGCTTGGTCGTCCCTGGATCCATGGGGCAGGTGCTGTGACCTCTACATTGCACCAAAAGCTGAGATATCCGGTGAATGGAAAGGTTGTTACTGTCTTCGGAGAAGAAGAATACTTTGTCAGCCATGTGAACACTTTCAAGTATCTGGAAGTGGAAGGTGAATACATTGAGACTCCATGTCAGTCATTTGAAGTGGTTCCCTGGGTTGTTAATGATTGTGTAGCTCCTCCTGCTGTGAAGAAGGTTCCTGTGGTCATCAGAAAATCTCCAACAATGGCAATGGCCTCCCTCAATGATGCTAGAGCTGTGGTGGATGAAGGTGGTTGTACTATTTGGGGTCAGCTTCCTGATATTCCGTACAAGTCTGACAAGTTTGGTTTGGGTTTCACTGCAGAGTCCCAGAAGGCTGTTCGTCGTGCTCGTGCTGCTCGTATCACCAATCAAGGGGTGATTAATGCTGTGGGAGATCAAGATGAAGACTACAATCTGGATGCATGGATTTTTCCTACTGTGGGTGCTGGACTCAATAATTGGAAAGCTGAAGATGTTATCCCTATCTCCTTTAGTCAGGAGTAAATACTATTACTGTGTTATGTTTTTAAATTTGTAATTTCTTGAACAATAAAACTTTCAAGCCATGTGCCTTACCCGGGGCACAATGGTGTGCTTGTTACGGGATGTCATTTCATTTGCATACTTCATTCAATAAAATCAGTGGACGTTTCGTTTTCGTAAATATTGTGTTCTTTGTCTTTCTTTTCTTTTATTTTTACTTTATCAGCTATGTGTTCTTACACACACCCACATCACTAAATGCAGATCCTCATCCACTCTAGATCCTGTTGATAACAGTTCTACTATTGCCAATTACAATTTCGAGAATCCGATCTATCAAACTGAAGACGGAAATGAGGACGATTGTGAAATACCTGTAGAGCTTGCTAGGTTGTTACAACAAGAAGAGAAAGCTATACAGCCACATGAAGAGCCAGTCGAAGTTGTGAATCTGGGAACTGAGGAAGACAGAAAAGAGGTCAAGGTAGGGGCTGATTTAGAGGACAGTGTCAAGAGCAGGTTGGTTCAGATGTTACGTGACTATGTGGAGATCTTTGCTTGGTCTTACGAAGATATGCCAGGGTTGGATACAGACATTGTGGTTCACCGTTTGCCAGTGAAAGAAGATTGTCGTCCAAAGAAGCAGAAGGTTCGTCGTATGCGTCCTGAGATGTCAGAAAAGATCAAGGCAGAGGTAATGAAACAATTCAATGCAGGGTTCTTAGCAGTGACTTCTTATCCTCAGTGGGTTGCAAATGTGGTACCGGTTCCTAAGAAAGATGGTAAGGTACGTATGTGTGTGGACTACAGAGATTTGAACAAAGCTAGCCCCAAAGATGACTTTCCACTCCCTCATATTGATATTCTGGTAGACAACACTGCTCAGCATAAGGTATTCTCTTTTATGGATGGTTTCTCTGGTTACAATCAAATCAAGATGGCACCTGAAGATATGGAGAAGACAACATTTGTCACACAGTGGGGCACTTTTTGTTATAAGGTGATGCCATTTGGTTTGAAGAATGCAGGGGCAACATATCAGCGTGCTATGGTGGCTTTGTTTCATGACATGATTCATCATGAGATAGAGGTATATGTGGATGATATGATAGCCAGATCTCAGAATGAAGAGCAACATCTTGATCATCTGCACAAGTTGTTTGAGAGGTTGAAGAAATACAAGTTGAGATTGAACCCAAACAAGTGTACTTTTGGAGTTAGATCTGGAAAACTCTTGGGTTTCATTGTCAGTGGAAAAGGTATTGAAGTGGATCCTGCAAAAGTGAAAGCTATACAAGAGATGCCAGCACCCCGTACTGAGAAGGAGGTTAGGGGTTTCTTGGGACGATTGAACTACATTGCAAGATTTATTTCCCAGTTAACTACCATCTGTGAGCCAATCTTCAAGTTATTGAAGAAAGATCAGGTGATGGAATGGAATGATGAGTGCCAGACTGCTTTTGATGAAATTAAGAGATATCTGCTAGAGCCACCAATTTTGATGCCACCAGTTGATGGAAGACCCTTGATTATGTACTTAACAGTGCTAGACAACTCAATGGGGTGTGTGTTGGGGCAACATGACGAGTCTGGTCGAAAAGAGCAGGCAATATACTACCTTAGCAAAAAGTTTACCGACTGTGAAACAAGATACTCACTGCTCGAGAAAACTTGCTGCGCTTTGGCATGGGCTGCTCGCCGACTAAGACAGTATATGTTGACCCATACTACCTTATTGATTTCGAAGATGGATCCAATCAAGTACATATTTGAGAAACCTGCTCTCTCCGGAAGAATTGCAAGATGGCAAATGATCTTGACAGAATATGATATACAGTATACCACTCAGAAGGCCATTAAGGGAAGTGTTGTTGCTGATCATTTGGCTCATCAAGCAGTAGATGATTACCAGTCAATGAGTTTTGAGTTCCCTGATGAAGACATTATGATAATTACCAAAGAACCTGGACAATATGACGGACCTGAACAAGGATCCCGATGGACTATGGTTTTTGATGGTGCCTCTAATGCACATGGTAATGGTATTGGTGTTGTGATTAGTTCCCCTGAAGGTTGTCATACCCCGATTACTGCCAGACTTTGTTTCTATTGTACCAATAACATAGCTGAGTATGAGGCATGTATCATGGGTATTAAAGTTGCTATTGATATGAAGATTCAATTCCTTGATGTGTATGGAGATTCAGCCCTGGTAGTGAGTCAGATTAAAGGAGATTGGGATACTAAGCATGATAATCTCATTCCTTACAGAGAACATGTGTTGTCTTTGATCCCACATTTCAAAGAGATTACCTTTGGACATATTCCACGAAGAGAGAATCAGTTGGCAGATGCGTTGGCCACCATGGCATCTATGTTTGAGATCAGCTGGGATGATGAAGCTCCCAAGATTACCATTGATAGATTTGAGAAGCCTGCATACTGCAATGAGATTGGCACTGAAGGGGCAGAGGAGAAGCCTTGGTTCTATGAAGTGAAAAGATATCTTGAAGCTCAGGAATTCCCTGAAGGGGCAACTGTCAAAGATAGGAAGTTCTTGAGAAGGTTTTCTGCTAAGTTCTTTTTGAGTAATGGGATTTTGTACAAGCGCAATCATGATTCAACTATGCTTCGTTGTGTGGATAAGAAGGAAGCAACTGAGATTATGGAAGAGATGCATGATGGGACCTTTGGCACTCATTCTAGTGGTCATACCATGGCAAAGAAGATATTGAGAGCAGGTTACTATTGGTCTACCATGGAAGCTGATTGCTATCAACACTCCAGAACTTGTCATAAGTGTCAAATCTATGCTGATAAAGTTCATGTACCTCCATCACCATTGAATGTGTTGACTGCTCCTTGGCCCTTTGCCATGTGGGGCATTGATATGATTGGTGAGATCAAACCTACCGCTTCTAATGGGCATCGTTTCATCCTGGTGGCTATTGATTATTTTACGAAATGGGTAGAGGCAGCTTCATATGCATCTGTGACTAAGAATGTTGTGGCTCGGTTCATTAAGAATAATCTCATATGTAGGTATGGCATCCCTGAAAGGATTATCACTGACAATGGCTCTAATCTGAACAACACTATGATTACTGATCTCTGCACGCAGTTCAAGATTAAGCATCATAACTCTTCTCCGTATCGTCCGAAGATGAATGGGGCAGTTGAAGCTGCTAATAAGAACATTAAGAAGATTGTACAGAAGATGACTGTTACTTACAAGGATTGGCATGAGATGTTACCATTTGCTCTTCATGGGTACCGTACCACAATACGTACTTCAACAGGGGCAACCCCATTCTCTTTAGTCTATGGTATGGAAGCAGTTCTGCCCATTGAAGTTCAGATCCCCTCCTTGAGAATTATGAAGGATGCAGGCTTGGATGAAGATGAGTGGATTCAGACTCGACTTGACCAGATAAATTTTATTGATGAGAAGAGGTTAGCAGCAGTTTGTCATGGCCAGATGTACCAAAAACGGATGATCAAGGCTTTTAACAAGAAGGTTAAGCCAAAGGTATATCAGGCTGGTGACTTGGTAATCAAGCGTATCATATTACCACAGGGTGATCCTAGGGGCAAGTGGACTCCAACATATGAAGGACCATTTGTAGTCAAGACAGTATTCTCAGGAGGCGCCATGATACTGACTACAATGGATGGAGAGGACTTCCCACAGCCTGTAAACGCAGACATAGTTAAAAAATACTACGCATAAAAAGAGACCCGCTAGGTTGACAGGCCTAGGCAAAAATAAGGGCATCCCGGCAAACCAAAAGGGTTTGGGCAAAAAAATTAGGGATATATATAAAAAGATGTACACCCGGCAAGTCGAAAACCTGAAAAGGCGGCTTGGGCAAAAAAGGGTATCCCGGTGGATTGAAAACCTGAAAGGGCAATCCAGGCAAAAGTTAGGGATTAAAGCGTATGACTATGTCTCGTTTGGGTCACCAATGAAACTGCAACCAGTTGTACTACTTATTCAAGCTCGAACAGATAAAGCTCAATCCAATCGTTTCCGTCTCAACAGCAAGAAGATGAGATACTTGAGTGGCAATAGTAGAATTGAAACTCAATAGGATTGTTTCCCACATAGTTGATTGTCTTTTGTAAAAACTTTATGACAAAATCCTCTTACTAGGGTTTATGTCTCCTTGTACAAACTTACCCGTGTATGGGTCACTTTTGATATAAATAAATTCCATCTTTTGAATCCAGATTTACTTTTACCCTATTTACATAAGCGAAACGTCCATTGGTTGTGTTTGAATGTATGTATGCTTTTGAATGTGATTGATATTTACCAGAAATGCATGTATGCTTTCAATATGATTGATGTTTACCAGAAATGCATGAAAATGCAGTAATAGTATTTACTAAGGACGAACGAGGGAAGGATTTCAACGAAGCTTCGCCGGTCCACCTTACAAGACAGTTACAAACCCTCAGTAGGGCAAATTCATCTTCATAAAGTCTCATCTCCCCTGGAATTTATATCCATCTCTTTTATCCTCATACGGATATTCGGGAAATTACTTTCCAATAAGGGTACGACGAATGAAGATGGGATGTTATACTTATCCTACTACCAAACGAAGACAAAGGTTATATCTATACCTTATTATCCCCAGCATACGGGAGGTTATCTATACCCTGCTATCCCAAGCAGACAGAGGGTTATATATTCTTCAACAACAAATCGGGATTTATTTTCCCTGGCCAGCAGTTGTTATACGAAGATATCCAGACGCTTCCAGCAGTATCATATCATACATACATCATTTACATCATACCATAGCATATATATCCATAGACATATAGTACATTACCTAAGTGCATCATATCATATATGCATACATAAAGCATAAACTAATGCTACCTTGTTTCAGGTTAATTGTCCAACAAACAAACTTATGGTCTCCAGGACTGCTTTATTGTAACCTCAGGGTTACTTTATCCTCCTGATGAGCTTCTTATTACTTTGGGACTGCTTTATTGTAACCTCAGGGTTACTTTATCCTCCTGATGAGCTTCTTATTACTTTGGGACTGCTTTATTGTAACCTCAGGGTTATTTTATCCTCCTGATAATTTCTCATGACTTCAAGACTGCTTTAGAGCCATCCAGTGCTCTATCCTCCTGAAGGCAATTACATTATTATTTCAAGACTGCTTTAGAGCTATCCATTGCTCTATCCTCCTGGAGTCATATCATTATTTCAAGACTGCTTTAGAGTTATCATTATTGATGGCTCTATCCTCCTGAAATCATTACTTCAAGACTGCTTTAGAGTTATCATTATTGATGGCTCTATCCTCCTGAAATCATTACTTCAAGACTGCTTTAGAGTTATCATTGCTCTATCCTCCTGAAATCATATTATTACTTCAAGACTGCTTTAGGGTTATCATTATTGATTGCTCTATCCTCATGAAGACATACTGGTACATCAGTATTACTCCAGTATCCTGAAAGCATATCATCAATACCTCAGGACTGCTCCAGACTCTTGACAGCTTTCATTATACCTCCATATTTTGGACTGCTTTATCTTCCAAGAAATATATCTGAAGAACTTTCCCCTAGTGGCATCTTTAAGCCCACTCAATCATATTCAACTAGCCATCTGTACCACTCTAATACACTGGTGAGTGCAAATTTTTGGGCTTTTGTGTTCAATCCCCTTCAACCTTCCAGGTCACGACTGGCAAATATACCAATCTAACCCCTCAGGTTTCAGAAAATTGAACAGGGGCAGCTGTTGCACCCCAAAATTTGCCCTCACAATACAAGACTTTGTGTTCTAAGAAGGTTCACAAGGTTCACAAGTTTCTCTACATTTACAAGACCTTTCTTGAAGTTCATGAAGTCTACAAGTCACTTCTTGAAGGTTCACAAAGTTCACAAGTTCTCCAACACTTGCAAGACCTTTCATGAGGTTCATGAAGTCCATAGGTTGCTTCTTGAAGGTTCATAAGGTTCACAAGTTTCACAATGCTTATATAACCTTTAATGAGGTTCATGAAGTCTATAAGTTACTTTATGAAGGTTCACAAGGTTCACAAGCTTCTCAACATTTACAATACCTTTCATGAGGTTCATGAAATCCCTAGGTTGCTTCTTGAAGGTTCACAAGTTCCACAATGATTACAAAGCTTTCTTGAGGGTCATGAGGTCTACAAAGCCACTTCATGAGGTTCACAAGATTCACAAGCTTCACAATACTTCCCATGAGTATCATAAGACATCTTATGAAGATTCACAAGGTTCACAAAGTTCACAATTGGTCCAAGAAGTTGACAATTCCCTCAGACAATGCACCTCCTAAGCAGGGCATCCATAACTAGGGTTTTGACTTTAATCAGGCTAAATGGACTTCCAATACCTCAAGTGAGTTTCATAACATCTTATATGTGTATAAGAACCCCCATGTCAAGTTTTAAGACTTTTCTCAAAAGTTTGCTCAGTCAGATGATCAGATAAGTCAAAATCAGTCAATGCAGTTAAAAAGTCAAACTGAGGTCAACTGTGGTCAAACCAAAGTCAAACTTCATGATTTTTTGCCAACATCAAGTATATGAAGTAAAATTCATCATTTGATCAAGGGTTGATCATGATTCATCAAGGAGATTCCAGATCATCAATAATCAGGAGTTTCTAAATTAGGGTTTCCTCAGTAAAAGTCAACTGAACTTTGACCAGGCATAACTTTCACATACTTCATCACCAAGTCTCCATCCAAAGCTCATTTTGAAGGAAATTGAATTCTCTACAACTTTGATGTTGAAGGTTAAGCCCAAAAATGCTTCATTTGAAAGATATGATCTAAGACATTATAGGTCATTTCAAAAGTCAACAAAAAGTCAACAACTTCAAGAGGGCATAACTTGAGATTGGTAAATGATATGGACCTGAAACCAATGGGGTTGTTTAGAGGACTCTTCAAGCTTTCCAAAAAGTCCAAGAACACCCTCATACCTTTAAAATTGAGGGAGATGTGCCCTTGCAAAGTTGGACAATTTTAGGATGGTTTATGTTGAAAATGGAGGCTTAAAAGTATTTCTTTCCAAATGGGCTGCCTAATTCATGACCCAATCCATCTCCTAATATGGTGCACGACCCAATTGAACAAAAATCATCATTTTTATTATTTTTTATTTATTTATTATTGATTTAACTCCTAAAAATCATTTTAAATAAATAAAAAATATGAAAAGTTATTTTTGGGTGAAGATTTTGTTCCTAAAAATTCATAATTATAGATTGGAGTCAAAGGAGAAAGAAATCATGAGATTCCTCCCAAAATAGTAAGGCCTTATGATCAAATATTTGAAATTTACACAAGGATCTTTTTCAATATTTTTTGGACCAAATCTTCACACAACCAAATGATTTTTCTGACCTAAATCAATCCCATATATATACATAACACAAACCCTAGCTCATTCACGAATTTGCAGCTGCTCATTGGTAAGTTCAAAGATCAAAAATTCAAGGAAAAAGTGGGATTCGGATTTTTCAAACCAAGGCATTACAAGGTATTCCAAAGACATGGCTAGCTTCCTTAGTCATCATTGAGTCGAAAACAACCTTCAAATGCATCCCATTCATGCACATATGATGAACCCGAAGCAATGTTCATGTTTGAAATTTATTTTTCAGTTACACCAATTCATTGCATTTAAATGGATTTTGTTTGGCTAATATTATTTGTTGTGTGTTGTAGAGTGTTTCTGGGCAGGAAAACTCAAGGAATCATGGTTAATTCGCAAAACACCATAACTAGGGTTTTGACCTAGGTTTAGGGATTTCCAATTTAAGAGACTTAAATCAATTCTAAAAACATGGAATGACTCGTGTAAATGCCAGGATCATGTTGTTATGTTTAATTTTGGAAAATTGTATGGTTTTGTTGCTTGTTGACATTCGCAGGTCTTGCTGGGAATTGGTTTTCGCAGGAAATATCGTAGGTTAAATCGCAGGTAAATTCGAAGATCTCAAGGTTGAAGATGAAGCTTGGCTGGCGCGAAAATTCGTATTCAAATTCTGTTTTAAAATATTATAGATTCTTTCTATTTGTTTATCACAACCGGCTGGTTGGCCCAGTGGTAGCAATGACGCATGTAGGACCTGAAGTCATGAGATCGAGTCCAGCCTCCAGCAATTCTTTTTGCTGCATTCTTCATTTAATTTATGATTTGAATATATTATATTGTGTTATCAGTATGCTTTCAGATTGGCTCTTCCAGCCGGGTGGTAACATGCGCGCGTACATTGCTATGAGGTCCTGGGTTCAAACCATGAACCAGGCCTTTTTATTTCTTGCATTTTTCTGATTTTTCCAAATAGAGAACAAAACCATTGGGAGGTATTTCCTTGATGCCTGCGTGTGAATGGCTCAGTGGTGAAGGCATGTTGCTGTTAATCATAAGGGACTGGGTTCAAATCCCAGTCCCACCAGGTTCCTTTTCCTTCTCCTTTTCTTTTATTTCCATGTTTAATTTAATTGTTTTAAAATAATTAGTATATTATTATTTATATTATAAAATGTATATATCATGTATTCAAATTATTTTTCAATATAATTTTTTTTTTTTTTTTAGTCAAGATACTTAGTTTTAAATAAATTTTGTATATGCATAAATCTTAATAATCAAACCCTAAAAAATATTTTTTTTCTAACCCTAATTCTTAAACCCTAAAAACTATAAAAACTTAATCTTAAAATATTTTTCTAAATAACATTTAATTCTGTTTTTTTTATTATTCCTAATATAATTATAATTTTTCATAAAATTTTGTATTCGTAACTTAAATTAATTTTCTTTTAATATTTAGAAATAGTTTAATTTATATATTTTGTATATAGTTAAAATTAATTTATAAATATAATGACCAATAGAAATTAAATTTTAATATGATATTTAAAGTTTATCTTTTTCTTATAATATGTATATAAATGTAAATATATGTTCATAATAATTAAAATTTTTTTTTGTAATTATAATAATTTAAATATTATATGAATTAAAAAAATTATCTAATTATGTACGTTAATTATTCTTTTATATTGTTGATTTCTATTATTATTATTAATTAATTTCTTGCTTATTATAATTTCATTAATCTTTTAATTTTTATTAC
Source organism: Lathyrus aphaca (assembly GCA_963966055.1). Lineage (NCBI taxonomy): Eukaryota > Viridiplantae > Streptophyta > Magnoliopsida > Fabales > Fabaceae > Lathyrus > Lathyrus aphaca. The sequence goes on along the minus strand of OZ014523.1, from coordinate 65,953,336 downwards.
TAAACATATTATTATTTATATTCTATTCTTATGTTTCTAACATTATTTATTATTTCTAATTACTAACCCATTTATGATTTAATTATGTTTACTATTATTATTTTGTTAATTTTATTTACTAACCCCCTTATTTTCTTATTGCTTATTTATATTTGGTTTATTTTTATTTAATTATTTTGCTTATTATTTCTATTATAATTTCTTGTAATTGTTTCCCGGATGTAATTATTTAATTATTATTGTCATTATGGTTAGTAATTAGGGAGTGTTAATATGTTTGTTATTTAAAATAAATTTAGATAATTTTTAATAAAGATAATTAATTTAAACACTTCACACACGTAAGTCGATTTTAATCGCCGTCTCACCTTCTAAGGTTATCCCTCTCGTTGCCTACGAATAATGGTTAAGTGGGGTGTATAAAAGCAAGTCCCTCGAGTAAAAATCATCAAAGTCCCTTATGTTGCCTATACGAATCGAGTCCCTTTCGAAAAATGATGATAGTCCCTTATAAATGCTTATTACACCCCACCATTGCCTTCAAAATCAACTTGTCCCTCATATGTCCCTTAAACATCCAAAGTAAGGACTACCTACTCCATTATAGTAGGGATAGTCTTACTAAAGGAAAGAATAAAGAATAAGAAAGACCTTTAAACATTAGGGTAAGTTACTCCTAGGTACTTAAGCTCATTTCAAAACATTTTCACACTTAAACTATTTTCAAACAAATTTTCAAACAAGTTTTTTACACATCCATACATGGATTATTATTAAACTATTCTGAAATTTTTTGCTATTCATACACTACACTTTCAAAACAATTCAAAAGTGAGCTTAAGTATCTAAGAGCCCATGGATAACCATGGATGAAAAGGGTGCTAACACCTTCCCTTTTCATAACCTACCCCCCGGACCCAAAAATATTCTCTAAGGTCTTTCCTGTTCTTTTATAACCTTTCCTTATGGATAAAATAAAAGTCGGTGGCGACTCTTGCTATCCGCAACATTGTTTAAAGTCAGTTCACCGGGTTACAGGCCGTCCAATCAGGCAATGCCCAGGGCTGGGGCAAGTTGTTGGAGATGGAAAAGAAGGATGATAAATTCGGCTTAGGGTATCAACCTGGGGGGTTTATTTAGAGTGGTAAAGCTATCTCATTCACAAGTGCTGGTCTGCTCGACCGCGATCAAATCTGTATGGCAAGCCAAGACGGGGATAGTGACAAAGACTGGGACAACAATTGGATACGCCCGTGTGCACCCGGCGAGGAGCTAGGAAATTGGTCTGCTGAGGACATTGTTCAAGTTACCTGGCTCTCAAAGTAATTGTTTTGTTTCCTTTTATTAGCATACTGCATTGTCAAATCCAGCATTCTGCCCAAGATGTTTGGATCCATTGTACTGGGCCACCATGTTTTGTATTGCATCGTTATTTTTGCCATGAAATAAAAGGACATTTTCAGACAAACTGTGCTCTCTTTCTTTGTTTTTAAACTTTTTCAAAAAAAAAAAACAATATAAAAATGGCAATGTGTTTTTTTTTATTTTTTGCTTTGTGTTAGCGTCTCTTTTCAAAATAAGCAGATTCTGAATAAGCACATCATTTGTGCAGTATTGATCATCCGGATCCCACGGATAACGTTCCTGCTATGACTATGCATGACTTTGATAATCCAGTCTACCAAGCTGATGAAGGGGATGAGGAAGACTGTGACCTCCCTGAAGAGTTGGTCAGATTGTTGAAACAAGAGGAACGAGTTATTCAGCCTCATCAAGAGGAGATCGAGACCATCAACATTGGCAGTGAAGATGCAAAGAAAGAAATCAAGATAGGAGCCAATCTGCAGGCCGACGTCAAACAAGAGCTGATCAGTATGCTGAGAGAGTATGTAGATATCTTTGCTTGGTCATATCGAGATATGCCAGGGTTGGATACCGACATCGTGATGCATAAGCTACCTCTGAGAGAAGACTGTCCTCCTGTGAAGCAAAAATTGAGAAGAACTCGCCCGGATATGGCGATGAAAATTAAAGAGGAGGTGCAGAAACAGTGGGATGCCGGGTTCCTTGCCGTGACTAGTTACCCACCGTGGGTAGCTAACATTGTACCAGTGCCTAAAAAGGACGGCAAGGTCCGGATGTGCGTTGACTATCGAGATTTGAACAGAGCAAGTCCGAAGGATGATTTTCCGTTACCACACATCGACGTGTTGGTCGACAGTACTGCTCAATTCTCAGTATTCTCCTTCATGGATGGATTCTCCGGTTATAATCAGATAAAAATGGCGCCGGAAGACATGGAGAAGACAACGTTCATTACCCCGTGGGGAACATTCTGCTACAAGGTCATGCCCTTCGGTTTGAAGAACGCTGGGGCAACTTATCAACGGGCAATGGTCACGTTGTTCCATGACATGATCCACAAGGAGATCGAATGTTATGTGGATGATATGATTGCAAAGTCCAAAGACGAAGAGGAGCATTTGGTTAACCTAAAGAAGTTGTTTGACAGATTGATCAAGTATAAATTGAGGTTGAATCCGAACAAGTGCACTTTCGGAGTGCGTTCTGGAAAGTTGCTGGGTTTCATTGTAAGTCAAAGAGGAATTGAGGTGGATCCTGCTAAAGTGAAAGCTATTCAAGATATGCCTGCACCAAAGACAGAAAAAGAAGTGCGCGGGTTCTTAGGTAGATTGAACTACATTTCTCGGTTCATATCTCACCTAACTGCCACGTGCGAACCGATATTCAAACTGCTAAGAAAAGAGCAAACAGTCAGGTGGAATGATGATTGCCAAAGGGCTTTCGACAAAATAAAGGAATATTTGCAGGAGCCTCCAATTCTGATGCCTCCAGTGGAGGGGAGACCGTTAATCATGTACTTGACCGTGCTAGAAGGGTCGATGGGGTGTGTGCTTGGCCAACATGACGAGTCTGGTCGAAAAGAGTACGCCATTTATTACCTTAGCAAAAAGTTTACCGACTGTGAATCCCGATACTCACTGCTCGAGAAAACTTGCTGCGCTTTGGTATGGGCTGCTCGCCGACTGAGGCAGTACATGTTGACCCATACTACACTTCTCATTTCCAAGATGGATCCTGTCAAGTACATTTTTGAGAAACCAGCATTGACCGGAAGGGTTGCTAGATGGCAGATGATTTTAACTGAATACGACATCCAGTACACTTCTCAGAAAGCCATCAAAGGAAGTGTATTGTCGGAATACCTTGCTCAGCAACCTCTTGAGGATGACTATCAGCCGATGAGATTTGATTTCCCTGATGAGGACATCATGTACCTCAGAACAAACGATTATGAGGAACCACTTCCGGAGGAGGGGCCTGACCCTGAATCCAAATGGAAGTTGATGTTTGATGGGGCCGTCAATATCAATGGTCGTGGAGTTGGTGCCGTACTCATTACTCCTGAAGGTGTTCATTTACCCTTCGCTGCCAGAATTACTTTTGGCTGCACCAACAATGAAGCGGAATACGAGGCGTGTATAATGGGAATAGAGGAGGCAATTGATCTTCGGATCAAGAACCTCGATATATTCGGAGATTCAGCCCTCGTCATTAACCAAATTACCGGCAAGTGGTACACACATCAAGAGCATCTAGTTCCGTACAGGGATTATGCTAGAAAACTGTTGACATTCTTCACGACAGTTGAGCTCAAGTACATACCACGTGACGAAAATCAATTTGCCGATGCTTTGGCCACTCTCTCTTCGTCAATTAAAGTCCTATGTTGGAACTTTGTGCCCAGAATTGACATCTCCAGGCTTGACTCTCCAGCTTATGCTTTCTCTGTAGACGCCGTGTCTGACGAGAAACCTTGGTATTTTGATATCAAGCTGTTCCTGGAGAAGCAAGAATACCCAACAGGGGCATCTTCCAAAGACAAGAAGACCTTGAGACGACTTGCTGCTAGTTTCTTCTTGAACACAGACGGGGTTTTGTACAAGAGGAACTTCGACATGGTCTTGCTCAGATGCGTGGATAGACACGAAGCAAGCCTGTTGATGCAGGAAGTCCATGAAGGATCTTTTGGTACCCATGCAGGAGGGCATGCTATGGCAAAGAAACTGCTGAGATCAGGGTATTACTGGATGACAATGGATGCAGACTGTTGTTCATTCGCTCGTAAATGCCACAAGTGCCAAATATATGCAGATAAAGTGCATGTTCCTCCAAATCCGCTCAACGTCATGTCATCTCCTTGGCCTTTCTCTATGTGGGGCATTGACATGATCGGGAAGATTGAACCGACTGCTTCGAACGGTCATCGCTTCATCCTAGTCGCGATTGATTACTTTACCAAGTGGGTAGAAGCAGCGTCTTATGCCAATGTCACTCGTCAAGTGGTGGCAAGATTTCTGAAAAGAGATATCATATGCAGATATGGAGTACCCGAAAGGATCATTACTGATAATGGTTCTAATCTCAACAACAAGATGATGGCAGACTTATGTCGGGACTTCAAAATACAGCATCACAATTCTTCTCCTTACCGACCAAAGATGAATGGTGCGGTAGAGGCAGCTAACAAGAATATCAAGAAGATTGTGCAGAAAATGGTTGTCACCTACAAGGATTGGCATGAGATGTTACCGTTTGCTTTGCATGGGTACCGAACGTCGGTCAGGACATCAACAGGGGCAACTCCCTTCTCTCTAGTGTATGGCATGGAAGCAGTCCTGCCTGTTGAAGTAGAGATTCCTTCACTGCGCGTGATGATGGATGTCAGGCTAGATGAGGCTGAATGGGTGCGCGCTCGTTACAATCAGCTATGTCTAATTGAGGAAAAGAGATTAGCGGCTATCTGTCATGGTCAGCTTTATCAGAGGAGAATGAAGCGGGCATTCGATCAACGAGTACGTACTCGAGAGTATCGAGTAGGAGAGCTTGTATTGAAGAGGGTCGTTCCTCCAGGTTCAGATAACAGGGGCAAGTGGACCCCAAACTACGAAGGACCATTCATAGTGAAGAAAGTATTCTCAGGAGGGGCACTGATGCTCACCACTATGGATGGAGAAGACTTCCCATCCCCTGTTAACTCGGACGCAGTTAAAAAATACTTCGCATAAAGAGACCCGCTGGACACAAAAACAGAATGTAAGTCCAGGCAAGAAAAGGGCATCCCGGCGAGCTAAAAACAGAATAAAAAGCTCGGGCAAAAATTAGGGAAAATAAACAAAAAAAAATGTACACCCGCTGAGTTGAAAAGCCCCATTGGACAGCTCAGGCAAAAAAGGGTATCCCGGTGGATTGAAAACCCGAGAGGGCGATCCACGCAAAATAAGGGAATAAGCGAACAACTGTGATCCAAGTTATCTGAACCACGTCATCGTTTCGTACGGTTTGACAATATCGGAAAGATAGGAAACAGTCCCCTTATCTTCTCAGAAAGCCAAAGCAGAATGGAGAGTCTTGAAGACATGCAGGTCATAGCAGAAATGGAACTCCTTGGAATGCCGTGTACATTGCCATTAGGATAGTTTCTTTTCTCAATTTTTATAGTGGCTACCTCTTTCCAGGTGGTTGCTTCCTGATGTAAATCTTTGCCTATTTAGAGGCCATTCAATAAAAATAATATTCAGTCAAAAAGCTGTGTGTGTTTATTTTTGTTTGCAAAATGTCCTGAATTTTTGGCAAAAAAAAATAGCATTGGATCTAAACATGGTGATAATCTTGAAAAGAAAACTGACATGCAGGGAAACTGTAACCCTCTTTGAGTGTCGGGTGATAATGGATGAACAGATCACGCCATGCAAATCCCCGGGACACACGTGTGTTTTCTGTTGTTGCAGGTTGCAGGATGGCGTCACATCGAGCAATTTACTCTCTCCCAATAGAGTATCTCCCCAAGCAGAGATTTTTCTTCTCCAGCAGGTAGCTGAAAGCCTGACTTGTCTAAATAGATATTTTCCTCCAACTAAGTCTTGGCAGCAGCCCAAGCAGGTTCTTCTTCCCAAGTGAAGTAGTAGTCCATTCTTCCCCAGCGGAGTGTGCCTAGCAAGTACCTGAGAGCATGTCATCATCAGAGGTGGAATTAACAGTATTTTATCATCAACAAGATTATTCCCCCAGCAAGAGTCCTCGCCTATCAGGTACCCGAAAGCCTGATATCCCCTCAGAGTCTTGAATCATCGGATGCTCTCCCCAGCCAGAGTATTTGCCCAGGAAGCTTCCCCAGCCAAGTCTGAAGATGATCTGTCCCCCCACAGAGTTCATATTTGATTTTCACTTCCGTCCGTGAAATATTCCCCAGCAGATTTGCCCTATTGTTGGTTTATTTGATGATGCAGCCAGGTATTCATCACCTCAGTCGGAGTGGGCATCCAGACCTCTTGACTTTTTTTTCTCCCCTGCAGTGACATATCATGCTTTATTGTTGCTCGCCTGCATCTTTCAACACTCGTCTGTGTTAGCTCTGTGGTATTGCTCTGTGGTATTGCTCGTTTGCCTTCCCCAGTAGAGTCTATATCTACTAGCACTCGTCTGTGCTCGCATCTTTATTTGATGCTCATCCTCTTTCAGCGTTCGTCCGTGCCATTTCCTCAACAGATTCCTCTTTATTTGAAATATTCCCCAGCACTCGTCCGTGCTAGTTTTTTTTTTTTTTTTTTTTTTATTTTGTGCTCGTCCGCATCCCTGCAGCACTCGTCCGTGCATTTTATTTTCGATTCCTCTTTATTTGAGGCATATCCCCAAGAAAGCCGCCAGTACTCGTATGTGCTCGCATCCTTATTTGAGGCTCGACCGCATCTCTTAGCACTCATACGTGCTGGTTACTCCTTTGAAGGCTGCTCGTCTGCAATCTTCAACACTCGTATGTGTTATCCCTAAGCAAGTTTCCCCAGCGAGGACATATCACTGCTTTATGGCTGCTCGACTGCATCTTTCAACACTCGTCTGTGTTAGCTCTGTGTTGCTGTTTGCTCGTCTGCAATTTTCGGCATTCGTCTGTGTTTTGAAGTGATTACCTTATTATTGCTCGTCTGCAATTTCCAACACTCGTCTGTGTCATGATGCCTCCGTTGTTGCTCGTCCGCAACTCCTCAACACTCGTCTGTGTTCTGAGATGATATTTGCTGTTGCTCGTCTGCAACCTTCCAACACTCGTCTGTGTTTGGTATTGGATCCTTCGCTGCACTCGTCTGTGCCTTGATATGTATTCTCTGTTGTTGCTCGTCTGCAACTGTCCAGCACTCGTCTGTGTGTGTTTGAAGCTCGTCTGCTTTTATCCCCCAGAAGTCGTTTGTGTTCTGAAGCTCGTCTGCTTTGCCTAGATACTTGTCTGTATCATCCTCAGCACGCGTCTGTGCTAGCTCGCACCTGAATGTGAAGATTTGTCGTTCATCCTGATATTGCTGTTGCTACTTCAAATGCTCGTCTGTGTTTGAACTTCTGGTATTCGTCTATACCAGTGGCTGATACTCGTCTGTATCATTGCCTGAAGCACTCGTCTGTGTTTCTCAGATCATCGTCCGATACTCGTCTGTATCTTTGACTATTGGCACTCGTCTGTGTTCTCTTGATGATCATCCAATACTCGTCTGTATTGAAGAGGTTTAAAATCCTGACAGTGGGAATTAAATGTCGAAATGGTTACCGGTCCTGGCGTAACAGGTAAATCCGAAGGAGGCTCGTCTGTCTCAAGCACCAATTATGGTTGCTGCACCTGGCGTAACAGGTTTGCTCAGAAGACTCGTCTATCTTATGCCATATATCCGCGGATAATATATGAAGAAGGTTCGTCTACCTTGATTGCATGTCTATCCCACAGACTTATATGCATTCCCGGAGCCTGCGTAAGGGTTATCCGAAGAAGACTCGTCCGTCTTATTCCACTTATCTGCGTAAGGATTAGTGAAGGAGATTCGTCCATCTCAGGTTACTTTGAAGATCCTTAAGGGCTCGTCCGCTCTCTGTACCTGGCGTCACAGGTCATGCGAAGACTCGTCTGTCAGCATGATAGTATTTCAGACATCAGTTTCAACTTGGAAGAAGCTCGTCTGCTTTTTCTCTTCTTCTCATCCCCAGAGCGTCATCTGGTTGGGTTTATTTCCCAGTGTTGCATTCTTCGTCAGAGTGCAAATTTCAGGTCTTCCTGGTATTCAATCACAGTTTATCTCGAATGTCTGATAGCCGCTGCTCTCATCCTTTTCAGATTAACAGCTGATTGAATAGGGGCAGCTGTAACACCCCAAATTTGCCCTCTTCTTGTATAGCATCGTTATCATATCATAATCATCATGAGCATACCATATCCTTATCATTTAGCATAGAAAAATGAGGCATAATACTCGCATGTTCCAGCATAAGGCATATGATCGGTCATCTGGGAAAATCTGAACCTGCAAGTCAAAATCAAGAGCATGGTGATCTGGCAAGAATCTCACAGGATCATTTTGCACAAGCCTGGTATCATGTTCAGAGCCCTAGAAAGAGAAGATGGATCAAAATTTGCTTGAAACGGTTGGTGCAGGCCTATTTTTGAAGGTTCCCACCAAAGGGAGGGAAATTCAAATTTTTCATGCGTTAACCGGTTAACGCATATGGTTAACCGGTTAACAGCTGCGAAATTTGAATTTCCAGCAGCATTTTCAGCATGTGTGTTTTGGTTCCATTTTCCAATTTTCTGATTTTTATTCATTTGAATTAATTTGAATTTGGGAGAAGGATCTAGAGCATTTATCCAAGCCTCATTCCAACCCTAAATCCAAATCACACTACCCAAACCATAATTTTGGATCCCAAACCAAAATTTTGGGCCCCAAACCTAAACCATATTTAATCATTTCTCTCCAAACCAAAGGGGGGCTGACTCATTTTTCACTATCATTTCTGAATTTTCATTCCTCTCACTCACAATTCTCTCACTTTTCTCTCCCAATTTTCCAAATCACTCAAAGTTCCTCTTTGAAGATCACACAACCTTGCCTTGAGGTGTGTAGATCTTGGAACTAAACCTCCATTCATAGCTTCTTTGCATCTTTTTGCTGGTTTTATTGGAGATTCAGATCTGGTTTGGGATCTAGAAGTGCTTTTGGATCCAAAATTCTGCATCAAGAGCTTGTTCTTGCATTTATTTTGCATGGAGTGTGGAGCTTAGCATCGGATCTTCAAAGTTTTGCGCGAGATCTACCGTTTTCAGCTCAATCAACAATTACCAAAGCATACCTCAGCTTTGTAGGTTGGTTAATTTCAGATCTAGCTCTGTTTTTAGCTTATTTGCATGCTTGTGCTTTAGATCCACCATGTGTTTGTGTATTTGATTGTGTTGCATGAATTGATTGTTCGATTTGTATCCGGATCCGAATGTTATTTGTTCATGAGCTTAATGATATGGATTAATGTGAATTGATCTAATTTTCCATGTGTAATTGATTGCTGGTCTGGTGCGAGCTTATTTGAATAAGCTGTTTTGAGATGCTGTTTTCTGCAGGATTTGCTGCTGTTTTATCAGTGTTAACCGGTTAACGTATATGGTTAACCGGTTAACGCCCCTGTTTTGTGTGTATTTTGTGCAGGTTTGAGCTGGTTAACCGGTTAACGCATATGGTTAACCGGTTAACACTGAGGCAGAATGGTTTTTTAGTGTTGTTTTGAGCTTGTTTGATCCCTTTGCTTGTTCTAATTGCCTTGGATCATTGCATGATCATTAAGCATGATATTTTAGGGTGATTTGCTTGCTGGTTGATGTATGCTTTCATGTTTTCGACGCGTAAGTCGTGTATTTGCAATGCTTGGCATGTTGTTTGTTTCTTGTTTACAAGAACCTTTGAGCATGGCTAATTCCATGATTGTGTTGGTCAATTTGCTGGATTTTTGCTAACATTGCAGGGGCTATGGTAAGTGAGAGATGTGGGAATTGAGTTCCACATCTCCAATTCTCATCCTCCTCTTATGTTTATGTTACTAACCCTTTGTTGTTGGGCTTAGGCCTTTCTCATCCCTTCTTCTATCTTCTTCTTCCTTCTTCATTAGGGTAGAAACCTCACTAACTCTTAGGACTTCCATGCATGTGAATACTTAGGATTATTTTAGTCCCCCTTTAGATTTTTTCCTTTGAGATCTTTTGGTTCTTCTTCTCTTCTCATCTCATAACTCTTAAAAAGAAAACACTTTAATAAATGTGAAGCGATGCATTGATCCATAGCCTTATTCCATGAGGTATGCTTGTAGTCTTCCCATCTTGGGATAGTACATGTTTACCTTGTGATGCACAAGTCTGATCAAAGTATCTCCTTCATAAAGAAAAGCATAAAAAACACTTCTTCATGTAAATAACCAAAAAAACACTTAATAATTAAGCAAGTTAGTGAGCCTAAGCCCTAATCTTTGGGTTCAAGTTTTGGGGATCTTCTCCTTACTTGAGTGTGCTTGTTCTATTATTCCATCTTGGAATGTAGTGACAAGTGCCCATTCCATTGGTGAGAGTTTGAGTTCACTCCCTTGTGACACACTCATAAAAGCTTCTAAAAAACACAAAACAAACAATAAGCGTCTTTCCTTCGGGAATTCTTTTCTCGTCTCCTTCGCTCCGTACGCGAACTTGCTCCTACTTGTCATTTTGCAAGACGGTTACGCACTCGTCGTCCGAGTCTGCAACACCTGAGCAATGGCATAGGCAGTTCAAGCCTTAATTCACAAGCAATTTCCTTTTAGTACCCCTAGTTAGGGGGAACTACGGCGTCTCTGATCCTCATTATCCCGATGAGGTACGTAGGCAGCGGGGTAGGGCCCGTTCGAGCACAATCTTCATTTTCCCTACATTTTTCCTTTTGCTTTCTTATTCAGTTCTTTTCCAGTTCCAGTTTCTTTTCATTTTCATTTCTTTTGCTGCAGTTTTCATACCCTCACCCTTTGAAACAGTTTCTTTGCAAGCGTGGATCCCGTCGGGTACGGCGGACGGTCTGGGGTGCTAATACCTTCCCAGGTCGTAACCGACTCCCGAGCTCAGTCTCTTTGGTTCGCAGGACCTGTGTCCTTCCTCTTTCTTTCTTCTGGTTTGTGCAGCATTACCATTCCCTCTCTTCGGGATAAAAATGCCTGGATGGCGACTCTATCTATTCTTCTTCCGCGCCACTTTCGCGTTTGTACCAGGATGGAAATCCCGGGAGCGACAGTACCGCCCAAGGCTGGGGCAAGCTGCTGCCCGTGGAAAAGAAAGAAGACCGATTTGGGTTGGGTTACAGACCAACTCAACAAGATCAACCAGAGGCTGCAAAGGAGCCCAAGTTTGTCAGCGGGGGAATGCTCACCCCGGATGCTGTGAACAATTTGGAAGATGAGTCGGAAGACGAGCGCAACCTGGAAAGCTGGATACGTCCAAGGATCTCGGGGAGCCATGTCTCAAACTGGTCTTCCCAGGAAATTATAAGGGTTACTCCTGCAGAGTAATTATTATTTCCTGTATTTTAAAGCATGCATCAAGTCCTGCATCTTGCCCAAGATGCCATGACTCATTTTGTAATCGGGTCATCTTGTATTTTGTGTAAAGATCAATTAATGAATATCAGGACATCTTTTGCAAATGAGTCTTTTCTTTTCCGCTCACTGTTTTTCATTTTTCACTTTTTGTACAAAAATAAAATGGCAATGTTTTTCAAAATAAATAACTTCATTTTCACTCTTTTAAATAAGATAAAACTGATCACTAAAATGAACAAATCTAAACCCTTGCAGAAAGTGCCCTCCAGACTGCACCGACAACACTGCTATGACTTCGTATGACTTTGACAATCCAATCAATCAAGCTGATGAAGGGGTTGAAGAAGATTACGAGCTACCTGAAGAACTAGCCAGGTTGTTGAGACAAGAGGAGAAGGTTATCACTCCTCATCAGGAGGAGGTTGAAAAGGTTAATCTTGGTACGGAAGAAGACATGAAAGAAGTTAAGATCGGGGCCTGCTTACAAGATTCAGTGAAAGAGCAACTGATTGACATGCTTCGGGAATATGTGGATGTTTTTGCTTGGTCTTATCAGGATATGCCAGGGTTGGACACTGACAAATTCATGCACAAGCTACCTCTGAAAGAAGACTGCCCACCAGTAAAACAGAAGTTGCGCCGTACTCGCCCAGATATGACAATGAAGATAAAAGAAGAGGTACAAAAGCAGTGGGACGCAGGTTTCCTTGCTGTGACTAGCTATCCGTCGTGGGTTGCTAATATTGTACCTATGCCTAAGAAAGACGGCAAGGTGAGGATGTGTGTGGATTACCGGGATCTGAACAGAGCCAGCCCGAAAGATGACTTCCCTTTACCTCACATTGATGTATTGGTTGATAATACGGCTCAGTTCTCGGTGTTCTCCTTCATGGACGAATTTTCAGGATACAATCAGATCAAGATGTCACCTGAAGACATGGAGAAGACAACTTTCATCACACCCTGGGGCACATTCTGTTATAAGGTGATGCTATTCGGACTGAAGAATTCTGGTGCCACTTATCAACGGGCTATGGTAACATTATTCCATGACATGATCCACAAAGAAATTGAATGCTATGTGGATGACATGATTGCCAAGTCTCTTACAGAAGAAGACCACCTGGTAAACCTACTGAAGTTATTCAAGCGTCTGAGGAAGTACCAATTGAAGCTAAACCCCAACAAGTGCACATTCGGGGTGCGATCCGGTAAGCTGCTGGGATTTATTGTAAGTGAGAAAGGGATTGAAGTTGACCCTGATAAAGTCAAAGCCATTCAAGAAATGCTTGCACCAAAGTCGGAAAAAGAAGTTCGGGGGTTCCTAGGTAGATTGAACTACATTTCACGGTTCATATCTCACCTTACAGCAACCTGTGAGCCTTTGTTCAAGCTGTTAAGAAAAGAACAAACGGTCAGGTGGAATGAAGACTGCCAGAGGGCTTTTGATAAAATCAAGGAATACTTACAAGAGCCTCCGATCCTTATGCCTCCAGTTGAAGGAAGACCTCTAATAATGTACTTGACAGTATTAAAAGAGTCCATGGGGTGTGTGTTGGGCCAGCATGACGAGTCTGGTCGAAAAGAGTATGCAATATACTACCTAAGCAAAAAGTTTACCGACTGTGAACAACGTTATTCACTGCTCGAGAAAACTTGTTGTGCTTTAGCGTGGGCTGCTCGCCGACTGAGACAGTATATGTTGACTCACACTACCTTATTGATCTCTAAGATGGACCCAGTTAAGTACATTTTTGAGAAGCCAGCACTTATCGGACGGGTTGCAAGATGGCAAATGATCCTTACAGAATATGACATTCAATACACATCCCAAAAGGCCATCAAAGGCAGTGTATTGTCTGATTATCTTGCTGAGCAGCCCATTGATGATTACCAGCCTATGAGATTTGACTTCCCTGATGAAGACATCATGTTCATAAAAGCAAAAGATTATGAAGAGCCTATTCACACTGAAGGGCCTGACCCAGAGGAAGAATGGACTATGATGTTTGACGTGGCTGTTAATATGAATGGTTGTGGTGTTGGTGTAGTACTCATTACACCTAAAGAAGTTCACATGCCTTTCTCGGCGAAGCTCACTTTCAACTGCACTAACAACGAAGCTGAATACGAAGCTTGTATTATGGGTCTTGAGGAAGCCATTGACCTCAGGATCAAGACTTTGACTGTATTCGGAGATTCAGCTCTGGTAATTAATCAAACCAACGACAAATGGTACACCCACCAAGATCATCTGATACCTTATCAGGATTATACAAGAAGGTTATTGACTTTCTTCACGACGGTCAAGCTTGAGTATATCCCTCGAGATGAAAATCAGTTTGCAGATGCTCTGGCTACCATTTCATCCATGATCAAAGTTCAAGCTGCTAACTTTGTGCCTCGAATTTCAGTGTCCAGACTTGACAGACCAGAATACGTGTTCTCAGCAGATGTTGTTAAAGATGATAAGCCTTGGTTCCATGATATCAAATGCTTCTTGGAGGATCAAACATACCCATCTGGGGCATCTTCCAATGACAAGAAGACATTAAGAAGGCTAGCTGGTAGTTTCTTCCTGAATAATGATGGTTCCTTGTATAAGAGAAACTTTGATATGGTGCTTCTCAGATGTGTTGATAAAGCAGAAGCAGACTTGTTGATGTACGAAGTGCATGAAGGATCTTTTGGTACCCATGCTGGAGGGCATGCTATGGCTAAAAAGTTGTTAAGATCAGGCTACTATTGGATCACAATGGATGCAGACTGTTGTGCTTATGCCAGAAAATGTCATAAATGCCAGATTTATGCAGATAAAGTGCATGTACCTCCGAATCCTTTGAATGTGATGTCTTCACCTTGGCCATTTGCCATGTGGGGCATTGATATGATTGGCAAGATTGAACCGACTGCTTCAAATGGCCACAGGTTCATCCTGGTAGCCATTGATTATTTCACCAAGTGGGTTGAGGCAGCTTCCTATGCAAATGTCACAAGGCAAGTGGTAGCCCGATTCCTGAAGAGAGACATCATCTGTCGGTATGGAGTTCCCGAGCGAATCATTACTGATAATGGTTCCAACTTGAACAATAAAATGATGGCAGAACTATGCCAGGACTTCAAGATCCAACACCACAATTCTTCTCCTTACAGGCCAAAGATGAATGGTGCTGTTGAGGCAGCTAACAAGAATATCAAGAAGATTGTGCAGAAGATGGTGGTTACCTACAAAGACTGGCATGAAATGATACCATTTGCCTTGCATGGGTACCGTACGTCAATCAGAACATCCACTGCGGCAACACCGTATCAGCTTGTGTACAGTATGGAGGCAGTCCTACCTGTTGAAGTTGAATTACCCTCCCTGCGAGTACTAATGGATGTTAAGCTAAATGAAGCAGAATGGGTCCGATCCCGATACGAACAACTAAGTCTGATTGAAGAAAAGAGATTGGCTGCAATCTGTCATGGGTAGTTATATCAGAAAAGAATGAAGAAAGCCTTCGATCAGAAAGTCAAGCTTCGAGAGTACCAAGTAGGAGATCTTGTGCTGAAAAGACTCCTCCCTCCTCATACAGACCACAGGGGCAAGTGGACTCCGAATTATGATGGCCCATTCATAGTAAAGAAAATTTTCTCTAGTGGAGCCTTGATGCTCAGTACTATGGATGGTGAAGACTTCCTGTCCCCTGTAAATTCAGATGCAGTTAAAAAATACTTCGCATAAAATGACCCGCTGGACATAAAAACAGAATGTAAGTCCAGGCAAAAATAGGGCATCCCGGCGAGTCAAAAACAAAATAAAATACCCGGGCAAAAATAAGGGGAAAAAAATGTACACCCGCTGAGTTAAAAAGCCACATTGGACAACTCAGCCAAAAATGGGTACCCCGGTGGATTGAAAACCCGAAAGGGCGATCCACGCAAAATAAGGGAATGAGCGAACAACTGCATTCTGGATTTGTTTGTATCACCTACAACATAGCAAGCTTCGAAAGGATTCGAGCATCGGTCAGAATCAGCCTTCCTCAGAAAGCAAAACGAGAAGAACGTCAATGTCATACCAGTCATAGCAAAAGGGAAACTCCTTGAAGCATCATCAACATTGCCAACATTTTCTTTTGTTTCTCAATTTTTTAACAATCTCCTCATTTTAGGGGATTTGTTTCTTTGACTGTATCTTGCCAATTCAGGACACACAAATTAATAAAATCAGATTTTCGGTCACACTCTGTCTCGTACTTTTTTATTTGCAAAAATGTCCGATGTCCTTAATATATTGATTGCATAAATACAGATGCGTCTTTTCTAAATATACATGCTTACAAGGAATATATTTGCTCCCAGGAGTGCCTAAATTCCTATGATGGAATCCGGTGAGGAAAACCTCGGGGTGCTTGAATGTTTTGTCATAACATGATTGCAGGTACCCAAAGCGCAACATGGGGCATGAAAGCTTCTCCCCAGCAAGTTGTCAAATCACTATTTTACTCAGCCCATCTCCCAAATGGCACCAGGAGTGCCCTTTCCCCAGCTGAGTTGCCAGTCATCATTCCTCCTCAGCCAAGTGTCAGACAGGGAACTATCTCCCCGCAGAGTTTCAGCCTCTACCCAGAAGAGCAATGCCCGAAGATCTCACAACAGAGTGACGAAAGCTCCCGCAGACACCAGCTGGGTCCCTCATTACCAAGATAGGTTTATCAGTGACCTACTTCCCCATGCAGAGTCATATATATCAAGATCTGCCAATGACCTCATCCCCAGCTGGGATATCCACTTCAAGCAGATCAGCCAGGGATTTCTACAGCAACGGGATCCGAATCCCGGATCGGTATCTCTGCATAATCATAGCATTCGCATCATATTTCCCCCCCCAGAGCGTAGCATTCCGTCTAATACGGAGCATTACGGTAAAAATCACACATATTGCATAATCATAAGCCATGTGTCGAACCGAACACTCGTAAATACTGACATTCCATCAACAAAATACAAAATACCTCTCAAACTCCCCGATAGAATATTAAAGCATTTCCTTTACACTCACAAATATAGATACATGCTCCTCTTGGCACTCGTCCGTGTCATCATTCCCCAGTAAAGTCGCCCGAGCGTTCTCTACAAACAAATGCTTATACATTACAGATGTTTCTCGACACTCGTCTGTGTCATATCCCCAGCAGAAAGCCAAAACGTCCCCTTTGCACTCACAGACACATGTTTACGTATATCTATACAGTTCCCTGACACCCGTCCGTGTCATTTTCCCCAGCATAGTTGCCTAAACACTTTGTAAACCAAATACTTGTTTATAATACATTTCTTCCGACAGTCGTCCGTGTCAGGCTCCCCACAGTAGGTTAGACACTCGTCTATGTCCCACTCCTCACTTTTTACTCGTACAGATACTCGTCCGTATCTTGTATATGCCACTTAAATCCCCTCAGAGTCGACACTCGTCCGTGTTCTTTGTTAACTAGTTGGTACTCGTCCGTATCATCATCTCTGAACATGCGTCAAGCGTTTGTTTCTTCTGATACTCGTCCGTATCATAATCTTAAGGATGATCGTCCGCATCTTTAATCTATACACCGTGTCAGACACTTATGCCTTTGTTTTCTTGAAATTTAGACACTCGTCTGTATCTACCATTCCCCATAAGAGTTCCCGGCAAATCTTGATAAACTATTTCCTTTCTATCTGACATTCGTCCTATGTCACGATATTTTTGGCAGCCGTACCCTGCCAGGTGATCGTCCTTCACCTTTTTGATGATCGTCCTTCATCATCCCCAGTGGAGTCTCTATTCATTAGAACCCCTTCCTATCCGACATTCGTCCTATGTCGTGATATTTTTAGCAGTCGTCCCCTGCTAGGTGATCGTCCTTCACCTCTTGATGATCGTCCTTCATCATTTTATCTGATGGTCGTCCCCATCGTTGATTCTGTTATCTGACATTCGTCCTATGTCATGACAAACCCCGAGAGCAGCCGTACCCTGCTAGGTGATCGTCCTTCACCTCTTGATGATCGTCCTTCATCATGCTTATCTGATGGCCGTCCCCATCGTCGACCTTTTGATCTGGCATTCGTCCTATGTCGTGATACCTTCGGCGATCGTACCCTGCTAGGTGATCGTCCTTCACCTTGGATGACCGTCCCTCATCCATATCCCCAACAGAGCAGCCGTCCCCTGCTAGGTGATCGTCCTTCACCTTTTGATGACCGTCCCTCGTCATTTATTTCTTCAACCAGATGGTCGTCCCCATCATTGCTTTTACTTTTAATCCCCAGAGGACCTTATTTCTTTGCCTGATGGCCGTTCCCATCATAATCTTTTATTTCCCCAGCACGTCGGTCGTCCCCGTCATTGCTTCATCCTCAGCAGTCGTCCTCTGCTCGGCGGTCGTCCTCCGTCGCCCATACTTTATAATCATACTTTATTTTCTTTTACAATCTATATCCCTTTTCTTCTTCATTCAGTAAGTGCAAATTTTGGACTGTCTTTGATATTCAACCACAAGTTATCTTGCTTGCCTGTTAAGCCGTCGCTTACATCTTGCACAGCTAACTCATTCTTGAATAGGGGCAGCTGTAAACACCCCAAATTTGCCCTCACTCATTTCACCATGGCTTTTGATCTTTCCATTTGCATAAGTTCAATCATATCATCTTATGTTGCATTTTTGCTTCACTGCATTGGTTCTAAGCCATCTGCATCTAGGGTTTATGATCTGAGCAGTCCCTAAGCTATATGAGCCATTCCAAGGGTCTTAAATCATCTCAAGAGGGTCCATGCATGTTCAAGCATCATATTATATCCTCCCAAGGTCAAGTAAGTCAATGAATCACAAGAACTGAGAAAGGCATGGAAGCAGAGCCAGGCTTAACTGCACAGATGACCTAGAATTAGGGTTTTGGTTTCAAAGGCCATAACTCCAATTTTTTTGGTTATTCTTGTTTCTATTGGTCTCTATATGTTATGAGGATCATGCATATCAATTTTCATGAAGAAATTCAATGGAGAAGGTATCTGATTACAAGATAACTTCTTGAGCAAGTCAGTGCAAAATCAAGGCATCTGAGGCCCCCAATCACCCAACCAAAGGGGTTTCTCCATGATTTTGAATGTGTATGATATTTATTTGATCATAGAAGATGTTAGAAGTTCACAAAATTGAAGAATCTCAAGCCATTTGCAAAGTTGCCTTTTTGGGAAAGTGACTTATAATGTAAACTTGCCATTTTGGGAAAGTTTTTCAACCTCCTCTTTTTGATTCAAAAATGCTTCAAATGAAAAATTTTTGGTCATGAAAGTTGTAGAATGGATCCTCCCATTTTCAAAAAGTACAAGAACTCATTCTAATTCATTTTGGATCAAAAGTTATGGCCTTGCAAAGTTGGACAAAATCACTAAATTTTCACTTTTGTGCCAAAGAGGGAAACTTGCAAATTCACATGCCAAGCATTTCTATGACTTCAAAATGACTTCTAAGAATTACATAAACACAACACATGATCTAGAATTCAGAATGGCCCAAGGAATCACTCATTTTCATGCCTTGATCATTAAGAAATCCAAAAGGGGCCAAAACTCCATGAATTTGCAAAATGACCCAAAGCCTTTCATCCACTTGCCTCAGTTCACAAAACCTGATTTCATGACACTCCTTGAATCCAGCTGCAGCAGACATGCCTTTGTCCTAGGCCTGAAACAACCCATACCTCAAAGGACACATAGCCATGACTTTTTGCAAAACAAGCCATACCAATCAGCATAGCCCACAACAACTCTCTGACCTATCACAACTTGATATGTGGACCAAATGGAACTCAAAACACACAAGAGGCAGGCCTAAAACCTCAGCATCACCATAGTTCACAAAAACTCCCCCTTTTGCATTTTCTATCGAATCCCATAACTCAACCATTCATTCTCCAAACTTCTTCCAGCATTCATCTCAAAATGCTTCACTGATCATCCCTCACCCATTAAAACAGCCTAAAACCACCCCAAACAGAAATACGATTTTCACCACCCCTGAACTGAAAGCTTCAAAACCCTCCATATAAATTCATTTCAAGCTTACCAGAAGTATCAGGGAACTCAGTGGAGTGGAATAGCACAAAGCAGAAGGTCAAAAAGTGCAGGATTTGAAAGCTCAACCTCAGGTAGCATGATGAACATTTTTTCCAGAATCTTGTTTTTCAGTTACAAAGTTGTTTTATGTGTTGCCCTGATCATGGGGATGTAATTATTTTCGAAAATGGGCCAGAAATAAGCATTTTATGTTGCTCTGAAACTTTTGCCCTAAATTTATTTTTCTTCGATTCTCTCTGTGTAGCTAAAATAAATTGTTTTTGTCCATGGATTCTTGTTATTCAATGTTAGGAGATGAGTTCTGGAGGTTTTGGTGAGATTTCATGACCTAGGGAGTGAGATAGAGTTTTTCAGGGAAGGGTGTGGCCGGAGAAGATGACCGGAGGTCATTTCCGGCCACCTGAAAGTCATTAGGGCTTTTAATTGTGATTAGGGTTTCGTTTAAATGTGAACCCTTGGATCTCTTTTCCCGCGCGCAACCAATGGTCCAGATTTCGTGTATTAGCCCTAATTCAGGATTAATTAAGTTAAATATAATTAAGGAAATTTGAATTTCCAGTTTCAATCTGAGCCCTCCCTTTGCGCGCAAGTCAATTCGCGCGTTTTCCATTTGAATATCAGCCCTAGGATCTGCATACTTTCCCTTTTATTCAATTTAATTTTCATTTTCATTGTATTTATTTCCACGAATTTTTAAAAATAGTAAAATGCATTAAAAAATTCTGAAATTCTTTATCAAACCTTTTATTAATTTTCAGAACCCAAAAATATTTTATTTTTTATTTTTTGCATCAAAAATTATTTTTAAATCATTTAAATGTTTATTTTTAATTAGTTAATGGAAATTAATTAATTAAAAATGAATTTAGGTATTTAAAAATCACAAAAAAATTCACATTGCATTTTAAAACATTTAGAAACATTATCAAACTCTTCAAACAAATTTCTTTTTGGTTCTTGACCTATTTTGACAATTTTCATTGGAATTAAAGTTATTTAAAGGCAATATTTTTGTCCTAACTTAGAAAAATTCATTCTGCCTAACCATGAAGAGTTTGATGATGGTTATTCTTGCATTGCATCCTTCATATCATGTAGTTTCTAGGGTAAAATTGGTTTGAATTTATCTTTCATTTTCAATTTAATGAGCATTTTTCCATTTGAAGTGCCTTGAAACCCTAGTTGACTTGAGAAAATCATAACTTCCATTAGGTTAAGATTTAGGTCTTCCCCTTTGGGCAGTGAATTTGTATAGGTTTAGGGTATCTTTGATTGCATTTTCAATTTTTTATCTTACCATTTGCTTCTGATTTTGGATTTTGCATTGTATCTTGTTCATAAACCCTAATTTTGGCTTTCATTTGCATTCATCTCTCATTTGCTTGCATACATGAACTTGCCATGAGATTTTGTGCATCCACATGACATATAAGACATCTTAGGACACATTAGAGTCATGTTTGATCATTTCATCATTCATTTGCCATGTTATGCATTCATATCATTTCATAAACTTTCATGAACTTTCATGGTTCAAAACATGCTTCATTTGCATCCACATCCTTGTATGATCATCCACAACTCTTGACAAGTGTTTACATCATCTCTTAACATCATTAACATCATGTTTATGCCTCTGACTTTGGTTTGCATCATTGCATTTCATCTCATTCTCATGTCATTTCATTTTCTTGTTGCTAACCTTTCAGGTGGTAAGTGTCTGAGAAGTGAATTTGCCTTCACTTCTCACAATCCCTCCTCATCTCTCTTATGCATTCATTACTGCATTATGTATGTGTATTGGAGTGAGCTTGATCATTCATGCCTCCTTCTCATTTTCTTCCTTCAAGCAACTTGTCTTCTTAAGTGAAGCAAGTTGTCTTGCTTCTTTCTGCTTCTCCTCCTTCCATCTTTCTTCTTCCTTGGTGGCTTTTCCTTGAAGATCTTTTGCAAGCCTCATAAACCCTAGGAATACCTAAGCATGATAACAATTAGGGTTTGATTAGTTTCCCCATTTATTTTTGCCTTTGTGTCATCTTTGAGTCTTCTCTTCTCATCTCATAATCAAGGACTAAACCTTAAAGGTTTTAAGGCTTTGTGATTAAGCTTATGCCTGCATCCTTCTATTAGGATGGAGTGTATAACTTTAATCCTAAGTGTTAAACCCTTAATGTGTTTAAATCCTTTAATCAACCCATTTAATAATCACTAAGACATCAAGCTTGTAACTTGGGCCTTGCAGTAGGGTTCTAATTCTTCCTTAATTGGTTAAGAAGGACTAACCCTAGTGTTAATGGACAAGTCCCCCTCAAGTTGTCTTACAAACCCTAAAATCCATTTCTTAACCTTACCATTAATTAAAATCCATTTCAATAAAGGCTTTGTTTTGTCATGAGGTTAATCCCTAATCATGGATTAAGTTGAGGAGCCTTCCTCCGCTTAAATGTTCTCATCTATCATCCTTCTATTAGGATGGTGTAATGAGTCCATTAAATCCTTGATTATGGCTTAAACTCATTAATTAACACTAAACCAAAACTCCCAAAACATCTAAATAATTGCAAGTAGGTTAATGATCTTAATCCTACATCATGATGATTAAGTATGAGGTGTTTACTTCATGCTTAAGGTATTCTCATTACCCCTAATCAGAGGGAGGATGTGATGAGTTTACTAACCCTTGGTTTAGGCTTAAGCTCATTATCTTATGACAAACACAAAAAAGGCAATAAAAGATTGAAAACACCAAAAACAAACAATAATCGTCTCCTCCGGGATTCTTTTCTCATCACACTCATTCACAACGAGAACTCGCTTCTTCCTCATTGCACGAGAGGATACGTAGGCATAACTTAACAGTTATCGAACAAAAGTCTCTGTATATTCCCCCTCTTCCAGCTTTACTCTTTAAACCTCATAGTCTTGAGCATTTCATTCTTGTTCTTACACTAACACTCACATATTTCACCTCACCTTTCTTTTTCACTAATACTTGCATTCTTTCCAGCTTTGATACACAAATTGCACTGACACTACCCCTTTAAAACACAAATCTTTTAAGCGTGGATCCCGTCGAGTACGGCGGACAATCTGGGTGCTAATACCTTCCCAGGTTGTAACCAACCCCCTTTCTCAGTTTCTCTGGTTCGTGACCGTCTTGTTCATATCTTTCTAGGTTTATGCAGCATTACCTTTCCTTCGGGATAAAAATGCCTAGCTGGCGACTCTTTTCTTTCTGAGTTCACCCTTGTGTATTCTCATTCTCTTCGCCGACCGTTCGCGTCTGTACCCCTTCTGACCAGGTGTCATTTGGTGGGAGCGACACCATCCTATAAGTTTGTTGCCATGTGCAGCAACCTTATGCTCCTTTTTCGGTCATCTCTCCTGAAAATGATACATATTATATGTTATTAACAACTAAAAATTGAAATAACATTTATTCGCTATTGAAAGGTTATAGGTTGCCTTACCTCGTCATCCCACAAATGTCGAGCAACGTGATTCTGGTACCTCACCAAAAGTGAGGTATCAGAAGGTCCTCCGGGGAATGCTGGATGTGGTGGAACATGAGGCGCAACAGGATTAGCAACCTGTAGTGCCTCAAGTTCCTGCTGGTATAGATGCGTAGGAGCAGTTCTTCCATCGGGCAATCACCGATGAATATATCCGTCGCGCCCTCTGATTCGAGACACTGTAAGGAAAACAAAAAAATTATACAAATAAAAAAAACAAAAAAATAAGAAAATAAAAATTACAAAAATAAAAAATAAAAAATAACGTAACTGTTCGCTGGTGTTTCTGGCGAACAACCTTTGGTTAACCAAATCTCTTAGAAAAGGGTGACTGGCAGGACCAACCAAACAAGTCATAGGACGTCGTGTGCTAAGAATCAAATGAAGGATAATCTAAAAATGATGTTTATATGTTTCTGTCGAAATGTTCTAGAGTAAACCAATTATTGTTATTTATATTGAAGTTGAAGGTGTTTATATATTTGAATCAACTAACGCGTTTGAAGACTTAATGAAAGAAAACTAAAGTTTGACATGAAGATAAATAATTGCTTAAATATAAATTGACTGAAATATAAAATTACTGGAAACGTGAATGGAAAGTAAAGGATAAACAAAGAACAAAGATTTAAAGAAGAAACTTAAAGCTTTTATAACTTGAAATAAAATTGGTGTTGATACGTACATTTCCAAAATAATCTCTCTTTTCTCTTTACACACGAGTACTTGAGTAAGTTTACAGGAATTTGTACAATATTTTTCACACACTTTTCACAAATCAAACTATCCTATTTATATACAAATATCATAACCGTCGAACAATGGTCAAATCCAAAACAAATTCCACTTGGCATTGTGCATGCTAATGTCTTCTGAAAGCCTTCCACGTCCCCTTTTACCAAACGAAACAGTTATTCGTACAAAAACTGCTCTTCAACTGATGAAATGATGTGTCTCTTTGTTACATCAAGTTGATTTACAATTCAAATCCAAAATCCTTCTATCAGATTTTCCTTTGTCGAACTCTTCATTATCTAAATAGCAACAAAACTTTATCCGTAGTGATGTGAAGAACTTCCAGTCAGCAATCCAGCATCTCTTTCGACAAGCCCCTTTCGACTTATAAACCAAATCATCACAAACCTTCTCGAGATTCTGGACATGTTTGGAAGAAAGAGTGATCAATTTGTCAAAAGATCTTTATAAAAGCTATTAAAGCTTTTGTGCACCAAACTCATGTTGTCGAAATTCCTATGCATACAAATTGCCCCCCCCCCCCAGCAAAGGTGTTTCGACTAACTTTCTTGAGAAAGCATCTTTGCTGCCAAATTATATTTCGACTCCATGTTTTTTGCATTAAATACGCTGATTCCCAAAATCTTACTTTGTCAAATCAGATCTAAGTAATCATTAGATTTCCTCAACCTATCAACTTCGAACCACATTCCCAGACATGATCTCCATGACTCTATGAGACTAGGTCCATTGTACCCTTTTCAACTTCCATGCCTTTTTTATATCCAATGGTACGTAGACACGTACCCTAAACAACTTGAAGACCCAAACGTATTCCTTCATTTCTTCAGTATAAATAATCCATTTTCTCTCTTGAAGAAACTTTTTTACGCTCCAGACTTCAAATTTTCAAACTTCTTCCTCTCTCAAACCCAGATCTTCATCTTTCCTCAAGCTCCTTCAAAGTCAACAATGGCGACCTCAAGCTCTCAAAAAGATAAGAAGAACACAAAAGCTCTCCCTCCTACGCACAGAATCCTTGGCCCAAAGGTGGTGGATAACCAACAATACATCCTAGAGCCTCCGAATCAAAGAGAAAAAGAGAGCATTTACTATTCTCAGGTACTCATTCCCATTCTTGTTTCTGGTAAATGCCATGCCATGTTAGGTCCTCTCCCTAACCCAAACACTGATCAAACTCGTCTTACAGAGTTCTTTCCCACTTATGCACGTTTAAAACCCATAGGAGTGGGGAAAATGAAACCATCTAGTGACAAATCCCCAGAAACACAAACTGAAACTGAAACCCTAGACTTAACTTATTTAAATCAATCTAGGATTTTTAGAAGCTGCCCTTGGTCGAAAGACCCATCTGAATACTTAAACTGGGTGGAAAAGGTCGAAGCAGTCAAGGGTAAGACTTGGAAGAAAATAGGCATTTATGACCTAATTCAACTGTCGAAAGAGGGCCCAAATTATTGCCTTACCATGATTCTTGCTTCCCTTTATTTTTTGGATAGCACCTATAATACCTTCCACCTTCCTTATGGAATGGTAACACCCACTCTTTTCGACCTAGCGGCTATAGTAGGTCTTAGCCCACTAGGCATAGATTTTGACCCAATTGTATTCGATAAAAGCACCATAGCTTTCGACACCAGCTTTGCCTCATACTCCCCCTTCATTGCTCATTACCACAACAAAGACTCCCCTGATGTGTCGGACATAAAACACATAGCCTTTTTGACTCTTTGGTTATCAAAATTCGTGTTTTGCACAAGATCCCTCCAAGTAGCCAAAAAATACATCACCATAGCTAATCAACTTCATGCTGGTAGAAACCTTCGACTGAGCGAAATGATCTCTGCTAGCCTCTATGAATCCATGAGTGAGGGAGTCGAAAACCTGAAACAAATCAAGGATAAGGGCAAACTCAGCCTGGCGGGTCCCTTTTGGCTCCTTCAACTATGGCTCAATGCCACCTTTGAATCCAGAATCTTCGACAAAGGCATGGTGGATGAAGAGTACGTCAAGGACAGGCACGTCGAATGGGCAAGGTTGGCTCAACTAACTCCTTCTGAAGAAGGGCAAAGCCTTCAACGTTCTTTCACCAATTATATCAACATGTTCGCCAAGAGCCACAATTTTACTACGAACATGGCCCCCTTAGCCAATAGGATTGTATGGCCCAAATAGTTTACCAGACAACTCCCTGTCGAACATAAAAAGGAAGAAGACAACTTCTTGGCTATTTGGAAAATGCTGCTGACGCTAAGACTCCTACCTTCTTACCCAACCATGAGTAATTCTAAGGTAGCCTTGCTAGTCTATCAACCAAATTTAGTTGCTCGATAGTTTGGGATGGTACAGCTGAAACCTATGTCGATTTACCCCAAAAAAGGAGCTATTATCTTTTACAATTCGTTTCTTACTGAGGCGAAAAGTATGGAGATTATGGAGAAATTGAACGATGCTGCTCTGGAGGTTCGACCGGTGATCTTCCGACCCATCTTCTCTTGCACTCAAGAATTCGACGTCTGGTGGAAGGAGTACTATCTTACAAGATTTTATGATGTAGATACCTTCAACCAACTTCTGACGAACGCTTTTGCTTTTGTGCAGGACAAAACGAAAAAAGGTATTGATCAGCATGTTAAGGAAATTCAAAAATTCCAAAAATATTTTGAAACAGCATACAGGCCAGATGATCTTAGGCGAACCATAGGTGAAGCAGCTGCGACTCCAAAGCATAAATTCACTGAAAAGATGGGGAAACTGGTAATACCCTCGTATATTCCACCAGAGGCGCGTTACAACTTTGCGTATTCCAGTTATCCACCAAAGTTTCCCCATCTACCATCTGCTGATTTTGGTGTGGCTCTCAGCCCCCCTTTCCCAGATTGGTTCGTATGTGAGGAAGATTTAAAACTGCTTAAAGAGTCACGAAAAAAGCTAGCCGAACGTGTGGTTCCGACCAAATATCATCTGGACAATTTCCCTGGGCACCTTCATATTGGAATAGAACACATGCGCGTGGAATCTACCATTCTTGAAGGTGTTTTCACAATTTGAATTTATTGTGTTTACTTTCTTATGTTTTATTCCTTCCTTTTTAACAATTCTCTCTTTCCAGCTGCCAAGATTCCAAACAAGAAGGCATCTGTCGAAGACCAACCTGTCAAGCCTGCTAAGAAAACTTCTTCGACGACGAAAAAGGTTTCATTCTTTCCTCATATTTAAAGGACTTGTCTCAATTATGAAATTTCCTTGGCCTTTGGATTATTAAAATCTTGTTGTTTCTCAGGTGAGTCGAAAACCACCCACCCCTCAAAAAAGGAAGAAATAAATAGTGAAGGAGGTTTCTGAAGATTCTGGTGACGAATCCCCAGATCAACAACCCCTGAAAAGGAAGAAATCCAACAACATAAGGACAATTGCTTCTGAAAGGTCACTTGTCACATCGAAGAAAACTCCTCCCATCAGTCCAATAGTTAAACTTGCACAGGACGCGGAAAGTGGGAACTCCAGTTTTCATACTGAGATTCCTCAGGTAATTATTTTCGACTGACTTTTGAATTGACCTTTGTATGCATATTGTCTATTGTTTCTCATTTTCTTTTCTTTTCTTCCAGGTTGAAATCAACCTTGGTGAGCCTCCCCATGATGTTGGTGAGACGAATGTGGAGAAACAAATCCAAGAGAAAGAAATTTCAAAGGACGATCTATTGGAACCCCAGACCTGCCCTGCATTCGACACCATAATGGATGAGCATTCTATAGATAATTCTCCTGATGACCCAAAATCCAAATTCAATGAAGATCAACCTATCGAAGATGGTAAAGGAGAAAAAGCTGATGTTGGATCTATGACTCAAGAAAAAGAAAAGTCACCCAAAGCTACAGACCCTAAGGAGGAGAAACTTAAAGCTAAAGCTGCAGCAAAACAAGACCAGTCGAAACAAGGCACTGGGTCTAGCGTTCAAACCCTTCCTGATTCCAATCAGAACAAATCTCCATCTTCAGGTTCAACTTCCTTTACTCATGAGGAACTTGAGAGCCTGAAGGTAAGGAAGCCTTTGGACTATCTGAAGGCTATGCTTAGCTAATGTTACAATTTCCAAGATTCTTCCAGCAGTTCGACAACCTCTGGAACCACTTCTGAAGTGAAGACCCTTAGTGCTCTTATAGGTGAAATCAAAAGCAAAGTGTTTGGTGTCGATCTGTTCAGATTTCTGGAGGAGGACTCTACTCGGCAATGTGAACTAAAGAAACTTCTCAAGCAAGTGAACATTTTGGAAGCCAGCACTGATGAAACTCATCTGGTGTTGGATCTTGTTCAGATCATTGATGTAACCTGTACAGATCTCAATCATCGAAGAGAGTACATCAAACTGATTTCCAGCAAAACAGACACTCAAAGTGTTGAGTGGGATGCTGCAGCAGCTTCGATGGACAAGGTTTCTGAGCTATCAAAACTCTCCGAAACTTACTCTCAACAAGTGTCTGAATGTAAAAAGAATATTCAAGACTTTGAGAGACATATAGCCGAACTTCAAACCAAATTTTCTCAAGAGCAAAAATGTATGGCAGAACTTGAACAACCCAATGCTGTAGAAATCGAAGATGAAATAAAGGTGGGAATTCACGATGCAGACAGGGCCCAAGCTTTAGGCAAAGAGATTGAAGAAATCTCTCTCAACAAAATTCTGTGTGAATGTCGAATTGTTGTTCAAAAGAAGAAATTCATAGAACTTAAAGAATCTTTTCTCTAGGAATTTGTAATAGGGTGGAGGTGGTATATGTATTGTTTTCCTTAGTTCCTTTATTAACTTTTAGGAGGCAAACTTTGTAATTACTTTACCGCCCATTATTTGGCGAAGTAATTAATATAATCATTCTACCTTTATCTTTACTTCTTGCAGAATTGGTTTATATTTCTTTAAGTATTTGCCATTTATTTTAATTATTCTCTCATCTTTGCCTATTTCTTCAACTCCGTAAGCGCCATTTGAGAAAACATTTAAAACTTTAAAAGGTCCTTCCCACTTGGGGGACCACTTTTCCATTACTCTATTTTTACGATCCATGAGAAGTATTACCTTCCAAACCAAATCACCTTCAAGAAAGATTTTCGACTTCACTTTCTTATTATAAGATTTCTCAACTCTTTCCTTCTGTCTTTTAATCAAATCCAACGCACGTAACCTTTCTTCGTCTAAGTCTACTAGTTCATCACTACAAGAATTTTGTTGATTTGCGACACTTGGATTGCGACAGTTATATAAAATTTGTCCTTATTTAACATCCACGACAGTTGTCACGGCGGTTATAAATAACTGCCACAAATAAATTTTATAAAAATAGAAAATCCTATTAAAAACTAAGTCCACGACAGTTCTGTAACTGCCCTCATAACATTTTCACTAGAATTCCAAATCTCGTATGTTTCTAGAACCACCCTTACAACCATCTTTTCAGCGCTTTTCCATAAAAAATCTTTTCCACAAATTTTTTGTTTCCCCTCATTTCTTGTACCCTTTCAATTTCCCCTAAATATTAGTTTCAATTATTATTTACTACTTACTATTCACTATATTTTCAGGTTTCAATTGTAATTTGAAGGTATTTTAATTTTTAGGGTTTGATTTCAATTTGAAGATATTTCAATTTCTATGGTTTGATTTCAATTTAAAAGTATTTCCATTTCCAAGCTTTGATTCATGCAGATATCTCTCTTCCGACTGCTTTAATTTTGGTTTTCACGCGCTGTTGTCCAGCCACTACAACTACATCTCCGATACTCAAGATTTTGTGCCTTACGGAATTGTTGCAGAAATGATGGACATCAATCCTTCTCCTTCGTTGGTTGTGTTGACGGATCGTCGAAGTGGTTGATCTATGATGGAGGAGCTTGTTACCGAGATTATGACACTCGCACTTAGCTATTTGGATTATCCGAGTTTGTGTTGGCTTTCGATGACTAATTTTTGATGCGGAAGTCTGCTAATGATGATAATGTCTGGAAAACCCTCTATCACAAGGTAATAATTCATTGCTCGTCATGTTATTTTTTGCCCTTTTCAATTCTTGGGTTTAGAACAATTACAGTTAGAAAATATTTTGAGCTTAAATACTTGTAAATCCTAGAATGTCCAATGAGGGTTTTTGAAAATATGAAGAAATAGGGTATGGTTAAACCTTTTGTGATGGGGTGAAGAGGGATATTAAGAAACTAGGTGAGTCAATTGAATTTTATCTAATGTGAATTTCGAATTTCAATTCTTGTTTATGTTTCGCGCAATTGCGACAGTTCATGAGTATAGGTGGCTTTTCATCAGGTACACTATTTCCAACTGCTATTACTATACACCCCTACTATGGTCCAGGCAAGGAAATACGAGAAGCAATCCCTCTTGGAGTCACGGAACCGAGAACTCTTAAGGTGTTGATTTGTTCAGAAACCTGAGTGGTTCCTAATTCTGCTACAAAAGGGCTTTCGATACGTCCGGTTACAACCTTTGGATATCCTTATTAATGGACATCTGTTAACTAAAATAAAATGAATAATAGCTCAAGGTATATATGATCTTATCTTGAAGAATAAGAATTACATATTTTTTTTGACATTGATGGAATTTAATAGATGGATTTTGATTGTTTGCAGAGAGCTTTGGATATTCCTCGAGTGACAAGAGGTTTGCTGGTTTTGAAGGGGAAAAGAAAGAACTTGACACTAAGATTCACAGGAAGTACATCTTAGATGGACATGTTACTGCCTATATAAAGGTGTATTATAATAGAGTTTTTGATCCTTTTTAAGATGAATTTGTAAGTAATAAGTAATTCATCGTATGATGTTTTAATGACTCTTTTGATCAACCTTGTAATGTTATTTTGTAGACATTGATTGAAGCAAGCCAGAAAAATTTCAAACTCACTTCAGTCAATAAATAAAAAAAGGGATAATAGCTGATGGAATTGAGGAACTTTACAAGAAGGTTCATGCTACTATTCTTGCAGACCCCTCAATCAAAAAGTCTGAGAAGCAGCCACCAAAGGAACACAAAAGGTATATTAATTTTGATATTTGTCACTAATATATTGATTCTAAGTAAATAAATTGACCTTTCTAAATTAGTAGCTCCATGGTTAACTAAAATAAAGTGAATAGTAGCTCCATGGTTCTTCAGTTGCCTACCAGCTTCAGCAAAGTTAGATGAGTTCGTATAATACTCGGAACCATTAACAGTAGAGGGTACAAGAATTTTGACATTTTGTTCTCAAATTTATCTCATTTGGAATTTTCTTTTTGTTCAGGTATTTCAAAATGGTCATGAAAGGAAGCTTGGATGTCACAGGGTTTTGTTCTTTCTTAAAATCCGATGATCTTTATAGTTGGTTGTTAGTTCTAGTAGATTTTGTGTTGCAATTCTTAAATTATGGATTTTAAAGCCGATTCTTATTGATATCATAACTTGATATGCTACAAGAATAGAGCGATGCTTTATTCGAAAAGGTATGCTTACTCACACCTAAACAAAATCAATTTTTGTCTGTTTTATATGATGTTGACTATAAACACCTAATTATGTGCTCCAGCTAAGACAAGCATAGGAAAAACTCCAAGAAGTAGAGATCACCCGGAAACATGAGAAACAGGTAAATGATTTTGCTTCCTTGTTAAATTTGAAACTGTTAGGCATAAGCCTGGGCCGAAAATTAGGGTATGGAAGGTGTATACAAGATAGAATAAGCAATAGGAGGTTAGGGGGTTAGGAAGTTAAGTATCACATAGTGGAAACTGTAGAGATGGGGTTACATGCTGGAACAACCAGAAGTTAACTATGTCTCACATTTGTTACTTGAATCCTCCTAGTAAGCTTTGTTTCCTGGTTCCCAACAGAAATCTATTAGAAGTAGTTTTAATACCATAGTTCAGATGCCATATTTTGCATAACCACTATACATTTGTAGTTTTATTCTTGAAATTGTGTGTTCACTACGTTGTTCACAGGGGTGAGAGTGTCAATCAGACAAGGTAGTTATGGAAGTATACCATCTCCACACACCATCGCTGAAGCATACCATAAACACCACCTTACCACAGATTCTCCTAGACATTCATTCGTTGATTTATCGTGTCTCCGTTGAAAGTATAGGTGTGTATATTACATGTTGTACCATATTAGATACATTTTGTTTTCGTTTTGTTAGAAAAAAATTTAGTAGATTTAACTGAGAAAGATAATGCAATGTCCTGGTTTTATGAATCTTTCATGAGCGGTCTGCATCTGATCCATATTGATGTTAAATGTTAAGTATCTGAGCATGTGTCAGTTTTTGTTGTTGTGTTTCAAATGTTCTTAAATTATAGGATCTGATTCTAAATCTTTCTCTATGCAATGATCGTTGCTTTTTCCAACCAGTGATGTATAACAACCAAGGATGTGTGGTGCAACTTTAATGACTTGCTTTCTATTTAATCCTTGTTTGAAGACACGTATGGCATCTGCATCAACACTAGCAACCATGTTGGATGGTCCATCTTCCATTTTTTCTACAAACAACAAAATACAAAGAATCTAGCAAAGTTGGATCTTTTACCGCATTTTCAAGCTTCTTTGGGAAAATTTTACTTGAAATTCATAAAGGTATTCTTTACATAATACAGATTGATGCTCATGGGAAATTGTTGGCATTGTTATTCAAAATTATCAGGCTTTTGATATTACATACACCATATTCGAGAATGCCACTAAATTTGTTGCCTATTGTTATTACTTCTCTTAGGAGGAGGATTGAAGAAGGGTTTCGGTTCAAAAGTGACCGGAATAATCTGCTAGATGTTGCGGTAGGTTTTTTGACATTTGCTATGTCTTCCTCACCATCCTTTGCTCAAGTAAAGAAGTTTCTCTACAATGAAGTTTCATCGGGTTATCTCGAGAAAGAAAAGAAGTCGGGTGTTCTTTCTTTGTTATTTGAATATGCATCACAAGGAAGTTCTCCAAGCATTTGCCTTGAAGTCCGTCAGGCACTTAAATTTGTATCTCATAGTTACCCTAGCATAGTGACTACATGTTGGGGACAATTTTCTTCAATTGTATATAATTTCCTAAGTATTTTATGTCTTGAAGTTCTTGAAAGCAATCAAATGAACATGTTGGGAGTACAACAATGTATTAACGAAAAAATTATTATTGCTGCTATAAAGAGTAGTATATTAAGTTGGTAGTATTTTATTGCTGCTATTCTCAAATGAACATGTTATTCTAATTTGTCACATGTTTCCATTCACATAGAAGTACTACGAAATATCAAGTTTTTTGTGTAAAAAAACAAGTAAACTTATATAGATGTGATATATGTTTAGTTGAAATAAATGTTATTTTCTATCCCAGTTCATATTTCTACAATATATATATTTTTAGTTTTAAAAACAAATTACCTGCGGATTTACATGTGGAATGGAAATTTCCTACGGATTTACCTGCACATGTACCTGAGGAACATAAAATTGCGGCGGTTGTAACTGTTGTAATAAATAATAAAAATAAAAATTAAATGGAGAGTTACGATGGTTATAACTGTCGCAATATGAAAATTATGTCAGTTCCCAATCCGTCGTGATAGATAACGACAGTTGGTGCGACGGTTTTAATAACCGACGCGATATGGCCTCGCGACGCATGTTTCTATGACAGTTCTAAAACCGTCGTGACTTGCAAATTACGGCGGTTTTAACCGTCGTAACCTACCAAAATAACCGTCGTAATCTTCCAATTTTCTTGTAGTGCATCCATCACCATACTCCAATATACATCTGAAGGAATTTCATGATGTCTTTGGATGCGTATGGATTGTAAATAGATTTCGACTGGAAGCACTTCCTCATGTCCGTATGTTAATTTAAATGGGGTAGAGTTAGTAGCTTCTTTAAGTGACGTTCAACATGCCCATAAAATTTGATCTAAGGTTTTGTGCCAATTTATAGGTTTCTTACCTACATATTTTTTGATCAAATTTATTATTACCTTATTCGCTGCTTCAACTTGTCCATTAGCTTGGGCATAATAGGGCGTAGACGTTAATAACTTAAAACCCATTTCATTTGCAAAGGCTTGCATATTTTTACCAGTAAACACAAACTCCTGGTCAGTGGTTATTGTTTCTGGTATCCCAAACCTATAGATTATGTATTTTTGTATAAATTCTATTACTGCTTCTTGATCCACATTGGTTAGCGGTATGGCTTCGATCCATTTAGTAAAGTAATCCACTCCTACTAAAATATATCTTTGCCCTTTTGATGAAGCATTTCGAATTTCTCCAATTAGATCCAAAGCCCATCCTCTGAATGGCCAAGGTTTTATGATCGAATGTAATTCGCTTGCAGGAACATGTGGTATTCTTGCGTGGACTTGGCACTATTGGCAACCCTTCGCGAATTCGACACAGTCTTTGAGCAAGTTGGCCAATATAAACCTTGCCTAAATAGTAGCCATTTCATCTTATGCCCTGCTTGGTATGCACCACATGTGCCATTATGTACATTTGACAGTGCAATATATGCCTCTTCTTCGCCCAAGCACTTTAGTAAGACTCCTTCTGCAGTCTTTTTAAACAATTCATTCCCAAAGAGTATATAGCTCAATGCTCTATATTTTATTTTTCTTTCTACGCTTTTGTTTGGGTCTTGTAGATAACCTCTTATAGGTTTTCTCCAGTCATCCACGTCTGAATTATCTATATTAAAAATTTCGAAGTTTTCGTCATCCCCATAACCAAGTTTCATTGATTCTAAATCTGATGGGGATAATTTGGTCGATACAACCCTTCCCCTTACTTCAATAGCTTTCTCCAGATTTTCTCTTAATACCCTGTAACCTGATGCAATATGAGCCAAATCATTGGCCTCTTGATTTTTTATTCTAGGAATATGTTTAAGGGTCACAGTGTCGAATGCTTTCAGGAGCCTGTTGGCTATGATGAAGTACACGATCAGATTTTCTTTAACACATTTGTACTCTTTGGTTAATTGTTTTATTACTAGTTCTGAGTCGCCCATTATTTTGACTCGAGTTGCCCCCAATTCCAACAAGGTTTCAAGTCCAGCAATTAAAGCTTCATACTCAGCTTCATTGTTTGAACAAGGGTCTTTGACCCTATACTTGAATTTTGTTGGAATTTTATCAGGAGAAATAATCAATATACCTATACCTGCACCATTCTTGTGGATGGAACCGTCAAAATATAATTTCCAAGGCTGTAATTCGACGTACTTTATTTCACTATCTTCTATGGAATGGTTGGCTATGAAATCAGCCACCACTTGACCTTTTACAGCTTTTAAAGGCAGGTATCTTAAGGAGTATTCAGTTAATGCTAAAGCCCATTTCCCAATTCGACTATGTAAAATAGATTTAGAAAGCATATATTTTATTACGTCGAAATGAGATGATACAAATACATCAACTGGTTTTATATAGTGTTTCAATTTTGTACAAGAGAAATATACACAAAGACATAACTTTTCTACTACATTATATCTAGTTTTAGCATCGTTTAATACTCTGCTGAGATAATAGATGGCTCTTTCGATGCCATTTTCATCTTCCTAACAAAGCATGCTTCCAAGGATCTTGTCGGATGCTGAGATATATAACCTCATGCTTCTTTGTCTATTAGGTGACGTCAAGATTGGAGGGCTTGCCAGGTATCCTTTTATCTTGTCAAAAGCTTCTTACTGTTCTTGCCCCCATGTGAAATCTTCTTTTTTGAGTCGAAGCAGGGGGAGAAAGCTTGTGTTTTCCCACTGAGGTTTGAAATAAATCTTCTAAGGAAATTAATCTTCCCCAGCAGTGACAATTCTTTCTTTGTCGAATGAGCTTTCGCCTCCATTATTGCTTTAACTTTATTAGCGTTTATTTCGATTCCCTTTTTGTGGACCACAAAACCTAGGAAATCTCCAGCCTGCACACCAAACGCACATTTAAGGGGGTTCATCTTTAAACCATGTTTTCTCATCCTCTCAAAGGATTGTCGAAGATGGTTTAAATGATGTGTTTTTGAAACAAACTTTATTACAATATCGTTAATGTATACTTGCATGAACGTTTCAATGAAATCATGAAATATGGAATTCATAGCCCTTTGGTATGTAGCCCCAGCATTTTTCAAACCAAAGGGCATAACTACTCATTCGTACGTCCCTATTGCTCCGGGACACCGAAAGGCTGTTTTTGCAACATCTTCCTCTGCAATGAAGATTTGGTTGTAGACAGAATATCCATCTAGCATAATTAGGTACTCGTGCCCTGCTGCATAGTATACTAGCATTTCTGCTACTGGCATAGGATATTCATCCTTTGGGGTGGCATAATTTAAGTCTCGAAAATTAATGCACACCCTCAATGAGCCATTTTTCTTTATTACATGTACAATATTTGTAATCCATTGTACATACCTGGTCAGACGAATGAATTTACACTTGATAAGTCTTTCGACCTCCTCTTTTATCTTTGACAAAACCTCTGGTGCGAAACGCCTTGGAGCTTGCTTCACAGGCTTCTTTCCTTCAATTATAGGAAGTTTCAGTTCGACTAAACTCCTGTCGAGGCCTGGCATTTCGTCATAGTCCCATGCGAAGCAGTCCTTGAATTCTTTCAACAACTGAACTAATTTGATTCTGAAATGGGGGTTCATAGTTTCACTTATATAGGTTGGCCTTCTTTCTGCCCCCAGTCCCATATTGATTCTTCTAGAGGATCTTGTGTCACCATCTTCATGTTAGTGTAAGTTGGGTCTTTTTCGAATCCCAATGGTTCGTCGTCGTAGATGGCATCCAACTTGTGATTCTGGCATTCACCTATCTGCTCATTTTTATTTTCTTCATCAATGCCTTGGTGAGGGCATGGTGGATGTGAACTTTCTTCCTTGGCTTCGACAACCATATACTTTGCTTCGGCTTCAAGAGTCGTTTTTAGTTTATTTTCGGTCATATAGGCCATTAGTCTCGTTAGTGTTGTAGCTTCACTCATAGTTGCTGTCGAATTCACTATCCCAACCAGTTGGTTCTATATCAGTAGTTCCCCAAACATGGCTTGGTTCGCCAATTACCTCTTTGTCCCATTGGAATCCATGTGTCGAATGTAAGTAAATAGAGCAATAGACGTTGTCCGACGTTGTCAGGTCGAAGTCAGATGGGTTGCAAGGAGCTATGTGGGCCAAGTTTTTGTCGAAGCTTCGACTAGTTATGCTTTTCACTTCAGCCATGAAATAACTTTAATTTGCCTCAATATTTTCGACGATCCCATCAGGACGCCAACGACTATCCTTTGGTGCATCTACGAGGGTATTTCTCCTACTCCATGGATCCACTCCCTACCTAGCAGCAAGTTGTAGTTCGCCATTGGTGCAATAACTATGAACATTGTTGGCCTGGTGATGGTGCCAACTGTCAGATCTACTTAAATGACACCCATGGTTGTGCCCACTTTTCCTTCATAGTTCGACAGAACCATGTTGTGTGGTTTTGCATCAGAGTCATTTTTGCCAATTTTCTTCAACATATAGTGGGGCATTAGGTTTACAGCAGCCCCTCCATCTACTAGGATTTTGTTGACGCCTATGTCTTCGACTTTTCCTTTTATGAACAAGGGTTTCAGATGTCCCTTCATTGACTCATCTGGTTTTTCGAAGAAAGCATTTTGTTCTTCGACACAGCCGTTGCCGTTATTCATGATATAGTAGCATACGGGTCTTGGCCCCACTGTACTATCCATCAAGGTATCCTCTTCATCCTCTACTTCCATTACTCTGTCGTAGTCCCTGGGAAGTACGGAGACTACATTACAAATCACGTCGAATGAGCCCTCTTCGTCAGACTCGAAACTATCAGTAGCTTCGTCAGCTTCTGCCACTGCGTTGGTAAGCTTTGACAATGGTAGTCGGTTGATGGTGTCTTTTCCTTTGTGGAGCTTGTCATTCTATGCCACTTGAGTGTTTTTGCTGGATTCTGCTTTGTCCTCGCCAGCATTTTTCTCCTTGGCATTTAGTCCGTTCGTTGCTTCTTTCTGAGTCCTTTTTTGCCTCTAGAACCTCCTCCATTGAGATTTCGACATGGGGTTCTTCCCTTTATAGTTTTCTGAAGGATATGTCTTGTGCCTCTGCTTCTCAGCTTCCTTCCTTATTTTGACTGAGGATCCCCTTTGAACTTCAAAACTTTTCCATTCTCTAGGCCTCTGGGCATCTCTAATGGGCTGTACCCATCTGTCATTAGGTACTTTGCCTGATGGCTTGTAGGTATTGTAGTACCTGCCCCCCAGGGTTCTGGAAGTGATATCTGCTTCTCCTCGGATCATATCCACTGGCTTCGACTGCTGGCTTTTGAAACCAATTACTCCTTGCCATTGACTTCTCCACTTCCTCCAAGTTTGTTGCCGCCTTTCTGTCGAAAATAGAGCTGCAGCGCGGACATAACATCACTTCAGTATTCTTCTTTTGGCACCTTTGGATAAACTCTGCCAAATTTTCACATTCCTTTGGATAGGCTTCCCTTTGATACTCCTCTCGACGACATTCCACCTCATTCTTTCCTTTGTTCTTTTGAGAAGCTTCAACCATGTTGATATCCAACCCTTGCCTATCTGCAAGACTCAATTTGTCCATTTTCTTTACGAGAGCCTCTTCGACTTCGCAGGACCACTTTGATGCTGAGACACTCTTGGTTTGGGTTGCTTTCTCTTTAGGATCTTCCATGGTTCTGCGAAGTATCCCATAAGTGATTTTTGGTGGAAGTCCTTCAGCAGCCTCAGCTGTGATTTCCATATTGTCTTTATTTGCAACCTTACCAATGCCGGTGAGATTGTTAGTGTCATTGTTAAAGCCTTCCGTGACCTCCTTCGACTAGCGACAAACATTTTCCCCAGTGACTTCATTTTTATTATTGAGGCCTTCAATGGCCTTCTCATCAGTGTTGGGGAAAGCCTCAACTTTCTCCTCATTGTTGTCAAAAGCATCACCCTAGCCCATTGGCTGTATTTCATTGATGTTGATCTTGGCACTAGAAGGCGAACTATATTTTACCCAGTAGTCGAATTTTCCACTAGGCTCTCCCAAAGTATCCCAGACTAACCCATCTCCAGCCAATTTGTTAACTCTTTTGTGGAAGCTTTCAGTAACTTCCACCCTTAGATGCTTAGCATCTTCAAT
The DNA here is from genome assembly GCA_963966055.1 of Lathyrus aphaca. NCBI lineage: Eukaryota > Viridiplantae > Streptophyta > Magnoliopsida > Fabales > Fabaceae > Lathyrus > Lathyrus aphaca. The sequence goes on along the minus strand of OZ014523.1, from coordinate 65,914,336 downwards.
GACCCTGGGCTCATCTTGGTGGTCGAAACCCTCAGTGGCCTCAACCTTATTTTGGTTGTTGGAATCCTCAACAACCTCGACATTGCTTTTCTCTCCAAGATCCTCAGTGACCTTGATCAGAACAGGCATAATCAATTAATCTTCTGATACTTCCTCTACATTGTGGCGAATAGGGGAATCTTCAGTAACTCCCAACATGTTAACAACGTTGTCGAAACCTTCAGTGGCTTCAATCAAATCAAAATTGTGATCTGACATTTTCTCTATCTCGACCATATTCATGTTGAAAGACTCAACATAATTAGCTTCCACTACTTGCACATGGGTAGCTTCAACCCTTGTTTGCTGTTTTGGTTTCTCTCCAAACTTCAGCCTTCCGTCCTGGATTGCATTTTGAACTAGGTTCCTGAAAAGGAAACATTGAGAAGTTTTATGACCTAGAAAATCATGGTACTTACAAAAACCTCTCTTTTTCTGTTGGTCAATAAGGGGTTCTTTTATACCCGGTGGTTTTATTAGTTGACCATCTTTTACCAACAGATCAAATAATTCGTCACACTTGGTGACGTCGAACGTGTATGTTCTTTTAGGGAATTTATTGTTCTTATCCGTTTCAACAGGATTCTTCCCATTTGATGGAGCTAACACCTTGCAGGAATATGGGGGACCTTGTTTTAATTCTTCCAGGTCAAATTCTTGTTCGTCGAAAACGATTGATTCGTCTTCGTCATAGTCATCATTTTGACGCATTCCTACATAGGATACCCTTTCTTTTTTGCTTTTGTTAGCCCTATATTTCTCAGCTTTCAACCTTTCAATTTTCCTTACCCTATCTGCCAGTTGTGCCATATCTTTTAAGTACTGGGTGTCTAGTTTCTTCCTTATGAAATAATTTAAACCTCCCGCAGCCATTTCGACAAGTTCTTGTTCTGGCACCTGTGTGAAACATCTTGCCTTTAGCAATCTGAATCTATTGAGATAGTCATCAATGGACTCTGAGAATTTTCTTTTTACATTAGCTAATTCTTTTAGACTTATTTTAGTTTGTCCCATGTAGAACTGTTCATGGAACAACCTCTCCAATTGAGTCCACGTATGAATGGAATTTGCTGGTAAGGATGTAAACCAAGTAAAATCATTTTTTGTTAAGGAACTTGGGAAATATTTTATCCTCAAGTTCTCATTTGGCGCTATTTCGCATGCCTCTATCAAATAACTCGCTATGTACTCTATGGTGGACTCACTAGTATCCCCTGAAAATTTAGTAAACTTGAGGATCTTCCACCTTGGGGGTAATTCCTATTGTAGGATATATTCAGATAGCGGGGAAATATAATTAGGCCTTTGTAACCCCACATTTACCCCCATTTTGGGCCATTATCCTTTCGACCATGGCCGCTAGATTGTTTTCGACAGGTGGATTATTATAACACATTCTTTGTTGCAAGATGTCGTCAGCATCTTGACCTCTCTGGACTACCAATCTCCTAGGCTCTTGTGGCACGGAAACTTCGACGCGAGGCTGCTCGACAACCTCTTCTTGGATCCTATGATTTGCCTGAGGGTTGCCCACATGTCTCTGATTTATTGTTGGTTCCTCTTCGACATTGATTACTGGATTATGGACCACCGGCTCTCTCTGTCGAATTTGGGGTACTCCAAAGAATTCAACAATACGCACCGTTTGTGTTGCCAATATTTAGTTTGTTTGAGTGGTGCTTTGTATTAAAAGGTTAAATACTTCCCCCATTTGTTGAGTCAACCTATGGACCATTTCATGGTTACTTTCGTCCATTTGTTAACGGATTGCCTGCGCAGAATTAGTCGTAATTGCTGGTATATGGAATCCTGGTGGGGGTTGGTTTGGTCTACTAACGTTTCCACCATAACCTGAACCTTGTAGCGGCGAAGACATGTGGGTCACGGTATCAAAATATAACGGTGTTGCGTTATGTAAACTAGTCATCATTGAAGTTGGCATTCCATAAGGTTGTTCCCTTCTAAACATGGGTGTGGGAAAATGGGATTGATAGGGCCTGGAGTTATTTCCCCCAGGGGGAGGAGTACTCATGGGTATCGAATGTCCTATGTTGGAGGAACTAGGTCCACTTCGAGACAACGACATTCCTGGTATCGACCCCGATATTGAGGGATTTTCTCCTTCTGAAACGTGGAGTGTTTCCACATTCCCTCCTGTCGAAGGAATGGCAATGGAAACTGGAATCTCATCATTATTCACTGGCGGTGGGATAGCCATCTTCCTAACTTTAGTCCACCTGGGTCTTTCTACGTTATTTACTATTACTTTTCCTCTACGCAGAAACATGCAATGTTATAAACACACGTAGTCTGTTCTTAAAGCAATGGTCCCACCAGGTGTGCCAATTTGTTCGCTGGTGTTTCTGGCGAACAACCTCTAGTTAACTATATCTCTTAGAAAATGGTGACTGGCAGGACCAACCAAACAAGTCCTAGGACGTCGCGTGCTAAAAATCAAATGAAGGATAATCTAAAAATGGTGCTTATATCTTTCTGTCGAAATGTTCTAGAGTAAACCAATTATTGTTATTTATATTGAAGTTGAAGGTGTTTATATATTTGAATTAACTAACGCGTTTGAAGACTTAATGAAAGAAAACTAAAGTTTGACATGAAGATAAAGAATTGCTTAAATATAAATTGACTGAAATATAAAATTGATGGAAACGTGAATGGAAAGTAAAGGATAAACCAAGAACAAAGATTTAAAGAAGAAACTTATAGCTTTTATAACTTGAAATAAAATTGGTGTTGATACGTACATTTCCAAAATAATCTCTCTTTTCTCTTTACACACGAGTACTTAAGTAAGTTTATAGGAATTTGTACAATATTTTTCACACACTTTTCACAAAGCAAACTATCATATTTATATACAAATATCATAATCGTCGAACAACGGTCAAATCCTAAACAAATGCCACTTGGCATTGTGCATGCTAATGTCTTCTGAAAGCCTTCCACGTCCCCTTTTACCAAACGAAACAGTTATTCATACAAAAACTGCTCTTCAACTGATGAAACGATATGTCTCTTTGTTACATCAAGTTGATTTACAATTCAAATCCAAAATCCTTCTATCAGATTTTCCTTTGTCGAACTCTTTCACGTCCCCTTTTACCAAACGAAACAGTTATTCATACAAAAACTGCTCTTCAACTGATGAAACGATATGTCTCTTTGTTACATCAAGTTGATTTACAATTCAAATCCAAAATCCTTCTATCGGATTTTCCTTTGTCGAACTCTTCATTGTCGAAATAACAACAAAACTTTATCCGTAGTGATGTGAAGAACTTCCAGTCAGCAATCCAGCATCTCTTTCGACAAGCCCCTTTCGACTTATAAACCAAATCATCACAAACCTTCTCGAGATTCTGGACATGTTTGGAAGAAAGAGTGATCAATTTGTCAAAAGATCTTTATAAAAGCTATTAAAGCTTTTGTGCACCAAACTTATGCTGTCGAAATTCCTATACATATAGTAACACAACCGGATGTAGCTAGGAGGCTACATCCAGTGTGTATTTCACTGATTGCATGAACCGAATGTAGCTAGGAGGCTACATCCAGTGTGTATTTCACTGATTGCATAAACCGGATATAGCTTATGAGCTACTTCCGGTGTATAAATTGCTTAACTGGAAGTAGCCATCAACCTACTTCTGGTATGTAAAAAAATAAAACACACACCGAAAATGGCTTACTTGAGTTTTCCGGTTTGAAAAAGAATGAACTGGAAGTCAGACTGATGAGTTATTCGGTGTGAAAATGATAGAAGCAGTAAATCTCTCCAAAAACGTGTCTGAGGGGAAATGAGGTGAAAAAATTAAATTTTTTGAAATATTAACTATTTATATGAGGTTAATATCGTCAATTTTTTTTTTTGCATAGGGGTATCAGAATAATTGTAGGGGTACAAGATATAATTTCCAATCTATTAAAATATTCTAGTTAATATTTTTTTAACGAAATTTATTGATTTATAAAATCAACTATTTGAACCCTGAACCTGAATCAATAATTCGTTCTCATTTAACTTAACACATACTACAAGTTAAGTTGCCTCACATATCTATAGTTAATATTTAATTACTACCTAGATTAAGTTAAATGTTGAGTTAATTTGAAAAGTTTGTTTTATTATTATCCAATTAATGTTATTATTATCCACTACTATAAACCTTAAAAGCAAGTACAACTAGTCAATTCATACATACTGGAAACGAAAAGCTGTTGCACAGAACTCGAGAAAACAATGCACATCATGCGTAATGTAATTTCCTATGGAAGCACACTAATTGTGTGCCGTTTCAAGTACCATCCCTCTAATAATCAACTATACAAATTAAGTTCACTTTCATTCACTTATCACTGATACTATCCAACATTGCATGAGACTAACTTCTCACCATGTTTAAGAGTGACAATAATAAATTAAGTACTAATTTGTTTTAGTCATTTTTCTTGTTTCATTTATGTTCCACAAGTTGTTTTTTCCATCTACTTTAACAACAACTTAAACTGGTCCATTCTGTGTAGGACTATGCCTTTGTGTTTTGGTACTGATTTTGTTTTTCTTAATGGTTGCTTTAGGTGTATTTAAGGAGCAAATGATGGAGAAGACTGATGATGCAACTAAAAAGGAAACTAAAGAAATTGTCGGGCTTTTAAATAAAGTATTCTCATGGACTCTCCAAGAAGTTTTCAACCAAAATCTTTACAAATACAAGGTAAATATAGTTTTGAATCCAAAATGTATTCTTTGCTATCTTCTGTCTTTGCATAATTCAGAGTTAATAGTGTAAAGTTATTGAATTGCATATACTGTATCATGTTATGTTGAAATGATTAGTTGTTTTCTCTTAGGTGAAAAAAATTCCAGAGACATTTGATTCACCTACAGATTACAAGAAAGCCTTTATTCCTCTATTGCTTGAGGAAACACACAGTGATTTATCTTCAAGTTTGTCGGGTGTTGCTCGAGCGCCTTTCTGTGAAATCTTGAAACTTAAAAGAGACAGCAAGCTATTCGAGCTTCCAGAACCTTTGGTCTATAATATAGAGTTTAAAAAAGATGTCGGAAAGTATGAACCTGAGTATGGAGATCTTGTTTTGTTCACAGATATTAGGCCTAACAGTCTAGATGACTTGAAGTTGAACACACCTAAGAGTCCCTACCATATTGCTTTTGTTCTCGGTCCAAAATCTGAAAATGAGGAGGAAATCCAAATTATTTCATCCAAATGTATTAACATAGAATTTGAATCTGAGACGAGGGATACTGAAACTCAGAAGTTGTATGCAGTTCACCTTATGAACATGACGACCAATGTTCGGATTTGGAAAGCATTGAACTCTGAGACACATGGAAGCATTATTGAAAAAGTATTGCAGCTTGATCTAAATGTAAGAATCACTAGGCTGTTTATTATGAATAAGTTTCTCTGTGTAATATCTTAACGTGCGGTGCAACCTACACAATTAGTCAATTCCACTTTTACTAAGCACACTTGGAATTCAGAATTAGATTATGAATGTAACCTGTTAAATGCTTGCTTTGTGTTTCAGATTGGAGAAAATTGTAAAAATTGTCAATCAGAAGCTAATAGTCATGCTCCATTCATCAAGGATGATGTGATAATTTGTTCTCAGAATCTCAATGAACCTCAACAGAATGCTGTTTTGAGCTGTGTTGATATGATAAATTGTCATCATTCTGAAGTCAAAATTATATGGGGACCACCGGGAACTGGGAAAACAAAAACGGTTGCATGCTTATTATTTTCTCTGCTCAAGCTAAGAACCCGAACACTGACTTGTGCTCCAACTAATACTGCAGTTTTGCAGGTGGCAATTCGGTTGCATAGTTTGGTAATGGATTCACTTGAGTATGATACATATGGTTTAGGTGAAATTTTGTTATTTGGCAATAGTAAGAGAATGAAATTGGATAGTTATCCGGGTCTTGAAAATGTTTTTCTTGATAACCGTGTTAAAAGTCTTGAGAAATGCTTTGATCCCAGAACTGGATGGAAGCAAATCTTGGAATTAATGAAACGTTTGCTTAGAGATCCTCAAGAGCAGTATTTATTAGAGATATGTGCATACCGTGCGTATTGTGCATACAAGCCAGATATGGGGAATGATGAATGGAAAGATATTGCAGGGATAAACCAAATGGTTGAGCAAGATAAAAAGAAAAAAATCATGACAATGGAGGAATTTGTTAAGCAGATATTCATGGAAACGTCAGTTGAAAAGAAAAGAGTCATGGGATTAAGAGAGCAACTCAAGTCTTGCTCGGTAATATTATATGAACACTTTACCAAGATTCTTGAAGGCTATAAAGAACAGCATTTCTTAGAGATAGATGATTTATCTAAAGATGAATTGGCAACAGGAAAGAATATGAATGCTTATCCTATGACATTTGAGAGATATGTGCAGAAGGCATGGAAAGAGATTGCACCGATATATGAATTGGATAATGATGATGACAGGAATGCACGTATAATGTCACTGGAAAAATTTGTAAAGCAGAGATATGGGAATTTACGAGAGATCCTCGAGTTCTTAAATCATGCCTTATACACTCATTTGCCAAAATCTTTTGTTTCACTTGAAACTGTCAAAGTTATGTTACAAGCTCCTAAGCTGTTCGAGGCTTTTGAAAATTCCTTGAGTCAAGCCAAATTCAAGCCAACTCTTTTTGACCTTGAAGAAAAATTTGTGTCTGATTGCTTTGGACCCTTAAGTGACAACAGGGATGAGATACTAACCATTCTAAGTGTGTTATCTACTTCAATTTCTCTACCTGGTATTTATATGAAACGTGAAATAGAAAAGTTCTGTTTGTCAAACGCATGTCTAATTTTTTGTACAGCTTCAAGTTCTGGTAAACTGTACACAGAAGGAATGACTGCAGTGAAATTTTTAGTAATTGATGAAGCTGCACAGCTAAAAGAATGTGAATCTACGATTCCTTTGCAGCTTCCTGGTCTTTGCCATTGCATTCTTATAGGTGATGAGAGACAGCTTCCTGCATTGGTCAAAAGCAAGGTAACTCATAATTTCATTCTTATTGTTATTTGATCTTTGAAACTTTTGCATTAATTAAAGATTGTTCGGTGATATTTTGAAAATATTATACTTGTAGATAGCTGACAAGTGTGAATTCGGAAGAAGTATGTTTGAGAGGCTTGTTAGATTGGGATACAAAAGGAAAATGCTTAATATTCAGTATAGAATGCATCCATGTATCAGCTTATTCCCGTGCAAAGAGTTCTACGATGAAAAACTTTCTAATGCGGCCATTGTCATGGAAGAAAGCTATAACAAGTGTTTTCTCGAAGGAGAAATGTATGCTTCTTATTCTTTTATAAACATAGCTGAGGGTAAAGAGAAATCTGGTCGCGGGCATAGTTTGAAGAACATGGTCGAGGTTGCTGCTATTTCTGAGATAATCAAAAGTCTTAAAAAAGGTTATTTTATCTTTCTTTGAAAACATTAATTTTATATGAACTCTGAATTCGTATCATGTGTAACTTCGTTTTCTTTTTCAGAGTTCATGCGGAAAAAGAAGAAAGTTAGCATTGGAATCATATCTCCATATAACGCTCAAGTTAATGAAATCAAGGAGAAAGTTAAGCAGTACACTTCGAATTCTAACTCTGAGTTTTCTGTTAGTGTGCGTTCTGTGGATGGTTTTCAAGGTGGAGAGGAGGATATTATAATTATATCTACTGTGAGATCTAACGGGAGTGGTAATGTCGGTTTTCTTTCAAACAGACAAAGAGCAAATGTGGCTATGACTAGGGCTAGGTATGTTCTATACTATTATTATTTTCAATCTTGCTATGATGTATCTATGTTTACTGAAACTGAGTTCGTTTTATGGTTAGATATTGCCTTTGGATATTAGGGAATGCAACTACGCTAATCAACAGTGACTCTGTTTGGAGAAAAGTAGTTCTTGATGCAATGGGAAGAAATTGTTTCTATGATGCCAATGATGACAAGAAATTGGCTGGGGCAATTGAGGATGTGTTGTTTGAGATCAAACTACATGAAGAAACTGAGTCGTCGTTTAAGAAACTAAGTATAGGTGGAAAATCAAAAACTTCTTACAGATGACTTGAAGAAATTTAACCTTTAAATCATCTGTAATACTGGATTTTTTTTCCTGATTGTTATCGTATTTGTTGTTTAAGATACTTATTAATTTGATGAAAAATTATCTACTAATGCTTTCAAAAGTTAATTGTGTGATAATATTTCTGATTCCTGACATTTCAATTTAAAACTAAATACATCACATTGAGCTAAAATTTCAAAGCATTATAATTATCGATATACAGAGCAACTTACAAGAACAAACTTGTTCATTCAGCTCTCTATTCTTCGCACATGAGTGCCGCGTTATATGTCTCCTTGCCGATGCGGAGCCTGCTCCGCCGCAATTTTCAAGATTGGCTTGGTTGCTGGGAAATTGCACTCTGGTTTTTGATTTGGGTAATTTGTTTGTTTTCAGAAATGAATATAGCGTTTTTATTATTGCTCCATAATTTCTTTTTTAACTGAAAATGGGCAAAAGCCCTCATAGATTAAAATAAAGAATAGATACAAAAATAAGAGAGGCATAAAGTCAAAATCTTAGATCTCTCTGATTTTAAAATTAAAGATTCCAAACTTGATTCGATTAAAACCAAGTGATACATCAGTGTATATATTTGATCACCATATAAAATTAGAAACTAAAAAAATCTAAGTTAGTTAACTTATCTACACAATAATTTTTTTCCCTAAATGAGTAGTCAAAAAATTGAAATCTCTAATTTTGATCATACGGTGGTCACATCCGTTCCTTAATTTCCAAGGCATTTACTGTGGGCTTTAACAAGCAACGAGTCTGTCTCCAAACACAAATTAGTCCAATTACAACCGGCCGTATACTCCATTGCGAGAATGGTACCCATAATCTTTGCAAACAGCGTATTATTCGGAGGCAAATTATAAGCAAAACTACCAAGATGCTCTCCAAGGTGATTTCTAAACACCCCTCCAAGGACTGAGAGGGGTTGCAAACCTGCCTAGAATAGTCAACATATCTTTTAAAAAGCACATCTAAAGCATCAAGAGAACTAACACTCACTTTTAAACCTCTGTAGGCCTGCATATGCTTTAAATTACCATTAGAAACCAGTTGAGATAAGCCTTCAACACATATTCGGCAATGCAAAACAGTAACGGAGACAACGAGTCTCCCTGCCGAACTCCTTTGTTACAGTTGAAGAAACCATGAAACTCACCATTTATAGAAATTGAGACCTTAGCTGAATGAAGAATTTTATCAAACCTCAACAATGTGTTGAAGAAGAATTCAAGTGTGCAATTTCACAACAATGCAAGCAAGCTATGGAGATATTGTAAGTGGAGGCTTGAAGAAGAAATGAAAGAAAGCCTTTGTGGCGCAGCAAAGAAAAGCTGAAAGTCTTGTATGTATGAGTGTACAACGCTGTAATATGCTAACACCATGTATAACTAGGCAAGTGAAACATCAATAAGTGAAACATAGTAATTTAGTTGATCTTGATGGTTAAACTGGAAGAAGCATTATATGCTCAAAAAGAAATACATCAGAAAGAAGCTTAAAGCTTTAGAAAAGAATATGTAGTGCTCATTGTAACACCCCAGTTTTTCCAGTTTATAAAATAATGAACAAATATGAAAAATCAGAGTATAAAACAAGTGGAATGTCACATCAATAACATTAACCCACAAAAACTCATTTGTTAACAACAGCAGAAGATCTGATTTATTTCAACTTATAGTAAAAAGTCAACATCAACAAGAATTCCTCAAATATCCTTGGTTATAAAGTTTCCAACAACATAATAAGATACGTAACAAATAACTAAGACAAACAAAACATCAAAATTCTCATTCTCGTGTTACGTATCAGAGCAGGCCTATGGCTCGAACAAGTAATACGAAGTCCACGCACACTTAAGTACCTGGATTATTTGTACTTAGAAGGAAGCACATATACAAATACAACAACAAAGGGGTCAGAAACGCATTCAAATATTAACGGTGCATATAACAAATCAAAGGTAGTTTCTCACACAAACAACATGTATAACAACATCACAACAATAATTATGCAACAACGACACATGATTCACAACAACAATATTTATGTAATGTGACCCAACAATGACACAATGCATGTGGTACCAGCTCAACTTAGTTCATTCAATCGAACTCAGATAAATCACATACGCCCATCCGACAATGATTTATCCCCACCATTCTCCACAATGGAGTACAGATGAATCACATACGCCTATCCGACAACGAATCATCCCACCAATAATACCTCAATGTATGCATGACCATGAATATGAATACAACATGTATAAACATCACATTATACATCTACACGATCCATCCGATCACATATGCAACAATAATTCCACACAATCACCAAAATATTCCTCACGCGACTTAAGTGATTAATTGTCTAGTTAAATTCACCTAAGTTTCATCATTAATCAATTTCTCATTACTAATCCTCGATTAACTATGACCTAAGGTCTACATTATTGCCTCAAATCAAGAGAATCGACATCAGATGCAAAATCGGGACAAAAATCGCAAAACACCAAAATTTTCCCTACAAGCCTGGTCATACGCGTATTGCCCAAGGCCATACGCATATGTACCAGTTCCTACGCCCCCATACGTCTTATGTACACATATTGCTCCCCTCTCTCAGGTCAATACGCGTATGTTATACCCTAAACTTTGACGAGGCGTTTTAGCATTTTTCATTCATTTGACGCATTTTTATCACAATATCGAAAATTAATCATAAGTCAGTCCTTTTTGCATAAACATTTCATTGATCATTAATCATGCACTTTTAACCGATTTTTATCATTACATACCATTTCTTGATTTTTATGATTTCTATTTAGATAATTATTTTAGTTTATTTAGAATTAATCTTAGTTTAATTTTGATTTTAATTTATATTTTAATTAACTTTTATATTAAATTTAATTTAATTTTAATTTCAATTTATTTAGTTTATCTTTGATTTAGTTTAACTTCAATTTATTTAATTCAATATAATTTTTTTTAATAACCATTTTCAATTTCTTTATTATTATCATTATTATTATTATCATTTTTATTATTATTAGTTATATTATTATTATTATTATATATTTATTATTATTATTATTATTATTATTATTATTATTATTATTATTATTATTAGTTTTATTAATATTATTTATTATTATTAGCAGTACTTTTCTTTTGTTTGTCTTTATGTCCAAAAAAGGAAAAATGACAAATGAGGTCTACTACAGAAGATTTTACCCCGCACCCCCCCACCTATACCCGTACCCCCACATTTTTTAAAAAATATCCATTTTAACCTTAGATTATTTTATTATATTATTATTTTATTATTTTTTTTTTTTTACCATTTGTGTCAGACCGTACGGTTAAAGTAAAAATTTGTCCAAAAATATACGTTCCGGAAGACTTTGGTAATGAGTTCCGGTACGTAAATTAACATACCGGAAGACTTAATGTAAGTCTTCCGGTATTATGCTGTTTGTACACCGGAAGACTTAATAAAAGTGTTCCGGTACGGAAGACTTTTATTAACTCTTCCGGTAGTAATGAATATGTGTACTGGAAGACTTTATGTAAGTGTTCCGGTATTGTAAGAGCACAATACCGGAAGACTTTCATAAAGTCTTCCGGTTTGATTTTTTTTTTATTATTTAAGTTTTTTTAATTCTTTTTTTAAAAAAATATTTTTATTTTGTAGGTGCAGTACCTTTACACGAAAAAGAACCGATATGTGTGAATACATCAGATGTATTTACAACGACAGAGATATTTGGTACACGAGAAGAGGTGATAAGATGGGTCAAAGACACCGGATTACGAAATAAAGTGACGGTCGTCATCACTCGTTCAGATACACAAACAGGCAAGAGAGGAAGAAAGAACAAAATAATATTTGGTTGCGATAAAGGTGGGAAATACAAGGATATTCGTAGTGGAATAGAAAGTGCGACGAAAAAATGTGGATGTCCATTTAAGATCAGGTCGATTCCGACAAAAGATGGATCTGGATGGAAGATTGATGTAAAATGTGGCGTTCATAACCATGATTTACCCGATAGATTAGAAGGTCACTCATTTGTTGGTAGGTTGACAGCGGATCAGAAGCAACATGTTGCTGATTTAACAAAGAGAAAGGTTGCACCCAGAAATATATTGCATTCCTTGTACGAGCTTGATCCAGATTGTGTCACTCGTATCACACAAATATACAAGCAAAAGAGTATGATGGAAAAAGAGATAAGAGGTCCTAGAAGTGAGATACAACATTTGTTTAAGCTTATCGAGGCTGCAGGTTATGTTTATTGGAGTAGAAAAAGAGATGACTCTGAAGTTATTAAAGATATATTTTGGGCACATCCAGATTCAGTTAAGTTGTTGAATATGTTTCCTATTGTGTTAGTTATGGATAGCACTTATAAGACAAACAAATACAGACAACCTTTGTTTGAAATTGTTGGAATGACATCTACCGAGTTGACTTTTGCTGTCGCATTTGCGTATATTGAGTATGAGCAGACTGAGACTTTTTGTTGGGTGTTAGATAAGCTTAAAAAATTGTTTGTGAAAAAAGATTTATTTCCACAAGTTATGATGACAGATAGAGATCTTGCTTTGATGAAAGCCATTGAAACTGTGTTTCCGAAGACAAATAATTTGCTATGTCAGTTTCACATTAACAAAAATGTTGGTGCAAAAAGGAAACTATTAGTGGATCCTGATAAGCAGGAGTCAATTGGCAAATTATGGACGGATGTTGTATGGGCTAGTGATGAGGTTGAGTATGCACAACATTTAAAAGAACTTGAGCAAGAGTGTGTTGATTGTCCTAAATTTTTTGAGTACGTGAACGACACATGGTTGACACCACATAGACAAAGGTTTGTTTGCGCATGGATTAATCGAGTCCTACATATGGGTAACACGACGACTAATCGGTATGTTTTGTTTTAGATCCCAAAATATACTTTTTGTGAATTTTTTATTTTTCTTACTTAGTTTAAATATGTATTATTATAGGGTTGAGTCTGCTCATTGGAAGTTAAAGCAGATGTTGGGTAACAGTATTGGTGACATGGTCAAATGTTGGGAGGCCATGAATGACAACTTAAAGATACAAATTAGCAACATTCGAGCTTCTTTTCAAAAGAGTGTGTATGAAGTTGCACATGTCCATTCAAGTCCATTTTACACATATTTACGTACTTCAGTGTCGCGAGCTGCATTGAGGCGCGTTGCTGAAGAGTTAAAGAGAGTTGATTATATTGGAACTAACAAAGACAGATGCCGATGTACTCTTAGATCCACCTATGGATTACCTTGCGCGTGTGAGTTGGCAGGGTATAGAATTAGTGGTATTCCGATACCAATTGAGGCTGTGCATGTACATTGGAGGAAACTAAGTATGGAAATTAAGTTGGAAGAAGACTTAGATGAGGAATCAGATGTGGGTATGAAATCTGCAATGGATGAGTTATGGAAAAGGTATAGGTCACAAGATGTTGTTGGAAGAAGGGCATTACATAGTAGGGTTTATGAACTTGCATTTCCCATAACGACTTCTTTGTTAGCACCACCTGAAAAAATAAAGACAAAGGGTGGAGTCAAGAAAAAAGACAAAAAACCTGAAGGGTATGATGTTTACAGGGATCCTTCTAATCATGAATATGTTGATCAAGCATCACAATCTTCACAACGACAATCTCAACCATCACAAAATTCAAAAAAGAAATCTCAACCATCTCAACCATCACAACCTGTGAAAAAGAAGTTAAAATTAACACAAACTTCACAGTCATCTAAACGGTTCATCCTTCAATTTCCTTATCATATTAGGTCATTTATTGATGACGTTGTCAACGTAATGTCAGATGGTAATTGTGGATTTAGAGTGATTGCTTCATTGCGGGGTTATGCCGAAGATGGTTGGCCAATGGTTCGTCGGGAATTAGAATTGGAAATAATGTAAATTATTTGAGTAACATTAAATAATGTATTGTTTAATTTTGAATATAGGTTAACATGAAAGAAGGATTTCCATTGCCACCAGTGACAACAGATTGGAGGAACTTTCGTTCTCCAGCAGCAACATCGTGGATGGTAGGATTTGCTGCGCGTCTACAACATTGGCAACAACTTACGCCTATATTACAAACTCATTATAAATTATAAACTATGTTATTCATTTTTATTTTCACTTAAATAACATATAACATAAAAAATATAAATTACATATAACATAAATATCAATATATTAAGAAACAAAGTCTAAGAAATAATATGACATAAACATAACTATACATCACTGTGAACGAGCAATACGTAAAGCTGCAAACAGATCAGCAAAATGTGGATCATCCTCTTCAGCTGCATTCTGCTGAAGGTAGCGATGAATCAAGGTGGACACAGAACCCCATGCAGGATCAGATGGTCCCGCATCGTACTCAGGAATAGATGCAACTGGCGGCTCATCATAGGTAGGAGGTACCAATCGAGGATGCGAAACACGATAATACCACTCAAGGTATCCATCCTCTACCTCAAATGGGATAGTCGCCCGTGCAGCAGAACGAATCACCTGGCCAGCGCTCTGGGTGTAACTAATCCACTCAACATCAATGTCACCAGCCATCCTAGGATCAATGGGTGCAGGTGGAATGGACTGACGGTATCCAAACTGTCGAAGACACCTGTCAGGCATGTATGGAACAATAGTATCTCCCCACCTCAAACAACCCCTGAATAGAGAAATCTCATCAAAACGACGATGAACTCTATGATCCTCGAACGGCCTCCATATGACATCAGTCGGTGTCAGCTCATCCATAATGGGTCGCAACTCATCCACCTTTAATGCCCCCTGTTTGTACGTCCACCTCATCGCTCGCGGGAGTCCACAGTTCTGAGCAGGTATCCAATTCTCTCCTTTTTTCCCAAGTGTAGGAAAATACTCGTGAATCCAGCACTGTTAAAAAAACAATAACATAATAATTAAATAGAACATAATGAACATAATAAAATTAAAATTAGAATTAAAAGAAAATCAATAAACTAAATTTAATATATAACTTTAACATAATAAACTGAATTTAAATATATACCTGTAGGAGAGTCGGATAACCACCAAGCTGTTTGCAGCTAAACATAGACGCATCTCCAAGAAACCTATACAATGTCACCAATGCAGCTGTTGCCCAACTATAGGTGGACAACGCATCCAGGTCCCTAAATAATGCCAAGTATCGCGCCTCCACGAGTGTAAATGACTTATCCGCAAAGATGGTGCAGCCCACTAACACCATCAAATAACATCGGGTCGCAAATGCCCAACGTGAAGCTGCTCGATGCTCTACGAATCGATCATATAACCACTCTATCTTGAAGTACGATCCTCTGCACTCACGAACCTGGAAAAGTGCCACTCTCGATGTCACTCCAAGATAGTCAACAGCCCACTCAATGGCTAACTCCTCACTGATGGGTTGAGGGTTCCAGAATACCCCCCTAATAGGCAAATGAAGCAGACATGCCACATCATCGAGAGTAATCGTCATTTCACCGAACGGCAGGTGAAATGAAGATGTCTCTATATGCCATCTCTCCACAAATGCAGAAACCAAGTTTGCATCAATCTTCTTCAAACTCGATCTCTGTAAGGAAGCTAAACCGGATCTCGATATGATACCCTCAATCTCCGGTGGAAGCTGCTGTGGAACCATCTGGGTCAACTTCAACCCATGTCCAGCCACCTTCAGTTCCTTCTTCGCCCCCCTCTCCTGAAATCAAATAAAATTAAACAAATTAGATAAACAAATTATATAATTTCGGTTATTATTCAAAACTAAATAATTATAATTTCCTTACCTCACCCAACCATACACGTCTCGCCACGTGATGCTCGTACGAAACCAAAAGACTGGTATCGTACGGACCACCAGGATACCCCACAGGGTCAGCTGCAGCTGCAGATGTACCAGCATCATCTGCGCGTGACCTACTCGTCTCGCCCCGTCCCATCGATCGCACTGGAATCCTCCCATCTCTGCCGCGTGATCACACCACTGAAAAAAACAGAAAAACAATTATTTAATAAAAAATAAAAAATAAAATTAAATTTCCGGAAGACTTTCTTGAAGTCTTCCGGTACACACAAAACCATTCCGGAAGACTTCATCAAAGTCTTTCGGTAGGCAATTTTTAAAACAACATTCCGGAAGACTTTGATGAAGTCTTTCGGTAGTCATTTAAACCATTCCGGAAGACTTTCATAAAGTCTTCCGGTACCGGAAGACTTTCACAAACTCTTCCGGTACAAAATTTTACATTCCGGAAGACTTACTTGTAGTCTTCCGGTAAACACGTGCGAAAATCAAAATTTTTTTTCTCTCTGTAACTTTTGGACGAACGGTAAAAATGGAAAGTGAATTTGAATTAGTAACTATTTATATGAGGGCATTTTGGTCAAAAAAAATTGCTGGGGGGGTACAGGTATAATTGGGGGGGTGCGGGGTAAACTCTTCTCTACTACAATATAGTACAAACACTTCACATGGATTGTCAACTTGGACTTATCAATGACCAACAATCATTCTCACACTTCACATGGATTGCCAACTTGGATTTATCAATGGCCAAAAATCATTCTCACACTTCACATGGATTGTCAACTTGGACTTATCAATGACCAAGAATCATTTCATAAAGTCACTTGGATTTCCACATCAACACTCCCACATCATTCACACTATAAATAAAATCTCTCTTTCTCTCATTTTGGACTAACAAAACCACACTTAAATTCTCAAAATCTAGTACATTCATTACATATTTTTCAAAGTCAAAATTCTTTTTTTACTTACACAATACCCATAAACATTCATCATCTTCACCACATAGACAACCTCCATCAAAACACCTTCACTTTCTTCTACACAATAAGCTCAATATTTGCTAGCTTTGAGTTTGTGAGTATCATTCATCATTTATTTTTGTTCATACCATATATAGCTAATAATTTAGTTTATATATATATTTTTGTTTGTGAAGCTATGTTGTAAAAATGTAATATTTTTTATGTGTTCATATTTTATTGTTGTTATAGTGTTAATATAGGTTAGCTTATGATAAATATCCATGTTTATTTATTTCTTTTTCATTTTATTTTTCTAGGTTTTTTATTTTAGTTTGTTATCTATTTAAATTATTTAAAAATTCTTTATTAGTTTAAAGTTATTAGATTGACTTTTATTTCATCATTTCAAAATATAGTTTTGTTTAATTTATTTAGTAATCTTAGAAGTAAAGTATATATGTCATTAACACTTAAAAATCTAAAAAAAAAAATTAGTAACTTATTTAAATCTAGTTTTTAAGTTTTGTTGTAATTTTGTTTAGTTATTGATATACTAAAAATTCAAAAAGACGTGTCTTTGTTTTTCAATTTCGTTTTGATTTTTATTTCGACCCGATGTGGTTCTTGACGGATCCATGATGTTTTGAAGTGTGTATACGTCTTCCGATTTTGTTCACTTGCACTATTCCAAGGGAAAAGATCTATTGGTTGACTTTATGTCATTTTTGTTCATATAATTAATTATTTCTCATTCATCGAAACCCTATTTCCATCTTAGGACACTTTCCTTTACAAATCATTAAAGAGATAGCCATTAATCTCTCATTACTTCACAACTTTTAACTTTTCAAAACTAAATAACGAAAGAACTGAGTTCTTGGAGTCTCACATTCCTTGAATTCTTGAATGATTTTCTCTTGAGGCTAGCCATCTGGTTGTGATTCATTCAACCTTTCGTTTTTAAAATACTTAAATTTTTTCTTAATCAAACAACGAAAGAATTGAGTTCTTGGAGTCTCGCATCCTTGAATTCTTGAATGATTTTCTCTTGAGGCTAGCCCTCGGGTTGTGATTTATTCAACCTTTCATTTCTATAATGCTTAAAATTTTTCTTAATTAAACAACGGAAGAACTGAGCTTTTGGGATCTCGCATTCCTTGGGTTCTTGAATGATCGCTCTTGAGGCTAGCCCTAGGGTTGTGATTCATCAAACCTTTCGTTTCTAAAACATTTCATTCAAATCTTTTCATAAGAGATGACCATTAATCTCTTCACTCTTATAATTAATCCTCACAAGCTTTTCCATTTGTTGTCTTATGTCTTAGACCCCGTTTTTACCCATGATTTTCCGAACTACGACGCTCTGACTTTCCCATTGCACTAGGGAATACGTAGGTATAAGGCTTTAATCCTTGGAGAGCACACTTTTATTTTTCTTTTGTTTTCTTTTTCATCATTTTCCACATTTTTCCATCTTTTCAATTCCCATCTTATAGCTAACAAATTTTAACAATAAAACAAATATTTTCATGAGGTTCTCGTAGAGTACTACGGATATAACCAACCCCCGAACCTTAGATTCTCTTTCAATTAAGGTTATTCGATCTTTTCCCATTCCCTTGGATAAATTAAAGTTCGGTGGTGAATATAAATGTTTTGCGATACAAGTTAAATCAATAACTTGATATCTGATTCTCACCGCGACAACGTATAACCTCCTCATACACGTATTGCCTTGTTTTTCTACGCGTATCAAACTAGAGTGGGAAGATGGTCGTGCAAAATCCTCATTCATACGCGTAATAAGGCCTCATTATGCGTAATGACCCAATTTCATGCATTTCATACGCGTATAGACCTGCCTAATACGTGTATGGACAGAAACCAACAGTTTTTCATGTTTTCTCCTTCATTCTGCATCTGTTTCCTATGATTCTCCTTTTCCAACTTCATACCAGTTCTAAAAGGTTTTCTACACAGATTTTACACTCTTAAACATATCATTCTTTCATCTACTATTACTAAATTCATTTCTGTCAATATTCTATATCTAAATTCGTAACTCTCCTTCTGCAACAACACAAAATCCATATAACAGTGCAACATACAGAACAACAACAACAATACTCCACACCATGATTCAATGAGATCATATCTAATCCATAACAACAGTCATACAAACAACAATTTCATCGATATAGCATCATATACATAAAAACATACGAGGGAAAGGACCCCTCCCCACCCCATCATGTTAATATCACCTAATAAGAATCTCTTTCTCCCCCTTACCTCGAATCTTGAAGAAAATCCTGCGAATTTCGTCTATGGAGAATGCCCTAGTTGTGTTCTTCCTCTTCCTAGCTCTCCCTTTGTTCTCCAAATTTGTTATGTCTAATTTTTCCTAATTGTTCTGATTAAGCCTAATTTCCCTAAAATCCTTACCATAATATTTTACCAAATCACCCTTATTTTAATTAAAACAAAATAATAATTATAATTATAATATTACTAATATTATTAACATATTAATAATAATAATAAAAATAAAAATATTTTTTTATTGGGCTTATTATTACTACCACACTTCCCAATATTACTAATTGCACCATAAGTCTACATGTCCCACTTGGAATTACACCAAAACATCAAGACACACGCCTTACACAAGGCTAACAATACACCAAAAATACACGACGAATAAATTATTAAAAATGGGATGTTACAACTCTCCCCACTTAAAATATTTTCATCCTCGAAAATGTACCTGATGAGAAAAGTTTATGATACAACTCTCGCATCCTGCTTTCCAGCTATCGAGTTACACTTCCACCATCAGCTCCTCCCCAAGCTACTCTCACCAGAGGAATTTCTTTACCTCTGAGTTGCTTCATCTTGCGATCCTCAATCCTTATCGGCATCGCTTCCAAAGTAAGATTATCTTTAACCTGCACCTCATCCCTTGGGATAACATGATATGGGTCAGACACATACTTCCGAAGTTGCGACACATGAAACACGTCATGCAAGTTCG
Organism: Lathyrus aphaca; assembly: GCA_963966055.1. Lineage (NCBI taxonomy): Eukaryota > Viridiplantae > Streptophyta > Magnoliopsida > Fabales > Fabaceae > Lathyrus > Lathyrus aphaca. Next base: position 65,894,261 of record OZ014523.1, on the reverse strand, counting down.
AAAGCTCTGGCGGTAACGACACTCTATACGCAACAATACCAACCTTCTGCAAAATCTGATATGGTCCAATGAACTTAGGATCCAACTTCTTCGATTTCAAAGCACATCCAATACGCGTCATTGGATTGACTCTCAAAAACACATGATCGCCTTCATCAAATTCTAATTCTTTCCTATTATTATTATCATGATAGCTCTTTTGTCTACTCTGAGACGCTTTCATCTTCTCATGGGTCATCTAAATTATCTCAGTAGTCTGTTGCACAATTTCAGGTCCAAGCACTACATTTTCACCAGTTTCATACCAACACACAGGCATTCTACACCTCCTACCATACAAAGCTTCAAAAGGTGTCATCCCAATACTAGAATGATAGCTATTGGTGTCATCCCAATACTATAATGATAGCTATTGTTGTATGTGAACTCAATCAACGACAAATGAGTATCCCATGCACCACCTTGTTCTAACACACAAGCTCTCAACAAATGTTCTAACGTCTGAATAGTCCTTTCCAACTGATCATTCGTCTGCGGATGATAAGCCGAACTCAATTTCAACTTTGAACCAAAAGCCTCTTGCAAACTCTTCCAAAATTCAGAAGTGAACCTCAGATCTCTATCTGAAACTATACTCGAAGGAACACCATGGAACTTCACAATTATTCTGATATAAATCTTTGCCAACTTCGTCAATGGAGAACTCATGTTGATATGAATGAAATGTGCGGATTTTGTAAGCCGATCCACAACTACCCAAATAGAATCAAAACCTCTCGCCGTATTCGGCAAGCTAGTAACAAAGTCCATAGCAATATTGTCCCATTTTCATTCCAGAATTTCCAACGGTTGCATCATTCCCGAAGGCTTCTGATGCTCTACTTTTGATTTCTGACATACCAAACAAGCATACACAAACTATGATATATCCATTTTCATATCGAACCACCAAAACAATTTCTTCAAATCCTAATACATCTTTGTAGCTCCCTGATGAATACTCAAGCTACTTTGATGAATCTCTTCTGAAATTTCCTTTTTCAGCTCTAAATTGTTTGGCATACAAATTCTACCTTAGAATCTCAACACATCAGAATTATCTACCTGGAAATCACCATCAGGATCACTTCCCCTGTAGTCATCAAATCTACCAACTTCACATCAAGCCTCTAATTCTCTTTAATCACATCCAAAAAGTCATTATTCACTTTTAGCATTACAAGCCTAATACTCTTAGGTGTCATCTCACAAACCATGCTCAAATCTCTGAACTGTTCAATTAAATCCATTTCTTTCACCATCAATTCCGACATATGTATTGTCTTACGGCTCAACGCATCTGCTACTACATTAGCTTTACCCGAATGATAGCTCAAATTAAAATCATAATCTTTCAGAAATTCCAACCATCTTCTCTGTCTCATATAAAGTTCCTTCTGGTCAAACAAATACTTCAAACTTTTGTGGTCACTAAATACTTCAAATCTTGACCCATACAAATAATGCCTCATAATCTTCAACACAAAAACCACTGCAGCTAATTCAAGATCATGAGTAGAATAATTCCTCTCATGCACTCTCAATTGTCTGGAAGCATAAGCCACTACCTTACCATCTTGAATTAAAACTCCACATAATCACATATTGGACACATCACAATACACAACAAAAGGTTCACCAGGACTTCACAAAACCAACACTGGTGTCGTATTCAATTTCTTTTTCAATTCCTCAAAACTTTCCTCACAAGTTGTATCCCAAATAAACATTGACTTTTTCTAGTCAATTGAGTCAACGGTAATGCCAAATTAGAAAACCCTTGGATAAATCTTCTATAATAACCTGTTAAACCCAAAAAACTTCTGATTTCCATTAGTGTCTTTGGAGGTTCCCATTGCAACACATCACTTACTTTAGAAGGATCCACTATTATACCATCACCAGAAATAACATGACCCAAGAAACTTACATTCTTAAGCCAAAACTCACACTTTGATAACTTAACAAACAACTTGTTATCCTTCAACACTTGGTATGCAATCCTCAAATGCTCTTTATGATCATCTTCAGTTTTAGAATAAATTAGAATATCATCTATAAACACAGCAATAAACTGATCCAGATAAGAGTGGAATATACAGTTCATATAATCCATGAATACACCTGGCGCATTAGACACTCCGAAAGGCATCACAACATATTCATAATGTCCATAACGAGTTCTAAATGCAGTCTTCTGAATATCACCTTCTTTCACTTGAATCTGACGGTAACCAGACCTCAGATCAATCTTACTAAAAATACGAAAACCAACTAACTGATCCATTAAGTCATCAATCCTGAGACGTGGATACTTATTCTTAATGTTCACTTTATTCAACAAACGATAATCAATGCTTAGACACATACTACCATCTTTTTTCTTTACCAACAACACCGGAGCTCCCCATGGTGACACACTTGGCCTAATGAACTTGTTATCAAGCAACTCTCCAATCTGAGATTTCAATTCAGTCAACTCTAATGCAGACATCATGTACGGTGCCATAGAAATAGGCCTTGTACCAGGAATAAGATCAATAGTGAATTCAACTTCTCTCGTCAGAGGTAATTCTGTAATATATCAGGAAATTCTTTAGGAAATTTGTTCATAACTGGTAACTCACTAACTGATACTTTACTTTCAACAGATAAAGATGAGAACATTGTAAACATCTTAGCCTCATCTTCCAACAAAGTTCTAAACTCTTTAGTAGATAAATAATTTTCTAATGCTTCCTCTTCATGAGAAAGAAACAACAACTTCTTCCTATAACAATCAATATATACCTGGTTGAATTCTAACCAGTTCATCCCCAAAATAACATCCATATAACCGAGCGGTAAAAAAATCAAATCCACTATGAAATCTCTATCAAACATAGTCAACAGACAATTCAAACACACTAAAGACGTAACCACAGAACCAATAGACGGAGTCTTAATTGTCATTCTCTAATCTAGAGTAGACGGTACAATTCCTAACCTCTTCACACAATCAACAGAAATAAATTAGTGGGTTGCACCCGTATCAATAATAGAAATCAAAAGAGTACTATTAATAAAACGATTACCTTTGACAAAACTATCCTCATTAGTGGATCGAGCTCCCACAGAGGCAAACACCTTCCCACTAGCTCCTTGAGACTTCTTCAACTCCTGACAAGTTGTACTGATATGACCTTGTTCACCACAGTTGAAACAAGTAGGCATAGTAACTCTATAGTTTGCTACCACATGACATGTTCGTCCACACTTGAGGCATTTCTTCACTTTATTCTGACAAGTATTAACATGATGACCCGTGCTCCCTCATCTGAAACATTTCACAGGATTGAGATTTACCCCTCCCCCGCTTGACTTCTTGTCAGCAACTTTCTGTTTTCCTTTGTCAGCCAGAGCACTATAAGGAGTACCCCCAAATATCTTCTCACCCTTTCGGTCACTCACAACCTTGTAGTGAGCAATTCGAGCTCTATTGTCTTTATCATAGATTCTGGTTATGCTCACCAGTTCTGGATAATTCCTAATCTTCTGACAAGCAATGCCCTGTTTGATCTCAGGACGTAGTCCGTTCTCAAATTTCAGACACTTTGAAGTCATAGAATCCTCGGTGTTATAGTGAGCACAATATTATACTAACTATTCAAAGTGAGCATCATACTCAGCCACAATTATATTACCATGCTTCAGTTTCAAGAACTCTACCTCTCTAGCACTGTGAATATCCTATAGAAAATACTTCTCCAGAAACTCAGCTCTAAACACAGCCCAAGTAATACCAGTAACTGCAGCTTCCAACCTTTGACGACTATTGTACCACCATATGAGTACCAAACCTCACCTTCTGATCATCATTGCACGCCATGGTCCTAAAGATTTTCTCAACAACCTTCATCCATTTCTATGTAGGCTCTAGATCAAGAATACCCCCATCATACGTAGGAGGCTTGTTACTTCTGAACTGATCCAAGTCATGAAACTCAGCATTCCCAATAGTTGGACTGATGTTCTCTACAACCTATGTTATGGCTTGTATAGCAGCAACAAGAGCAACATTATTCCTTCTTTCCATACTGATATAACAAACACCTCAAGTTAGAACACACCAATAACTCTTATTCTAAGGATTGAATCGACTACAACATCTGGCCGGTTGGACCAACCTCCTCTGATACCAATTGTAATACCCCACTTTTCCCAGTTTATAAAATAATGAATAAATACGAAAAATCAGAGTATAAAACAAGTGGAATGCCACATCAACAACATTAACCCACAAAAACTCCTTTGTTAAAAATAGCGGAAAATCTGATTTATTTCAACTTATGGTAAAAAGTCAACATCAACAATAATTCCTCAAATATCATTGGTTATAAAGTTTCTAACAACATAATAAGATACGCAACAAATAACTAAGACAAACAAAACAACATAATCCTCATTCCTATGTTACGTATCAGAGTAGTCCTATAACTCGAACAAGCAACACGAAGTCCACGCACACTCGAGTACCTGGATTATGTGTACTTCCAAGGAAGCACAAATACAACAACAACAAAGGGGTGAGAAACGCATTCAAATATTAACAGTACATATAAAAAATAAAAGATAGTTTCTCACACAAACAACATGTACAACAACATCACAACAATAATTATGCAATAATGACACATGATTCACAATAACAATATTTATGCAATGTGACCCAACAATGACACAATGCACGTGGTATCATCTCAACTTAGTTCATTCAATCGAACTCGGATAAATCACATATGCCCATCCGACAATGATTTATTCTACCCATTCTCTGCAACGGAGTATAGATGAATCGCATACGCCCATCCGACAACGAATTTTCCCACCAATAATACCTCAATGTATGCATGACCATGAATATGCATACAACATGTATAAATATCACATTATACATCTACATGATCCATCTGATCACATATGCAACAATAATTCCACATAATCACCAAAATATTCCTCATGTGACTTAAGTGATTAATCGTCTAATTAAATTCACCTAATTTTCATCATTAATCAATTTCTCATTACTAATCCTCGATTAATTATGTCCTAAGGTCTACATTATTGCCTCAAATCAAGAGAATCGACATCAGATGCGAAATCAGGACATAAATCGTAAAACACCAAAATTTTCCCTACAAGCCTGGTCATACGCGTATTGCCCAAGGTCATGCATTTATGGACTAGTTCCTACGCCCTCAGTACGCGTATTTCTCCCCTCTCTTAGGCCAATACGCGTATAGCCTCCTCATACATGTATTGCCTTATTTTACTACCCGTATCACTAGCCTCCTCATACGCGTATTAGGTAGGTCTATACGCATATGGCATGCATGAAATTGGGGCATTACGCGTAATGTGGCCTTACACAAGGCCAACAATACACCTAAAATACACGACGAATAAATTATTAAAAATGGGGTGTTACACTCATAAAGAAAGCTTTTAAGCAATACATAACTAATGTGCTTTATAATCTCTTAGAGATTTATCATTAGATAGTTTTGTATTAGAAAACAATGAGTTGTTGCTCATATCTTGCTAGAAACACTTAGGTGTTTGTGTACTTCATTTGTGTAATCTGCTTACTAGAAGCATTATATGTACACGAGAAAATCCTTTGTATAAGGTAAAATAAATCCTTGTAGAACATAGCTTGAAAATCCTTTGTGTTAAATGTGGCGTGAATCCTTGTTGAAGGTAGCTTGGAAAATCCTTTGTTGAAAGGTGGCATAAATTCGTGTGAAGGTAGCTTGTTGATTCCTTGAGTGGTTATTTCTATAGTCTGGATACTCGAGAGGGCCAAGAGCGTTTCTGACGACTTAGAGGTTGATTCCTTAAGAGGCTTTGAGATTCAGGATTCTCAAAAAGGCAATGGTTGTTTCCATTATACTTGTAATCATGTTGATGGTTATTGGATCAAGTCTTTTTGAGAAGGAAAATCACCTCGATGGGTGGACTTGGATTAACTTCGTTAACAGTGAACCAAGATAAAAATTATTGCATCATTTATTATTAGTGTCATTGTTGATTTATCTTTCTAATTCTGCAAAAGAGGACGAAATATGAAACCCAATTTAAACCCACCCTTTCTTGTGTTTCTCAACCTTCAGTCACAAGATGAACCCACATCCTTGTAAGCATTTTCCAACCTACATGACTTGTTGAAGATGAAAGGCATACCCAATACCTCCCTTTCCACATAGGAATATTGATCAACATCAGTGAAAAGTTTGAGATTTTGCAGTCCCAATTGTATCGTTTCCTCCTCACTATCAACAAAAAATCATGATTATGGGTTCTAGAGCGTGATCGAGATTTATGGTATCTCATAATCTTATCATCGAGTTCCTGACTATTCAGAGTACTAAAAGCCTTAATATAAACGTGAATCCTCAAGTTACTCTAGTAATCCTCAACCCTTTCTAAGTTCACCATATGCATTTCAGGGAAATCAAAACAACAACAAACCTCCCTAATGATAAGCCTAAAAAGGTGGGGGGCCCTTATCTTCCTCCGCGAGCTCCTCCAGATCCTCGTCTTCCCGAGGACCCCCAAATTTGTAACCACCATCATTAAAACTACTCTTAGAGTCATAACTATGACTACTTTGTATAATGTTCCCAATAGGAGGTATAAACATTGAAGAAACCACATCTAGGATCTTCGGGTCAACCACTCTAGTGTGTGAATCGTCACTTATTTCATACCCACTTGATAAGTCTGCAAAATTCATGTTTGGGTTTCCTAGGTTGGTCATGGATGGAGAAAGAGTAAGAACAACAATAATGGGATGGAGAGAGAAATAAAACTTACCTAAGATAAACTACGAAAGTAGAGACGAATAAGGCAATGAAGAAATCACTTAAAAGCTTAGGAATGACAAAAGAATGTTAAATCAATGAAGAAGAGATAGATGAATAGATCAAATAATATAAAACAATATCTTTTGAAACCAAGGAAGGACATAAGGACACTTGCAAGAAGAAAAATGTTTGAGCAAGAGGGTGAGAGCAAAATGGTAAAAAAAAAATTTCATAGTGAAAGAACATCCTTATATAAGAAGACAAAGAGTACAAATCTAAGGCCCAGGATGAAATCAATGGTAAAAGATCAATCTCGATATCACAACAGCACTCGAGCATTCTGTTGCACCCCAAAATTTGCCCTCACAATACAAGACTTTGTGTCCTATGAAGGTTCACAAGGTTCACAAGTTTCCCAACACTTACAAGACCTTTCATGAGGTTCATGAAGTCTACAAGTCACTTCTTGAAGGTTCACAAGGTTCACAAGATTCACAATGCTTGCAAAAAACCTTTCATGAGGTTCATGAAGTCTACAAGTCACTTCTTGAAGGTTCACAAGGTTCACAAGCTTCTCAACATTTACAAGACCTTTCATGAGGTTCATGAAGTCTACAAGTTACTTCTTGAAGGTTCACAAGGTTCACAAGTTCCACAATGCTTTCAAAAACCTTTCATGAGGTTCATGAAGTCTACAAGTCACTTCTTGAAGGTTCACCAGATTCACAATGATTACAAAAGCTTTCTTGAGGTTCATGAAGTTTACAAAGTCACTTTATGAGGTTCACAAGGTTCACAAGCTTCACAAGACCTCCCATAAGGTTCACAAGACATTTTATGATGGTTCACAAGGTTCACAAAGTTCACAATTGGTCAAAAGAGTTGACAATTCCCTCAGACAATGCACCTCCTAAGCAGTGCATCCAAAACTAGGGTTTTGACTTTAATCAGGCTAAATGGACTTCCAAGACCTCAAGTGAGCTTTATAACATCTTATATGTGTATAAGAACCCCCATGACAAGTTTCAAGACTTTTCTCAAAGGATTGCTCAGTCAGATGATCAGATAAGTCAAAATCAGTCAAAGTAGTTAAAAAATCAAACTGAGGTCAACTGTGGTCAAACCAAAGTCAAACTTCATGATTTTTTTCCAACATCAAGTATATGAAGTAAAATTCATCATTTGATCAAGGGTTGATCATGATTCATCAAGGAGATTCCAGATCATCAAGAATCAGGAGTTTCTAAATTAGGGTTTCCTCAGTAAAAGTCAACTGAACTTTGACCAGCCATAACTTTCACATGCTTCATCACCAAGTCTCCACTCAAAGCTCATTTTGAAGTAAATTGAATTCTATACAACTTTGATATTACAAGCCAAGCCCAAAAATGCTTCATTTGGAAGGTATGGGTTAAGACATTATAGGTCATTTCAAAAGTCAATAAAAAGTCAACAACTTCAAAAGGGCATAACTTGAGATTGGTAAATGATATGGACATGAAACCAATGGGGTTGTTTATAGGACTCTTCAAGCTTTTCAAAATGTCCAAGAACACCCTCATAGCATTAAAATTGAAGGAGATGTGCCCTTGCAAAGTTGGGAAATTTTGTGATGGTTTATGATGAAAATGGAGGTCTAAAACCAATTCTTTCCAAATGGGCTTGCCAAATTATGACCCAACCCATACAACAACATCATGCACGAAATTTCCATGTTATTTTCATAATTTTTATTTTATTTAATTAATTTATTATGATTTTTTATCATTTTAAATTTAAATAAAATATTAAATATGAAGATTTAATTTTATTATTGATTCTAGAAGATCATAAATTCAGCATGGAACAAGTTGATACAAGAATTATATGGAATGGCTTGAAATAGAAAGCATTGATGCAAAAATATTGAAAATTCAAAGCTTATCATTGTGAATCTTTTTGGATCAAATCTTGTACACAACCAATCAAGTTTTTGACCTAGATTCAATCACATATAAGTACTGAACATAACCCTATCACTCATTCACGAATTCCAGCAGCCAAAGTGTAAGTTCCATTGTTCAAAAACTCATCCAAAAGTCACATTCGGATTTTGAACTCCAGGACTTTAGAAGGTAAAACAAAGACATGGCAAGCTTCATTGGACATCACTGATCATAAACCAATGCTCATATGCATCCCATACATGCCATAATGCTCTATCCGAATCCAATTTGTTCTTGAATATATTTTTTTCGATTCTATTAATTTGCTGCATATCAATGAATTTTGGTTATATAATATTGTTTGTGATGTTGTGTAGAGTGATTTTGGACAATTGGATTGAAGAATGAATACCTAAATAGCAAACGGCCATTGTTAGGGTTTGAAGCTTAGTTTTAGGGTTTCATGATTCAAGCCATATAAATGAATTTTAACAACGTAGAAAGATTGTATGAGTCATAAGGAACTCGTTGATATCTTTAATTTCTTGAATCGTTACTGCTTTGTACAAGTTTCACTTTCGTAGGTTTGAAGCATTGAGGAATTCGCAGGAAAGGTCGTGAGTGATTTCGCAGGAAAAAGTGCAGGTATGAGGAAGAAGATGAAGCTGATGGCGCGCCCAGGAAATATTCAAATTGTGTTTAAAATATTTTATGTTATTTTGTTAATCTGTTATCACAACAGCTGCGTTGTCCCAGTGGAAGGCAAGGCGTGCGTTTGACAAAAGGGGAGGGGATCGAATCCTGCCTCCATCCAATTTTTGACATTTTTTTCATTTAAACTGTATTCTTAATATATTATTGTTTGTAGTTGTTTGGTTAACAGATGGGCTCTTCCAGCCGGGTGGTGATGTGTGCGTTTGTGTGAGTAAAGGTCCTGGGTTCAACACCATCCCAGGCCTTTTTGTTTCTATTATTTTCCTGATTTTCCAGACATTGCATAAAACTGATTCTACTCATTCCATTGTCACCTGCGCCTGGCTGGCCTGGTGGTACGTTTTGTGGTTTGCAAGCTGAGTGTCCTGGGTTCAAACTCATCCCAGGTAAGTTTTCTTTTCACCATTTTTTCTATTTTTATTTCTTTAATTAATTAGTTTAATTGTTTTCTTAATATTAATTAAAAATAAATTATGCATGTATATATATTTAAAACAACCTTTATATCTTTTCTGAAATTCAAACTTCTATTTTTCTCAACTTAAATTATTTTCTTTGTTATATAATTAAATTATAAGATGTATGTTTATTTAATAATTTGTATAAACCCTAAAAATATTTTCTAAACAAACCCTAATTTTCAAAAACCCTAATTTATTTTCTGAATACTTATTAAAAACCTAATTGTTTATTTTTTCTAATTTATAATATAATTACTATGTACATGTTTATTTAAACATAATTATAAACTATTTTTTTCTTTAAATATGTAAATATATTTTATATACTATGTTTATAATCTAAATTACATGTAAATAATTTTTTTTTTTAATTGAACTTATAATAATTTTGTAATTATAATATGTTTAAAAATAATTTACTAATTTGTACATAAATTAAAACATCGTAAAAATTATTTAATTGTTCATATTTATTCTTATTTACCAATAATTGTATATATTAAATATTTTGCTCTTATTCTTGCTCAATTTATTTTGATTAACCATATTATTACTAACTTGTGCTTATTTTTATTTCACTAACATTGTTTAATTTTTCATTATTATTTTACTAACCCTATTTTTAATTCTTATTATTACTAACCCTTATTATAATTCGCTTATATATTTATTTAATTGTTATTTATTTTTGCTCATTATTATAATTATGTAATTGCTTCCGGGATGTAAATTTTTGTAAATATTTGATTATTTAATTTGCTTGCTATGGTTAGTAATTTAGGGAGTGTAAACATGTATTCTCTTAAAATCAAATTTAGGTCATTTAATTAAAGATAAATAATATTGAACACTCACACACGTAAGTCGATTTTTAATCGCCATCTCACATTTCTAAGGCTATCCCTCAATGTTGCCTAATCATAAGGTCAAGTGGGGTGTATAAAGCAAGTCCCTTAAAAGAAAAATCATCAAGTCCCTAATGGTTGCCTTTAAAGATCAAGTCCCTTTTCGAATAATGATGATAGTCCCTCCTAAATGCTTAATACACCTCACAGTTGCCTTCATAAAAACAGATGTCCCTCACATGTCCCTTACATCCAAGGTAATGACTACCTATTCCTTAATAATAGGGATAGTCTTACCACTTAAAGGATAAAGAACAGAAAAGACTTAAACTTTAGGGTAGGTACCTCCTAGTTGCTTGCTCACTTCATTCCAAATTTTCAAACACTTAACAAATTTCAAACAAATTTTCAAAAAACAAGTTTTTACGCATCCGTACATGGATCATTATTAACTCATATGAAAATTTTCTATTCACACACTTCACCTTTTCAAAAACAATTCAAAAGTGAGTTAAGTAACTAAGAGCCCATGGATAACCATGGATGTAAAGGGTGCTAACACCTTCCCTTTACATAACCTACCCCCCGGACCCAAAAATATCTCTTAAGGTCTTTCCTGTTCTTTTATACCTTTTCCTTTTGGATAAAATAAAAGTCGGTGGCGACTCTTGCTATCCGCAACATAACTAAAAGTCAGTTCTCCCACCGTGTTACAGAACTGGCGACTCTGCTGGGGATTTAAATTTAAGAGGGGTACCCTTAGGAATTAGATCACTTTAAATTTGTTTGCCTTGGGTAAATGGCAATAGACCAAGGAAACTGTACGACGTATGTCGATACGGTTGATCTAGTGGCCATAGTTAGTGTGACTTCTTGGTTGGTGCTTATGTTCCTTAAGTCAAGTTGAGGATAATATGAGGCTGCCATATGTTGTCAATGCACTAACTAACTTTTAGAACCCTAGTTATCCCATCTTGGCCTTTAGAAAAGTAGTGAGGTAACCGGCTTTGGTGCAGACTGAAGTTGGTTGACACTCGATACTACGCTCATTGAGATTCTAAACTTGGAGGGTTTTGGTTGGCAAGTAAGTTGCCTACTGAACAACCACCCTTGTGAAGGATCAATGATATTGAGATCCCTTAGAACCTGGTTACTTTTGTAGGACAGGATGAACCATCTAACTTCAGGGGAGGGTACTTACCTTTGAACCTCATGCAAGCCTCTAAACCTAAGGCCATTGTGTGACTTGTTTGTGTGTGCCACATGTTTGTGATTGAACATAACATCATGACATCATCATGCATCATAAGCATAGCATTTTCACTAACCATTTCAAGGACCAAAGGATTTATCTTTGTTCTTTGTTGCAGGTCATGGCTTCTGCTCGTAGAAACACCATCAGGATCAACTTTGTAGGGATACCTCCCAAGCTTAAAGAGTTGGTTTCTCAAGTGCCTGATCATTCCCAGTTCAACAAGAGACATGGTCACCTATTGGATCTAGTCACTTCAGGGTTCAATGAAGACATGATGAGTGTTCTGTTTCAGTTCTTTGACCCTAAGCACCATTGCTTTACATTCCCTGACTATCAGCTGGTTCCAACAATGGAAGAGTTCTCTAAACTTCTGGGTATACCTGTTCTTGATCAAAGACCCTTCACAGGTTTGGAGAAGGAGCTTAAACCAGAGGTTATTGCTGTAGCTCTACATCTAAAGAAGTCTGACATTGTTCTAGAAACGAGAAGCGGAGTCAAGGGTATTCTTGCCAAGGTATTAATGGATAAAGCTCAAATGTTCTTGAAGGCCATGAGCTATGATGCTTTTGAGGAAATCTTAGCCTTGCTGATATATGGCTTAGTGTTGTTCCCCAATCCAGATCAGTTCATAGACGTTCATGCCATCAACATATTCCTGAGTCACAATCCAGTGCCTACATTGCTTGGAGACATCCTACATTCTCTTCACACCCATACTACAAGGGCAAGAGGAACTTTGATGTGCTGCATACCTTTACTATCCAGGTGGTTTATTTCTTACCTTCCTCGCTCAGTAATGAAGAATGAGCAAGGGTTCAGATGGTCCAAGAGGATCATGTCACTTTCTCACTCAGACATTCATTGGTGCTCTAGATCTATGGAGAATGTTACCATCATTGACCGTTGTGGGGAGTTTCCTAATGTGCCACTTCTAGGCATAAGAGGAGGCATCACTTACAACCCCTCTCTAGCTTTACGACAGTTTGGTTACGCCCGAAGTGATGGTCCACATGATATGTTGATTCAGGGCATTGTGTTTGATTACGACAACGATCTTCAGGGTTACCGTCAGAGATTCATACGAGCATGGGGAAAAGTAAACAGGGTTGACAGCAAGACACTGGAGCCTAAGTACACTATTCCTATGGAAGCTTATCTCAGATGGGTGCGATCTCGTGCTCAGACTCTCATGATGCCATATCTTGCCGTCCTACCAATTACCATGGAACCTGTTGCTGAAGGAGACACAACTTATACCATCCTTCACCCAGACATGCCTACTGATATGGAAGACTTGCAGAGATCATGGATCCAACTGAAGGAGCAAAGGGATACTTTCGAGGCTCATTACAAAGCAAGCCAAACAAGAATCCTGGAACTAACAAAGAAACTTCATGAGGAACGGAACCTCAACTCATACCTCAACACAAAGAGGAAACGTCCATGGGAGACTTAAAACCCCATCTTTTGTACTTATTTCATTTCATTTTTTTTGTAAGCCTAAAAGGCAAAACAAATTATTACTAATAAAAAGTTACCTTCTTGTTTATTTAAGCAAATTTAAATCCTGCGGTCCGTGAAAACATTGCATATGCATTCACATATCATTTCATTGCATCACAGGTTTATAATTGTGCACAGGTTTCTTATCTTCTCGCTGTTTATTTCAGCAATGGCTCTTGAACAATCAGTTAAGGATCTCCAGACACAAAATGCACAGTTCCAAGAGCTGATCCTGAACCTATCCAAGGGGCAGGATGAATTGAAGGCACTGCTGGCCAAGAAGACTAAGAAGACTAGAAGGTATGCTGGGTTGATCAACATGGGAAGAAGGTTCAAAGGTCTTGCCAAGACCAAAGAACCAGCTGAAGACTATGAATATGAGGAATCTGAAAAAGAGGTAGGTAGTCTCCAAAACACTATGGGGGACTCTGATTCTGAGGCTAATTACTACCATGAGCCTAATGAAGACAAATTCAAGATGCTGGTGGATAGGATGAATGCCATGGAGTTGCAGAAATCATCTGGGCTGGATTTTGAGGATTTGAGTTTGATATCTGGGGTTGTTATACCCATTGGTTTCAAGGTTCCTACCTTTGTGGTTTATGATGGGGTCTCTTGTCCCAAGCTGCATTTGAGGTCTTATGTCAGAAGGATCCAACCTCACACTGCTGACAAGAAGTTGTGGATCCACTTTTTTCAAGAGAGCTTATCAGGAGCTCAGTTGGAGTGGTACTATCAGTTAGAGAGTGCCAACATCAGAGACTGGAATGACCTTGCTGAAGCTTTCTATAAGCAGTATCAATACAATGCTGACTTAGCCCCCACTCGCATGCAGCTTCAGAGCATGTCTATGGGTGCCAAAGAAAGTTTTAAAGAGTATGCTCAGAAGTGGAGAGATTTAGCTGGAAGAGTTCAACCCCCTTTGACTGACAGGGAATTGGTTGATATGTTCATGTGTACGCTGAATGGTCCGTTTTACAGTCATCTCATTGGAAGCTCATCATCTGGCTTCACTGAGTTGATCATGACAGGAGAGCGAGTAGAGAATGGTATAAAGAATGGTAAGATCCATGTGGGTACTTCTTCATCAGGTGCTGCAAAGAAGCCTCCCACTGGGAAGAAAGAATCCAATGCTGTTTATGGTCAACCTGATCGTAATAGAAGGCATCAGTCTGTTAGTGCAGTTCATATTTCAAATCCAACTCCTGCAACAACAGAGCAGCCTCAGGGCAACCAACAGAGGGCTAGAAGACAGTTCACGAAGATCAACATGTCAATGGCTCAGGCATTGCAACATTTGTTGAAGGCTGAACTCATCACTTTGAAGGAGGCTCCTCAGAATCCTAATGTTACCTCACCCAGGTACAATCCCAATGCACGGTGTGCATATCATTCAAACTGTCAGGGTCATGATACTAATAACTGTTGGATCTTGAAGAACAAAATTCAGGACATGATTGATGCTGGAGAAATTGAGTTTGATCCTCCAGGTACTCCAAATGTGATTACAGCACCAATGCCGAATCACGAGAAGACTGTCAATGCCATTGATGAAGACCTGCATGTCTATTCAGTTATGGAGTTGAACACACCATTGTCTGTTATCAAAAAGAGGTTAGTACAAGCTGGGATCTTTCCAGGTTGTCGTGAAGATTGTTTGTATTGTACCTATAAACCGGATAGTTGCTTCATATTGAGAGATGGAATTCAACGTCTCATGGATAAGTATACTATAGTGTTTGAGAGGACTCCGTCGTCCGTAGAAAGTATGGTGGATCATCTGACTCAGGGTAGGAAGATTGAAGAGGTTGATATGGTTGACAAAGTACCGGTAAGAATCACTTCAAAGAGACCTGTTAAAATCACTCATCAGGGTCCAATCAAGATTACTGCTGAAGGTCCCGTGAAAGTTGTTGCTGAAGCCAGAGTGGCTCCTCTGATCATTACTACTCCTGGTCCTATTCCTTATACATCTGATAAAGCTGTGCCTTGGCACTATGGGTCTGATGTTTACATCCATGGTGTTAAGCAGGAGCCTTTACCTGATGTGCCTGCTGACATTGATAATATTGCTGGATCTAGTAAGATCACGCGTAGTGGAAGGGTCTTCTCTCCTCCAGTTGCTTCTAAAAATGCAGCTACTCCTGCTGTTACTTCCACCACTGATGCTCGGGGCAAGGGTCCTGTTATTGAGCCTGTGCCTACTAATGTGCCAGCTGCTGATGATCTCTCTAAGCAGATGGAAGAAGTATTGAAAATCATTCGCAAGAGTGATTATGACATTGTTGATCAATTGGGGCATACTCCCTCAAAGATTTCTATGTTGTCCTTGTTGCTGTGTTCTGAGGCTCATGCCAAGTCCCTGATCAAGTTTCTGAAGACTGCTCATGTACCCAATGCCATTTCTGTTGACCAATTTGAGAATTGTGTTGCCCACCTGACCTATGATAATGGGTTAGGATTTTCTGATGCTGATTTGACCCCTGCCAAGAGGGATCATAATAGGGCCTTGCATATTTCAATTGAATGCAGGGGCACTACCCTGTCACATGTGCTGATAGACAATGGTTCCTCTCTAAATGTGTTGCCTAAGGAAGTCCTGAACAAGCTGAGTCCTGAAGATGCTGTGCTGAAGCCCAGCAATATTGTGGTGAAAGCTTTTGATGGTTCTAGAAGAGTAGTGCATGGGGAAATTGATCTTCCAATCAAAGTTGGCTCTCAGGTGTTTACTGCTACATTTTATGTGATGGATATTCGTCCTTCATACTCTTGCCTGCTTGGTCGTCCCTGGATCCATGGGGCAGGTGCTGTAACCTCTACATTACACCAAAAGTTGAGATATCCGGTGAATGGAAAGGTTGTTACTGTCTATGGAGAAGAAGAATACTTTGTCAGCCATGTAAACACTTTCAAGTATCTGGAAATGGAAGGTGAACACATTGAAACTCCGTGTCAGACATTTGAAGTGGTTCCCTGGGTTGTTAATGATTATGTAGCTCCTCCTGTTGCGAAGAAAGTTCTTGTGGTCACCAGAAAACCTCCAACAATGGCAATGGCCTCCCTCAATGATGCCAGAGCTGTGGTGGATGAAGGTGGTTGTACTATTTGGGGTCAGCTTCCTGATATTCCATACAAGTCTGACAAGTTTGGTTTGGGTTTCACTGCAGAGTCCCAGAAGTCTGTTCGTCGTGCTCGTGCTATTCGTATCACCAATCAAGGGGTTATGAAAGATCAGATCAATGCTGTGGGAGACTATGATGAAGACTACAACTTGGATGCTTGGATTTTTCCTACTGTGGGTGTTGGACTCAATAATTGGAAAGCTGAAGATGTTATCCCTATCTCCTTTAGTCAGGAGTAAATACTATTACTGTGTTGTTGCTTTTAAGTTTGTAATTTCTTAAACAATAAAACTTTCAAGCCATGTGCCTTACCCGGGGCACAATGGTGTGCTTGTTACGGGCTGTCATTTCATTTGCATACTTCATTCAATAAAATCAGTGGACGTTTCGTTTTCGTAAATATTGTGTTCCTTGTTTTTCTTTTCTTTTATTTTTGTTTTATCAACTATGTGTTCTTACACACACCCACATCACTAAAATGCAGACCCTCATCCACTCTGGATCCTGTTGATAACAGTTCTACTATTGCCAATTATAATTTCGAGAATCCGATCTATCAAACTGAAGACGGGAATGAGGACGATTGTGAAATACCTGTAGAGCTTGCTAGGTTGTTACAACAAGAAGAGAAAGCTATACAGCCACATGAAGAGCCAGTCGAAGTTGTGAATCTGGGAACTGAAGAAAACAGGAAAGAGGTCAAGATAGGGGCTGATTTAGAGGACAGTGTCAAGAGCAGATTGATTCAGATGTTACGTGACTATGTGGAGATCTTTGCTTGGTCTTATGAAGATATGCCAGGGTTGGATACAGACATTGTGGTTCACCGTTTACCAGTGAAAGAAGATTGTCATCCGAAGAAGCAGAAGGTTCGTCGTATGCGTCCTGAAATGTCAGAAAAGATCAAGGCAGAGGTAATGAAACAGTTCAATGCAGGGTTCTTAGCAGTGACTTCTTATCCTCGGTGGGTTGCAAATGTGGTACCGGTTCCTAAGAAAGATGGTAAGGTACGTATGTGTGTGGACTACAGAGATTTGAACAAGGCTAGCCCCAAAGATGACTTCCCACTTCCTCATATTGATATTCTGGTAGACAACACTGCTCAGCATAAGGTATTCTCTTTTATGGATGGTTTCTCTGGTTACAATCAAATCAAGATGGCACCTGAAGATATGGAGAAGACAACATTTGTGACACAGTGGGGCACCTTTTGCTATAAGGTAATGCCATTTGGTTTGAAGAATGCAGGGGCAACATATCAGCGCGCTATGGTGGCTTTGTTTCATGATATGATTCATCATGAGATAGAGGTATATGTAGATGATATGATAGCCAGGTCTCAGAATGAAGAGCAACATCTTGATTATCTGCACAAGTTGTTTGAGAGGTTGAAGAAATACAAGTTGAGGTTGAACCCAAACAAGTGTACTTTTGGAGTTAGATCTGGTAAACTCCTGGGTTTCATTGTCAGTGGAAAAGGTATTGAAGTGGATCCTGCAAAAGTGAAAGCTATACGAGAGATGCCAGCTCCCCGTACTGAGAAGGAGGTTAGAGGTTTCTTGGGACGATTGAATTACATTGCAAGATTTATTTCCCAGTTAATTACCATCTGTGAGCCAATCTTCAAGTTGTTGAAGAAAGATCAGGTGATGGAATGGAATGATGAGTGCCAGACTGCCTTTGATGAAATCAAGAGATATCTGTTAGAACCTCCAATTTTGATGCCACCAGTTGATGGAAGACCCTTGATTATGTACTTAACAGTGTTAGACAACTCAATGGGGTGTGTGTTGGGGCAACATGACGAGTCTGGTCGAAAAGAGCAAGCAATATACTACCTTAGCAAAAAGTTTACCGACTGTGAAACAAGATACTCACTGCTCGAGAAAACTTGCTGCGCTTTGGCATGGGCTGCTCGCCGACTAAGACAGTATATGTTGACCCATACTACCTTATTGATTTCAAAGATGGATCCAATCAAGTACATCTTTGAGAAACCTGCTCTCTCCGGAAGAATAGCAAGATGGCAAATGATCTTGACAGAATATGACATACAATATACTACTCAGAAGGCCATCAAGGGAAGTGTTGTTGCTGATCATTTGGCTCATCAAGCAGTGGATGATTACCAGTCAATGAGTTTTGAGTTCCCTGATGAAGACATTATGATTATTACCAAAGAACCTGGACAATATGACGGACCTGAACAAGGATCCCGATGGACTATGGTCTTTGATGGTGCTTCCAATGCACTTGGTAATGGTGTTGGTGTTGTGATTAGCTCTCCTGAAGGTTGTCATACCCCGATTACTGCCAGACTTTGTTTCTATTGTACCAATAACATGGCTGAGTATGAGGCATGTATCCTGGGTATTAAAGCTGCTATTTATATGAAGATACAATTCCTTGATGTGTATGGAGATTCGGCCCTGGTAATAAGTCAAATTAAAGGAGATTGGGACACCAAACATGATAATCGCATTCCTTACAGAGAGTATGTGTTGTCTTTGATCCCACATTTCAAAGAGATTACCTTTGGACATATTCCACGAAGAGAGAATCAGTTGGCAGATGCATTAGCTACCATGGCATCTATGTTTGAGATCAGCTGGGATGATGAAGCTCCCAAGATTACTATTGATAGATTTGAAAAGCCTGCATATTGCAATGAGATTGACACTGAGGGGGCAGAGGAGAAACCTTGGTTCTATGAAGTGAAAAGATATCTTGAAACTCAGGAGTTCCCTGAAGGGGCATCTGTCAAAGATAGGAAGTTCCTGAGAAGGTTTTCTGCTAAGTTCTTTTTGAGTAATGGGATTTTGTACAAGCGCAATCATGATTCAACTTTGCTTCGTTGTGTGGATAAGAAGGAAGCAATTGAGATTATGGAAGATATGCATGATGGGATCTTTGGCACTCATTCTAGTGGTCATACTATGGCAAAGAGGATTTTGAGAGCAGGTTACTATTGGTCTACCATGGAAGCTGATTGCTATCAACACTCCAGAACGTGTCACAAGTGTCAAATTTATGCTGATAAAGTCCATGTACCTCCATCACCATTGAATGTGTTGACTGCTCCTTGGCCCTTTGCCATGTGGGGCATTGATATGATTGGTGAGATCAAGCCTACTGCTTCTAATGGGCATCGTTTCATCCTGGTTGCTATTGATTACTTCACGAAGTGGGTAGAGGCAGCTTCATTTGCATCTGTTACCAAGAATGTTGTGGCTCGATTCATTAAGAATAATCTCATATGTAGGTATGGCATCCCTGAAAGGATTATCACTGACAATGGCTCTAACCTGAACAACACTATGATTACTGATCTCTGCACGCAGTTCAAGATTAAGCATCATAACTCTTCTCCGTATCGTCCGAAGATGAATGGGGCAGTTGAAGCTGCTAATAAGAACATCAAGAAGATTGTACAGAAGATGACTGTTACTTACAAGGATTGGCATGAGATGTTACCATTTGCTCTTCATGGTTATCGTACTACAATGCGTACTTCAACAGGGGCAACCCCATTCTCCTTAGTCTATGGTATGGAAGCAGTTCTGCCCATTGAAGTTCAGATTCCCTCCTTAAGAATTATGAAGGATGCAGGCTTGGATGAAGATGAGTGGATTCAGACTCGACTTGACCAGATAAATTTGATTGATGAGAAGAGGTTAGCAGCAGTTTGTCATGGCCAGATGTACCAGAAACGAATGATTAAAGCTTTTAACAAGAAGGTTAAGCCAAAGGTATATCAGGTTGGTGATTTGGTAATCAAGCGTATCATATTACCACAGGGTGATCCTAGGGGCAAGTGGACTCCTACATATGAAGGACCATTTGTAGTCAAGACAGTATTTTCAGGAGGTGCTATGATACTCACTACAATGGATGGTGAGGACTTCCCACAGCCTGTAAACGCAGACATAGTCAAAAAATACTACGCATAAAAAGAGACCCGCTAGGTTGACAGGCCTAGGCAAAAATAAGGGCATCCCGGCAAACCAAAAGGGTTTGGGCAAAAATTAGGGATATATATAAAAAGATGTACACCCGGCAAGTCGAAAACCTGAAAAGGCGGCTTGGGCAAAAAAGGGTATCCCGGTGGATTGAAAACCTGAAAGGGAAATCCAGGCAAAAGTTAGGGATTAAAGCGTATGACTATGTCTCGTTTGGATCACCCATGAAACTGCAACCAGTTGTACTACTTACTCAAGCTCAAACAGATAAAGCTCAATTCAATCGTTTTCGTCTCAACAGCAGAAGATGAGATACTTGAAGATAATGGCAATAGTAGAATTGAAACTCAATAGGATTGTTTCCCACATAGCTGATTCTCTTTGTTTTGTAAAATTTTATGACAAAATCCTCTTACTAGGGTTTATGTCTCCTTGTACAAACTTACCCGTGTATGGGTCACTTTTTGATATAAATAAATTCCATCTTTTGAATCCAGATTTACTTTTACCCTATTTACATAAGCGAAACGTCCATTGGTTGTGTTTGAATGCATGTATGCTTTTGAATATGATTGATGTTTACCAAAAAATGCATGAATGCTTAATATGATTGATGTTTACCAGAAATGCATGAAAATGTGGTAATAGTATTTACTAAGGACGAACGGGGGAAGGATTTCAACGAAGCTTCGCCGGTTTATCTCTACAAAACAGTTACAAATCCCTCAGTAGGACGAATCTATCTTCACAAAGTCTCATCTCCCCTGGAATTTATATCCATCTCTTTTATCCTCATACGGATATACGGGAAATTACTTTCCAATAAGGGTACGACGAACGAGTACGAGTGTTCTATCTACCATACTATCAAACGAAGACGAAGGTTATATATACCTTACTATCCCCAGCAGACGGGAGGTTATATCTATCCTTACTATCTCCAGCAGACGGGAGGTTATATCTATCCATACTATCCCCAGCATACGGAAGGTTATGTATATCTCATCATCAAACAAAATGGGGACGAGTTCCCCATATTCTTCAGCAACGAATCGGGATTTATTTTCCCTGGCCAGCAGTCGTTATATGAAGATATCCAGACGCTTCCGGCAGTATCATATCATACATACATCATTTACATCATACCATAACATACATATCCATAGATACATAATACATTACTTAAGTGCACCATATCACACATGCATACATAGTACATAAACTAATATTATTATACAGATGCTACCTTGCTTCAGGTTAATTATCCAGCAAACAAACTTATGATTATCAGGATTGCTCTATCCTCCTGAAAGCATATCATCCATCAGGATTGCTTTATCCTCCTGAAGACTTATCATCTCTCAAGACTGCTTCATCCTCTTGGGAACATATTACTACACCAGGAATGCTTTATCCTCCTGACAGATTATCATTACTTCAGGACTGCTCTATCCTCCTGAAAGCCTATTACATCAGGATTGCTCCAGCCTCCTGAAAGCATATTATCGATCAAGACTGTTTCTTGGAAGTATATTATTACCTCAGGATTGCTCTATCCTCCTGACAGCTTATTATTACCTCAGGATTGCTCTATCCTCCTGACAGCTTCTTACACATCAGGATTGCTCTATCCTCCTGACAGCTTATTATTACCTCAGGATTGCTTTATCCTCCTGACAGCTTCTCATACCTCAGGGTTGCTTTATCCCCCTGACAGCTTCTTACTACATCAGGATTGCTTCATCCTCCTGAAAAAACACATTATTACATCAGGAATGCTTTATCCTCCTGGCAAGCTATCATCTTATACCTCAGGATTGCTTCATCCTCCTGAAAGCATATTATCAATACCTCAGGATTGCTTCATTTTCCTGACAGCTTCTCATACATCAGGACTGCTTTATTCTCCTGAAAATCCCTAGTACATCAGGATTGCTTCATCCTCCTGGAATCATATTATCAGTACCTCAGGATTGCTTTATCCTCCTGACAGCTATCATTGTACCTCCATATTTTGGACTGCTTCATCCTCCAAGACATGTATCTGAAGAATTTTCCTCCAAGTGGCATCTTTAAGCCCACTCAATCATATTCAACTAGCCATTTATACTACTTTATGCACTGGTAAGTGCAAATTTTTGGGCTTTTGTGTTCAATCCCCTTCAACCTTCCAGGTCACGACTGGAAAACATACCAATCTAACCCCTCAGGTTTCAGAAAATTGAACAGGGGCAGCTGTTGCACCCCAAAATTTGCCCTCACAATACAAGACTTTGTGTCCTATGAAGGTTCACAAGGTTCACAAGTTTCCCAACAATTACAAGACCTTTTATGAGGTTCATGAAGTCTACAAGTCACTTCTTGAAGGTTCACAAGGTTCACAAGATTCACAATGCTTGCAAAAAACCTTTCATGAGGTTCATGAAGTCTACAAGTCACTTCTTGAAGGTTCACAAGGTTCACAAGCTTCTCAACATTTACAAGACCTTTCATGAGGTTCATGAAGTCTACAAGTTACTTCTTGAAGGTTCACAAGGTTCACAAGTTCCACAATGCTTTCAAAAACCTTTCATGAGGTTCATGAAGTCTACAAGTCACTTCTTGAAGGTTCACCAGATTCACAATGATTACAAAAGCTTTCTTGAGGTTCATGAAGTCTACAAAGTCACTTTATGAGGTTCACAAGGTTCACAAGCTTCACAAGACCTCACATAAGGTTCACAAGACATTTTATGATGGTTCACAAGGTTCACAAAGTTCACAATTGGTCAAAAGAGTTGACAATTCCCTCAGACAATGCACCTCCTAAGCAGTGCATCCAAAACTAGGGTTTTGACTTTAATCAGGCTAAATGGACTTCCAAGACCTCAAGTGAGCTTCATAACATCTTATATGTGTATAAGAACCCCCATGACAAGTTTCAAGACTTTTCTCAAAGGATTGCTCAGTCAGATGATCAGATAAGTCAAAATCAGTCAAAGCAGTTAAAAAGTCAAACTGAGGTCAACTGTGGTCAAACCAAAGTCAAACTTCATGATTTTTTGCCAACATCAAGTATATGAAGTAAAATTCATCATTTGATCAAGGGTTGATCATGATTCATCAAGGAGATTCCAGATCATCAAGAATCAGGAGTTTCTAAATTAGGGTTTCCTCAGTAAAAGTCAACTGAACTTTGACCAGCCATAACTTTCACATGCTTCATCACCAAGTCTCCACTCAAAGCTCATTTTGAAGGAAATTGAATTCTCTACAACTTTGATCTTACAAGCCAAGCCCAAAAATGCTTCATTTGGAAGGTATGGGTTAAGACATTATAGGTCATTTCAAAAGTCAATAAAAAGTCAACAACTTCAAAAGGGCATAACTTGAGATTGGTAAATGATATGGACATGAAACCAATGGGGTTGTTTATAGGACTCTTCAAGCTTTTCAAAATGTCCAAGAACACCCTCATAGCATTAAAATTTAAGGAGATGTGCCCTTACAAAGTTGGGAAAGTTTGTGATGGTTTATGATGAAAATGGAGGTCTAAAACCAATTCTTTCCAAATGGGCTTGCCAAATTATGACCCAACCCATACAACAACATCATGCACGAAATTTCCATGTTATTTTCATAATTTTTATTTTATTTAATTAATTTATTATGATTTTTTATCATTTTAAATTTAAATAAAATATTAAATATGAAGATTTAATTTTATTATTGATTCTAGAAGATCATAAATTCAGCATGGAACAAGTTGATACAAGAATTATATGGAATGGCTTGAAATAGAAAGCATTGATGCAAAAATATTGAAAATTCAAAGCTTATCATTGTGAATCTTTTTGGATCAAATCTTGTACACAACCAATCAAGTTTTTGACCTAGATTCAATCACATATAAGTACTGAACATAACCCTATCACTCATTCACGAATTCCAGCAGCCAAAGTGTAAGTTCCATTGTTCAAAAACTCATCCAAAAGTCACATTCGGATTTTGAACTCCAGGACTTTAGAAGGTAAAACAAAGACATGGCAAGCTTCATTGGACATCACTGATCATAAACCAATGCTCATATGCATCCCATACATGCCATAATGCTCTATCCGAATCCAATTTGTTCTTGAATATATTTTTTTCAATTCTATTAATTTGTTGCATATCAATGAATTTTGGTTATATAATATTGTTTGTGATGTTGTGTAGAGTGATTCTGGACAATTGGATTGAAGAATGAATACCTAAATAGCAAACGGCCATTGTTAGGGTTTGAAGCTTAGTTTTAGGGTTTCATGATTCAAGCCATATAAATGAATTTTAACAACGTAGAAAGATTGTATGAGTCATAAGGAACTCATTGATATCTTTAATTTCTTGAATCGTTACTACTTTGTACAAGTTTCACTTTCGTAGGTTTGAAGCATTGAGGAATTCGCAGGAAAGGTCGTGAGTGATTTCGCAGGAAAAAGTGCAGGTATGAGGAAGAAGATGAAGCTGATGGCGCGCCCAGGAAATATTCAAATTGTGTTTAAAATATTTTATGTTATTTTGTTAATCTGTTATCACAACAGCTGCGTTGTCCCAGTGGAAGGCAAGACGTGCGTTTGACAAAAGGGGAGGGGATCGAATCCTGCCTCCATCCAATTTTTGACATTTTTTTCATTTAAACTATATTCTTAATATATTATTGTTTGTAGTTGTTTGGTTAACAGATGGGCTCTTCCAGCCGGGTGGTGATGTGTGCGTTTGTGTGAGTAAAGGTCCTGAGTTCAACACCATCCCAGGCCTTTTTGTTTCTATTATTTTCCTGATTTTCCAGACATTGCATAAAACTGATTCTACTCATTCCATTGTCACCTGCGCCTGGCTGGCCTGGTGGTACGTTTTGTGGTTTGCAAGCTGAGTGTCCTGGGTTCAAACTCATCCCAGGTAAGTTTTCTTTTCACCATTTTTTCTATTTTTATTTCTTTAATTAATTAGTTTAATTGTTTTCTTAATATTAATTAAAAATAAATTATGCATGTATATATATTTAAAACAACCTTTATATCTTTTCTGAAATTCAAACTTCTATTTTTCTCAACTTAAATTATTTTCTTTGTTATATAATTAAATTATAAGATGTATGTTTATTTAATAATTTGTATAAACCCTAAAAATATTTTCTAAACAAACCCTAATTTTCAAAAACCCTAATTTATTTTCTGAATACTTATTAAAAACCTAATTGTTTATTTTTTCTAATTTATAATATAATTACTATGTACATGTTTATTTAAACATAATTATAAACTATTTTTTTCTTTAAATATGTAAATATATTTTATATACTATGTTTATAATCTAAATTACATGTAAATAATTTTTTTTTTTAATTGAACTTATAATAATTTTGTAATTATAATATGTTTAAAAATAATTTACTAATTTGTACATAAATTAAAACATCGTAAAAATTATTTAATTGTTCATATTTATTCTTATTTACCAATAATTGTATATATTAAATATTTTGCTCTTATTCTTGCTCAATTTATTTTGATTAACCATATTATTACTAACTTGTGCTTATTTTTATTTCACTAACATTGTTTAATTTTTCATTATTATTTTACTAACCCTATTTTTAATTCTTATTATTACTAACCCTTATTATAATTCGCTTATATATTTATTTAATTGTTATTTATTTTTGCTCATTATTATAATTATGTAATTGCTTCCGGGATGTAAATTTTTGTAAATATTTGATTATTTAATTTGCTTGCTATGGTTAGTAATTTAGGGAGTGTAAACATGTATTCTCTTAAAATCAAATTTAGGTCATTTAATTAAAGATAAATAATATTGAACACTCACACACGTAAGTCGATTTTTAATCGCCATCTCACATTTCTAAGGCTATCCCTCAATGTTGCCTAATCATAAGGTCAAGTGGGGTGTATAAAGCAAGTCCCTTAAAAGAAAAATCATCAAGTCCCTAATGGTTGCCTTTAAAGATCAAGTCCCTTTTCGAATAATGATGATAGTCCCTCCTAAATGCTTAATACACCTCACAGTTGCCTTCATAAAAACAGATGTCCCTCACATGTCCCTTACATCCAAGGTAATGACTACCTATTCCTTAATAATAGGGATAGTCTTACCACTTAAAGGATAAAGAACAGAAAAGACTTAAACTTTAGGGTAGGTACCTCCTAGTTGCTTGCTCACTTCATTCCAAATTTTCAAACACTTAACAAATTTCAAACAAATTTTCAAAAAACAAGTTTTTACGCATCCGTACATGGATCATTATTAACTCATATGAAAATTTTCTATTCACACACTTCACCTTTTCAAAAACAATTCAAAAGTGAGTTAAGTAACTAAGAGCCCATGGATAACCATGGATGTAAAGGGTGCTAACACCTTCCCTTTACATAACCTACCCCCCGGACCCAAAAATATCTCTTAAGGTCTTTCCTGTTCTTTTATACCTTTTCCTTTTGGATAAAATAAAAGTCGGTGGCGACTCTTGCTATCCGCAACATAACTAAAAGTCAGTTCTCCCACCGTGTTACACATTCTAAACAACAACGCCACTTCCTACCCTAGAGACTTGAAGCCGTTTGTAAGAGTATTATAACGAAGCATTTCAATGATGAGTGATATTTAATGTGCATGTTCCCAAGGAGACCTAATCCCACTTACCAAGCTTCCTTACTTCCACTATCGCAAGCAAGGGCTCGCCGAGGGAGTACAACACGCAGATGGAAGACAACTCGGCAACATCAATCCTTGTGTTACTAAATAATAACAAATACTTATGAGATAACTGTTTTGCGCTGACCAAAGACCAAGTGGCAGGTCTAATTATCAAGGCGGGTCTAATTACCAAGGCCAATCTAGAACTCCACGTACTATAGTGGATGCACGGGTGGAGATTCTTCTAGACTCGTGATAACTGATCCCATCCCCCCAAATTTTTTCCGTCGTTGGATATAATCAAACAGCTTCTCGCTTCACTCCGCGAATCATACATTGGCGGTTTGAACCAAATGACGTATATAAACTATCCCATGCGTTTATAGTATGTACGATCTCATATTCTCCCTCTCAAACTACATATTTAAAACTTTGTTGACTTAGATGTTAGAGTGTTAACATTGTAGACCCTCTTCACTCCGTCATATTGAAAGCTCTCGCCGTTACACTCCAATAATTCGTTAATGCAACTTCATATTATATTCCACCTCAAAATAGGAATGATAGAGAGAAAAGAAAGCACATTCATGTAGTTAATTGGGATACTATAGCTAGTCCTATTAGGATGGTGGTTGGAGTTTTATACAGTGGGGGAAAGTGGAATATTTAGTAGGTGGCATTTATGTCCTTTACGATCACATTCAAGAAACGGGTGGTGTTTCTTTATTCACCAAGAATAACATCCTCATTTTCAAATCATATTTTATTCATTCAAGAGTTTCACTCCATCTAACACACTGCTATCTCAAATCATCAAGAAAGATGTCAAAGCTTGGAATCTCAATATTGGTGCCTTCTGTCAAAGAGCTTGCAAAGAAACCCAACTTAGAAGTTCCACAACAATATCTATATCCAAATCAAGACTCTATTCTTGTATCAAATACAACTTCTTTACCACAAGTCCCTGTTATCGACCTTACTAGATTGTTATCTGAAGATTCATCTGAGCTAGAGAAGCTAGACCTTGCTTGTAAAGAATGGGGCTTCTTCCAGGTTTCAACTATTACTCCTCTTTTATTATATTTTCACTTAGCAACGGTTTTTGTCTAAATGATGAAAAGGATGATCCCAGCTGATTAATCATGGAGTCGATCATTCATTGGTTGAAAACGTGAAGATACGTGTTCCGGAGTTCTTAAGTCTTCCATTTGAAGAGAAGAAGAAATTTTGGCAAACTTCAGATGACTTAGAGGGGTTTGGTCAGTTGTTTGTTGTGTCTGAGAATCAGAAACTAGAATGGTCAGATTTATTCTTCGCTACAACTCTTCCATCTTATGCGAGGAATCCCCGCATATTTCCAAATATTCCTCAACCATTAAGGTTTTATAGCTTTTTCTTACTTCATATTTACTTACTACTTACAATGTACTCGATCGTGGATCGTGATCGTGACTATAATCATATTATTGCAGAGATGATATAGAAGCCTATTGTTTAGAATTGAAAAAAATTTGCATCACAATCATCAAACATATGGAAAAAGCTCTTAAAATTGAACCAAATGAAATGCTAGAGTTATTTGATGATATAAATCAAACCACGAGAATGAATTACTACCCTCCATGTCCACAACCAGAAAATGTCATTGGACTGAATCCTCATTCTGATGCTGCTGCATTAACCATCCTTCTCCAAGCCACTGATGTTGAAGGCCTGCAAATAAAAAAAGATGGACAATGGATTCCTATTAAACCACTCAACAATGCTTTTGTCATAAATGTTGGAGACATTTTTGAGGTAACTCATAGAAAAGTAGTCATAAATCGTATTACTATTTCGCTCATTATATCGAAAGGACTAATGTGATTGAAGTACAAATATTTACCTAAAAATTTAGTATACTATGAAGTTTAAGAAATATTATGACTAAATCTTAAATGTTTGTGCAGATACTGACCAATGGAATTTATCGGAGTATTGAACATCGGGCTACAATTAACTCAGAGAAAGAGAGGATTTCAATTGCATCATTTAACAAACCTCACATGAGCCAAGTTATAGGTCCAACACCAACACTTGTTACTCCTGAAAGGCCTGCATTGTTCAAAAAACTTACTGTAGAAGATTACTACAAAACATATTTTTCTAGACAACTACAAGGGAAATCATGCCTTGATCTTATGAGAATCCAAAATGAGAATAGTTAGTGATAAAATTAGTATTGTATTATTTGGATTGAAAATAAACTTGTTCTTTGAGAACAAACAGTTTACCATATGTGGTAACTAAGGTACAATGATTCAATAATGTGGATTGTAAAAATGATGCGAATAGAAATTTATAATCTCAAACTAGATGGATGATATGCGCGTCTCAGGCTGAGTTCCCCAACTACTGGAAAATCATTATGTATGTGTTGTTGATATATAAATATTTGTGTTCTGGCTTTACTAAAGAGTCATTATGTATGTGTTGTTGATATATAAATATTTGTGTTCTGGCTTTACTAAAGAGTAAGTTTATTATTAATTTGGCTTATATGTTCCATATGTCATGGCTTACTAAGGTATGCTGCCATTCAGCATAGCACTGCATGAGATTTTTTACGCGATAATCCAGAAAGATATCTTCAAGACCCGGATAACAATCTAACTTCATTCTCTTACTATTTCCAAACAGCACAATGTCACCCAAACCATATGAATCATGTCCCAGTGAATCCAAAACTATACTATCCAATCTTGTTGCCACTTGCAACACTGCAGTATTAGTTGGAGCACAAGTCAATGTTCTGGTTTTTAACTTGAGTAGACAAAATAACAAGCATGCAACTGTCTTTGTTTTTCCTGTCCCTGGAGGTTCCCAGATAAGCTTTGTATTTGCATGTGAACAATTTATCATACTAACACAGCTTGAAACAGCATCTTCTTGTGATGCATTCAGATTCTGAGAACAAATTATGTCTTCTGTAACAAATTATGGCTTTCCAGATACGAACGTTCGTTGTCATGTTCATAAGGTAAACTGATAGGAGGTGTAATTAGATATTTTAATTACTAGTATAATTATATTAGTTTTTATTGTATTTTGAATATTTTGTTGAATTGGATTTCCAATAGTATTCTTTGCACGGTTCTGATTCTGAAGCAAGTGAAGCTTCTGAAGTTGTTATCTTCTGAAGACTAACTGCTGGAGAATTCTGAAGACTTGAGATTCTGCTGAACGAAGTGCTGAAAGTTCTGAAGATTTAGGTTATGAAGATTGAGGTTTTGAAGACCAAGTGATGAAGACTCTGAAGACATAGTTTTGTTGAACGAGGTTCTAAAGACTCTGAAGACATAGTTCTGTTGAACGAGGTTCTGATGACTCTGAAGACTTGAAGTTCTGAAGACCAAGGTTTCAAAGACAAGTGTTGAAGTTCTGAAGACAAGGTTCTAGTGAACATGTTCTGAAGACACTGATGACTTGAGATTCTGAAGACCCAACTATCACTTCTCTATTCATGCTTCAATCATTATCACTATCAGATGCCTCTGAAGAGCAAAAGATAAAGTTACCCTTAACAAGGAAAATACACAATACAAAATGATTTATCTCACTACCTCTCCACTAACCTTAATTTGTGGAAAATAAAATATGTGGTAGTACGATTTTCATCCTTGTATAACGACATTCCTTCAGCTGCCCTCCAACGGATCTATTTTTTGTTTATAAAGGAAATGATCACGTGAAGAAATGCGTTGTTGAAAATGACCAAGATTGAATAACAGTTAGACAACAAACTGTTGATGCATATGTTGTTGGTCCATAAGTGTGTGCTCTATTGTATATGCTGCAGAAGGCTGCAAAAGCAACAAATGACAATCAAGAAGATGATCATGGAAATTGATTGATAAATGCACGACTGAAAAGTGTGTTCATGTATGATCATTAAGATAAGAGGACAAATTTGTTGTCCAGAATGTTCCTCTTATGAGAAACGGGAAGATGAAATGCTTTTGTGCTATATCAAGTTCAATTAAGCTTTGTCATACCCTAAATTTTGATCCTAAGATATATGCCTCATCAAAGGAAATCCATTGACCAAAGGACTGTGTCAGACTGGTTTGAACAATATCCCCGCAATGAATCAGGATTCTTGAGTCCATTAGAGGATTCAGGCAAAGGACTAATCATTAATACATAAGATTTTCAACCTTTCAATCACCAATCAAAGGGTTAAGAAATCTCAAATGATGGAAAATCTTTCAAGGACTGTACAAAAGTTTCAGTGATCTGGGTCCCGAGCCATTACAATCACCAATTAGGGTTTCAGTCAACTGATGCCCTCCAGATGAAAATTTTCATAGAGAAAAGAGCCAAGACCTCCATACATCATCAAGAATGTTGACATAACTTTGACCAGTCATTTACGAATACAAAAGGTGCAGAGATCAAAGACTGCAAGATTAGGTTTTCACAATGTCCAAATTAGGATTTCTGACTAATCGGGGAACCAAAAGTCAAAATTTTCATCTGGACAAGAGCCTATACCATAGGGAGTGGCTTACATAGACCATATA
This sequence comes from Lathyrus aphaca, assembly GCA_963966055.1. Classification (NCBI taxonomy): domain Eukaryota; kingdom Viridiplantae; phylum Streptophyta; class Magnoliopsida; order Fabales; family Fabaceae; genus Lathyrus; species Lathyrus aphaca. The sequence goes on along the minus strand of OZ014523.1, from coordinate 65,862,353 downwards.
CATTATATAAGTCCATTCATAAGGTCAAAATACCTCAGAGGATGTCCATTCAAAAAATCAGAAAACCACAGGTATCTAGTGTATTTTTCACCTGGACCAAAAAGTCAAAGTTTGACTTTTTAACCCAAAATGATCCTTATGACCTATATTACAAGAATATACGGTCCATTGATGCATTTGGTCACAAAATATTAGAAATTTGAAGATAACTTGTAAAATGGGCGACCTTTGAAACTTAGAAATTTTTCTAAGTTATGGAAAAAAAAAGTGTTGTGGCCTACTTCCAAGCATCATAACTTGTGATCTAAGTCTCATCACAAACTACAAATGATTCAAATACAAGAAACTCCAATTCATTATGGATTTCAAATTGTGATTGAATTAAAATCAAGAAAAATACTGATTTTCAACACTTAGATAAAATTTATCTAAGTACAAAATCAGTAAAAAAACCAAAACTTGGAGGAATTTTTCACCTAGTTCCAAACTGATTCAAATCCTTTCCAATACACCAATGTTGTTGCAAATGTTTCCAACAATTCAAAGAACCAATTGGCATGAAAAGATCTTGCTTGTACATGAAGAAATCACATATCAAAGTGACAATCTCAAATTGTTTTGCAAAAAACAGATTTTCACAAACTTTTGAAATCTGATTTTTTTTTTAAACAAAGGACAATGTCAAGTGGGTTTAAGCATCTAAACAATCATTACAAACCTAATCAACCCTGCAAATTCATGATTACACCATGGAATTAACCAAAATGACATTCATGAATTTCAACATTATGCATTTTGATCCAAGGGCCACCAAGCTCCAAAATGACATATTCTTAGATATCTTGTTCAACAAGCAATAATTGAACACAATTCAAGCATAAAAATTTTGAGGAATGTGAAATTTGTTGCTGCATAGCTGAGCTATTTGAGAAATTCATCATTCCATGTGTAATAGATATTTTTACAAAGCATGACTCACAATTGTGACCTCATATCTTCAAGACTTAAGGACTAAGTAATTTTAACATCTTTGCCTATAAATAGAGACTTCATTTGATCATAAAAATTACATCAAAACCTCTGATCTCCAAGTTTTCTCTCATTTGCTCTCAAAGACTCAAAACTTGATAATTTGAGAAAGACTTAATTCATATTTTAGTCCTGTAATTTAATTTGTTGTTTCAATTTAGTCCCACAATTCTAAAATGTTACAATGTAGTCCTTTAATCAACCTCCGTTAGAGTATTAAATCCTTGATGTTAAATTCAAGTGAAAAAACGTTAAGAGGTGCTTATGTGACATGACCCTAAACTGATGTGGCTTTGTTTTAATATTTTGTTTTATTTTTAATTATAAGAATAATGTAAGTGGCATCTCTTTCTCTCCTCCCTTCTCCAAAACCCTAGCAGCCACAAATTCTTTTTTTTATTCAACTACAAATTTATTTTCCTTCATTCTCTTTTAATTCCCATCTCTATTAACTTCTGGATTTCCCTCTTTCTCTCTTCCTTTCTCCAGATTCCTCTTTCGATTTGTTACTGTTGTTTCAAATAGATCTTCAGATTCATCCTCCGTTTTAACTCAAGTTCCGACAATGAAATCATATCATGTTTTACTCTTTTCTTCTACTCATCGTTATCATTAGATGAAGTTCAAGGTTGGTTTTATTGATTTTCTTTTTACTTTTTTGTTTAATTTTTGTTCTGTTTTATTTTATTTTTTATGTTCATTGTTTCTATTTCGTTCTTTTTATTAATGGTTTCATTGTTTCAGTTCTAGTAAAAATGGTTTAATTTGAAAATTATAAATTCAGATTTGTGGATATTTTGTTTGTTTTTCCTATTTGAATTGATTTTGTGATGTTCTGAAAAAATTGAATCTCATCATCCTTGATCAATGCATTTTAATGCACATTCTACCATGCTTGCACTTAAGTATTTCTTTGGTTTTCTTTGTTTATTTTTATATTTTATTTTGTTTTTCTATTTTACTTTATTTTTGACTTAATTTAATTTTCGTACTTAATTTTCAGCTTTAACAACTTTTACGGAAATGATCATAACCGGAGTTCCGGGAATCTGATTGAGGCGTTCTACCAGTCGATGGAAAGCTAAGAGAGAGAGCTACAACTTTTGGTTTGGAGTCTAAGTCAGATTCGGAGTCATATTTTCCAGAATTTCGTTTGAAGCTGCTTCATTAGTTTTATTTAGTTTCGGGTCATTTAGAATTGGGCTTGTGTTATATATTTGACCCAGTTGGGTTGTAAACGGGTTTTTAAGGCTTTTCTATTTAACCTAGCAGCCGTAACTGTTGAATATACACTTTTTACGAATTTATTCTTTACTTTCGAAGAGACGAATCATGGAGAACTAATCACCGAGATTCATCTAATGTAATCGGTTTCCACCGCAACCTTGAGGTTTTATAATTTTCAATTAATTGCTTTTCACTTTTAATATTATGATATATACTTTGTCTACTTTATTCAATTATATAGAATAATATTGATTAATTTCGATTGCACCTATCATTCCTTTACTTTATCGTGTTTGCTTTATCCGCGCAATTTTTGTGTTTGCTTAATTCACGGAAGATTTAATCTGTTTGCTTAATTCGGAATTTAGGAATATAAGTCTTATAGGATCTTTTACGCTTGTTAATTGGTACTATTATCCAAAAGGGATTAGAATCCTCTTAGGGCATGAAAATTATGTAAATCGATGATAAGTTGGGAAACCGAAACAATAGATAAATCGTTTAGTTTAATTGCATAATCACTTATTTTAATCGCTTAATTGTTCTCTTTTTTTATCGACCTTAAAACAAACCCCTCCTAATTCGAAATTCGGTTACCTTCGATTAATAACAATACAAGAATCCTTGTGAAACGATTCGAGTCATTGTCGCTATACTACGTTTTCAAAATTACTCGTTTTTTATCCGTGCGCGACACACGAATCAAATTGGCGTCGTTGCCGGAGATTCTTGTTGTTATTAACCAATTTTATAGTCATAGATCTAGTTTTCTTGTCAGTTTTTTCCTTTTCTTTTTTGTTGTGTTTGTTGATTTTCAGGGTTGCAATACCGGTTGCAGTATAGGGATAAGTTTTCCAGCCTTTCAGGTAAGTTGGAAGTTACTGTTTCGATTTGCTCCGATTTTTTTTCCAGAAAATCAGAAATAAATCGAAGAACAATACTCTTTTAGAATAAAATTCTAAAAGATTTCGACCCTAAAAATCACAAATTTCGTGTTTTTCTATTTTATTTGATTTATTTTCTCTTTTCATATTTTCAAAAAAATCTGAAATTTTTTGTGCGAGCTTTACTTGATTTAATTAGATTTTTAGCGTTATCTTTATATTTTTTAGATTTTATTTAAATTTCTTTTTTTTTCATTCTTTTTAAATATGTATTGATTTTATTTGATACTGTGTTGAAATTCATAATCATATCATGGCTGATCAAAGAACTCTAAGAGAACTGGCTGAACTTGTGAATTATAATGCTTTATGTATTGAATATCCTGTTGTTGATGCACCTTTCAAATTGAAATTTGGTTTAACACACTTTTTACCAAGTTTTAATGGTTTTGCAGATGAGGATCCGAATAAGCATCTAAATGAATTAGAAGTAGGGTGCTCTGCACCTTCTGAACCTTCACTAGAGGATCTTGTAAACCAAATGACTACAAATAATATCAAGAATCAACAACAAATAAATTCTAATTTTCAGACTTTGCAAATACAACTTGATCAACATACCACTTCGGTGAATGCTATGCAGCAAGCTCAAGGATCAAACCAACAACCTTCGGAAGAACATTCTATTTTTCAAATAGAGTTGCCATCTAAAATTGTTGATGATACTTGTATTAATTTGTTTGCAGCTGATTTTCCATCATTGTCTGATTTTAATGATGTTTACTCTTGTGATGTTTGTACTGACACTAAAATTTAATTTGTTTGTGCTGAAGTTGAGGTTGCCTTGCAAGTTGATATTCTTACTGCAAATGAGGTTGCAAATGAAGTTGTTCATGTCAATGAATCTCTCGACACTCCGACTTCTCGGAACAAACCATCCATCGAGAAATCTCCCTCTTTAGAGCTGAAGCCATTTCCTAATAATTTATTTGAATTTGTGCAGGAAGAGAGATCATTACAGGAACATAAGAAGGGAATTGGATGGACTTTGGTTGACACTTGTAATATTAGCCCATCCATGAGTATGCATAGGATCTCAATTGAAGATGGAACAAAAGTAGTGAGGCAGCCCCTTAATCCTTTTATTCTTGAAGTTGTAGAAAAGGAGATGACTATCACCTGCACATTCAACACTTTTACTTATCGAAGATTCTTCTTTGATCCTGGAATAAAAGGCGAAGACACTAATAAAAACTCCAAGATTAATGGATACTACCCAAAGTTACTTTATGAGATCCCCACTTTGGAAGAAGAGACTGTAGAAGAGCTCTCTTTAGGAAATGCTGCGTATGTGATCACTTATCCACCTTGACTACTCGGGTGTGTTCTTTCCTTTCTCTCCCTCTTATTTTATATTTATGTCCTTTCATTGAGGACAATGCTTGTTTTAAGTGCGGGGGAGGGAATAATTTATTTTGTTTGTTTTTGTTTTGTTTTTGTTTGTTTTGTTTTGTTTTAGAAACACTAGACTTTTTTTTTGTTGTTGAAAGTTTTAGGCTATAGATTGTTTTGAGGTTAGTTGTGGAGACTTGGGAAAAGTTCACAAGACCGGTATCGCTTTAACACCTTAAGTCTCCTGAATATGGAAATCATTTTGAATACTTGTTATGTCATAGACTTAAGTTCTCATCCTTTAATATCTCTTAAGTAGTTTATCTAGCAATCAACACCATCTAGAAATCAAACACTAAGTAATTAAGCTGATGCAAATAAGTGAATGATCTTACGCTTAAAAAGAAATTTGAATAGGAATCCACCTTATAAGTTAGGTGACCCTCACCCGATCATTTAGCCTAACGGATGTGAAACCTTAAGAAAAAATATTCTTGTTGTTACTAAAGTAACTTTAAAATATTGTCAAGTATGAATCATAATCACTAACAGACTTATTTACCATGTGTATGAATAGATAACAGGCTTAATATGATTGCACTAGAATGAAAGAGAGCAAAAAGGAGGATGAGTAAGTTAAGCTTAGGCATAATAACATGATTCAAAATGGTTTGTATATGATGGAGGCTTATGACCGCACAATTGAGGATTTGTGTTCTTATGATATCCTTAGTGTGTAAGATTAGTACCAATCGATGCTATCTTAATCGAAGAAGAGTTTGTAGCCTAGAATGAGTATCTGAATGATGTTGTGTTTCTTGAGTCCTGAGTTTATTTTTGCTCGGAGTGCAAAAGTTCAAGTGTGGGAGAATTTGATCAGTGCATTTTAATGCACATTCTACCATGTTTGCACTTAAGTATTTCTTTGGTTTTCTTTGTTTATTTTTATATTTTATTTTGTTTTTCTATTTTACTTTATTTTTGGCTTAATTTAATTTTCGTACTTAATTTTCAGCTTTAACAGCTTTTACGGAAATGATCATAACCGGAGTTTCGGGAATCTGATTGAGGCGTTCTACCAGTCGATGGAAAGCTAAGAGAGAGAGAGAGCTACAACTTTTGGTTTGGAGTCAAAGTCAGATTCGGAGTCATATTTTCCAGAATTTCATTTGAAGCTGCTGCATTAGTTTTATTTAGTTTCGGGTCATTTAGAATTGGGTCTGGGTTATATATTTGACTCAGTTGGGTTGTAAACGAGTTTTTTAGGTTTTTCTATTTAACCTAGCAGCCGCAACTGTTGAATATACACTTTTACAAATTTATTATTTAATTTCGAAGAGACGAATCATGGAGAACTATTCACCGAGATTCATCTACTGTAATCGGTTTCCACCGCAACCTTGAGATTTTATAATTTTCAATTAATTGCTTTTCCCTTTTAATATTATGATATATGCTTTGTCTGCTTTATTCAATTATATAGAATAATATTGATTAATTTCGATTGCACCTATCATTCCTTTACTTTATCGCGTTTGCTTTATCCGCGCAATTTTCGTGTTTGCTTAATTCACGGAAGATTTAATCCGCTTGCTTAATTCGGAATTTAGGAATATAGGTCTTATAGGATCTTTTACGCTTGTTAATTGGTACTATTATCGAAAAGGGATTAGAATCCGCTTAGGGCATGAAAATTATGTAAATCGATGATAAGTTAGGAAACCGAAACAGTAGATAAATCGTTTAGTTTAATTGTATAATCACTTATTTTAATTGCTTAATTGTTCTGTTTTTTTATCGACCTTAAAACAAACCTTAAAACAAACCCCCCTAATTCGGAATTCGGTTACCTTCGATTAATAACAATACAAGAATCCTTGTGAAACGATTCGAGTCATTGTCGCTATACTACGTTTTCAAAAATTACTCGTTTTTGATCCGTGCGCGACACGCGGATCAATCCTCTTCTTGCAATTGTTTTAATAAAACTGAAAAATTAGAAAAACTGGAGATGATTTTGTGATGTTATGAAAAAATTGAATCTCAACATCCTCTTCTTGCAATTGTTTTAATAAAACTGAAAATTAGAAAAACTGGAGAGTAAAATTCTATCAATTGATATCACGTGCCTTCATTATACCACCTAATAAAATTATATTTTGTTTAAGATATTCTATCAATTGATATTTGAGTGAACTTAGTGTATGTTTGGTATCAATTAAAAATTAAAAATTAGAAAATCTGAAGTTCTAATAAAATTGTTTTTCTGATTTTTTTTTCCAGTTTTAAGTTTATGATGCTTTCAAGAGGCTACAAAGTCATCTCTTCCTGCTTCGGTGACCGGAAAGTGAAAACATACTGCAAGAGACTACAGAGGCTACAATTCTATGCAAGATTTTTAACAAAGTGCTATTAAATTGTAGTTTGATTAATCCAAAATATTATGAAATGTTATGAAATTTATTAAAGGGTTTGATTAATATAAAATGTTATAAAATTGTTACAAATGTGTAATTGTAGTTTTATTAACCTTTTCTGATTTGGTCCTTCAAATAATTATAAGGTTTCAATTTGATCCTTTTGCTGAGTCATTATACAGTTGGCACGCCACGTTGGCAAAAATTAACGTTTTCTCAGCTAAACTAACGGAAAGGACCAATATTGCTAATGGGACTAATATTACGGGACCAAACTGTAACGAAACTAATATTACGGGGCCAAATTGTAACGATTTTTTATTAAGGGACTAAAGCGAAACTCAAAATTAATTTATAAGACCTGGAGACTAATTATGCCTTTGAGAAATCACTATTGGTTTTTGAGTTATGGCCACTATCAACTTAAACCAATTGCTTACACACATCACATATGATATTTATGAGGTGTTCAAACACTTAGATCACCTCTGGAATACTTCCAACCCACAATCACTCTTCAAAACCTCAAAGAAGTTTTGTTTCTACAACTTGAATATTAGAAGTTGATCCAGCCATTTGCAATCAAGTCCAAGTGTTCAAACATACTCCATATGGTGTAGGGAATTTGTCCAGGTAATCACAACATCTCTGTAACACCTTCAGCTCGAAATCACATCTCCAGCTGCAAGCTCAAGTTCAGGTTAGCCTTAAACTTGGCCAATTCATGATCCATGCATATTTCCTTTCACTATCTTTTTGTCATATGTGCGTAATTATATTCTAAGTAATTCCCATCAATCAATTTCACAAAATCATCATCATGTAGAATTTTATGAGGCTCAAGCCAAATTAGGATTCTTCAGTGTTCTTCACTGATTTTTCACTATACACTAAAAATAAATGAAATTAATTGGTACTATTGTATTCGTGGGATCAAAACGAGTAATTTTGATGTTTATTTCATCTCAAATGGATGTCTATTATATGAGATTTGATTGATTTTGCAAATTCTGGGTAAAACAATCATGGCACGTGTTCTTGGCGCCCCTTTTCAAAATTTCAAATATTTGAACTTTGTGATTTTATTTAATTCAATCCAAAATTAATTTCTCTCTGATTATTTTGACTTTTAAAATGATTATTTTTTCATTAGTTCTAAAAAAATGTTTAAATATTTTATTTCATGAAAAAATCTCCAAAAAATATATAATTTTTAATATATTTATTATTTTCATAAAGAATTAATTTTATTTGTTTCTAAACATTTTAAAATTCAAAAAATACCAAAAACTAGGGTTTTGATTTTAATCACCCTCGAAAAAGGTTTTTATCACTCTTGGGCCTCTATTAGAGTGTAAGACACATCCCTTTTTGAAAAATGAACCATTAGGGTTCAACTGATCCATTTTTAAAAAAACTCGGCGCGATCGCCTTTTTCACCGCATTAAGTTTTCATTTGTGAATATTTTTTTGTGAATATCTTTACACATAACCATTTGTTTTCTAAAGTGAATTGTCAAAATGTGTCATGAGGAATCCTTTGTGTTTAGGACTATTCTTTATGTTTTAAACTTTCTTCGGTTTGTTTTAAAACTCCGCCATGCTTCTGTATAAGTCTCGATCCACCTTCAGTTTCTTAAAAAAATTGCAATCTCTTATACAGAGATTATGGACCCACTTGTTTACAAGACCCATCCCATATTTTATCTTTTCAAAATTAAAGATCTAATACACATGTAGTAGACTGGGCTTCACAACCAAATGGATTATCTTTCTATGCGGTAGATAAGCTTTTCCTTAAAAGCCTTACCCCGTGTATTAAATCATCAAGATAATTAATCAACAAAACAAATTTCATAGGAATGTTTAAGCCCTATTATTTGCTTATGAGCCATCCCTCTCTTTCTAACTTCTCGTTCTTTTCTTAAATTGTTGTTGCTTGCTTAGAATAGAACTGTTTGCCAAAATTATCTTTCTTTACCGCATACTCAAGCAAAGATAATAAAATACTTCTTAATGACAAAGAGAATACAATGTAAAACATATATTTAATCTTTCTCCCTTGGGATTTTAGGTCTCTGCTTCACAATGTAACTCATAACGTCCTTCTTAATAAAACAACTTATGAATACTCAAACCATAGCAAAGACATACTAAAAGCTATTAAACACATTCACCGACACCTTTTATTTGTCTGCATGCATTTCATCTGTATATATTTGCATCCTGCTAGAATATCTAAGTAGTTAGGTTATCTTCATCCAAACATATACACTATTCAAAACACTTAGGATTTTTCTTTACAACTTACTAAGGGTTTACATAGATAAGAAGTTTTCCGGGAAAGTGTTTCTTTGTAAACTAACCCTAGCCTCCACTTGGGATTTATCCAAGGACCCATGGGCCTCATACAGGTAACCTAGCCTCCTATTGGGCTTAAACACAAGGACCCTCTTAAGCTTCCTAAAAGAATAGGAACATACATTAGAATAAAAAATATACAGTAGTCTCCCTCTCCCTGATGGATGACCAAGCTATCCTCCTCTTTAGCTTTGTACAATTGAATTCCCTCAAACAAAGGAAAGTCTGATGACCACTTCTCTTATAAATAAACCAACAGACATGGCACTCTTCATACAAAGTCAGTTGTAACATCCTAATTTCATAATTAAATTAATTAAATACTTAATTATGAATAAGTGGAAATAAATGGTATTTCGTGGAAAGTGAAAGAATTATTTTATTTAAGATATTGATATAATAATATTGGAAATTATTTGATATTATTATTAAGAAAATAAAATAAAAGAGTTTGGAGGTCTAAGGGGAAAGGTGGTCAATTGAGAGGTTTATGAGAATAGAGGATACGATCAAAAGTTCTCACAATCATGTTTTGGAAAGAAAAAAAAAGTGAAGGTTGCTCTGGAGAACAAGAAGAACAAGGAGGCAAAGAGGGATTTTGGTCAAAGGTGAAAGAGAAGACTACATTGATCAAGGTATGGGAGTATTCTTGTTTAATAATCATAGTATAGGATTGTCTTATGAGAAAGAGGGGTTTTAAAAGGGAAAACCTTAGGGTTGGGGTAATTGTTGGTAGATTGTGATGATTAGTTGTGGTTTGTTGTTAATAATGATGAATATATGATGAAATTAGTTATTTTGGTAGTTTTCTGTTGTTGTCTGCTGTTATTTGAGGTTTTTGTGATGTTTAGGCGTGGTTGTGATATGCAGAAATCGTAGGGTTTTTCTCAGAAAATCTCCTTTATCGCTTAGCGAGCACATGAGAATTTTAGAAGTTCAAAACCCGTGAGTTTCTCGCTTAGCAAGCTGGCTTTCTGGCTTAGTGAGACCTGTAGTTTTCAGAAAAATGTTTTCTTTTGTTTGATGACCTTTGACGCCTTGTTTGTTGTGCCATGTTGTTGTGTTGTTGCTGAAAATTATTATCATACTTATTTATGCTAAACATAATAGCAATAATGGTGATATGAGGTAAAGATGATTAAGTTGTAGGAATGATGACACGATGTAATGGTAGTATGAATAGACTATGTAGATGATAAAAGATGAATGTTGATACATGTGTTGATGAAAGATGATGATGATGTTGTTTTGTGTATCTTGCATTCATGGCATCCCCTATGTTGAATTTAGGCTTCAATCTATTGTGTGGATTGAGGTGTTGTTGATTATGTTGTGCTCCCTTGTGGAGAGTAGATGACTAGTGTCCATCACATGTTGAAAACCAGTACCGAATGCATTTATGATATTGCATTTCATTCTATGTGGTATAGCATGATCACATTTGTTATTTGATGATACGTCTTGTTGATGATTCTATGTGGGTAAGTTTGTTGTAAATGTTGTATGATTGCATGTTTCTTGTAATTCAGTCTTGGTATTATTTTTATTGAATTTGGATTACTCACCCTGCCTGCCTTTTTTGATGGTCTATTATGCCATCCTACAGATTCTGAAGCTTAGTTTGGAGATTTCGGAGGTAACTTGGAGTATGTCTCGTTGTGTGTAGAGTTAGGTGGTGTCCTGCTTTGAGTCATGTAACACTGGGGGAATTTTGTTTTAATTGGTTACCTTTGTTGAATTTAAACTATTGTTTGAGTATGTTTGACCTTAGATGTATGTTTCTATTAAAGATAATATTAAACAAGTTGAATTTTATCCGCTACGTAATTGGAAATATTGTGGTAATTATGAATAAAAGTTGCAACCCGTGTTACGGGACAAGACACCTATTTTGTTGTTATTATGTTGTTATTATGATGATTAATTTTGTGGTGGGTAAAAAGGGTGTTACATTAGTGGTATCAGAGCAGGTCAGTCTGTCAGGTCGTTTGTCGTTGTTGTTAGTCTGTGTCGGTTGTTATTATTAATGATTATTCTTATCTTATGTTGTGAGTGTTGTGCAGAATGGATGGAAATAACACATGTGCGCTTGCGGAAGTTGTTCCGACATTGGCAAAAGCTATTGCTCGGAACAATGAACAGGATGGGTTTCAGGCTTTGGAGAAGTTCCCGAGTAACAGTCTGCCACTCAGAAGTGGCTAAAGGATATTAAGAAGATCTTTAGGGTGATGGCGTGTACAGATGCACAAAAGGTGCAGTTTGGTACACATATGTTGTCTAAAGAGGCTGAAGACTGGTGGGATAATACCCATCAGCATTTAGAGGATGCTGGTACTACAGTGACTTGGGTAGTGTTCATGAGGGAATTTCTGGGGAAGTATTTTCCAGAAGATGCTCGTGGTAAGATGGAAGTAGAATTCCTTGAGCTAAAACAAGGAAGTATGACGGTAGTAGAGTATGTTGTCGAGTTTGAAAGGTTGGTGAAGTATTGTCCTCACTACAACCATGCTGATGTTGAGTTATCAAAGTGTCTCATGTTTGAGAGTGGGTTGAGACCAGAGATCAAGCAATGAGTTGGATGTCAGCAGATCAGAAGATATGTTGAATTGGTGGATAAGAGTAGAATCTATGATGAAGATAGTCGAGCTCGATCTAATCACTACAAGCAACTAAGTGAGAAGAAAAAGAAGAGTCAGTTTAGAGGAAAGTTGTATGTGACTCCAACTGAGAAGGGGAAGCATAAGGTTTCAGATGGGAAAAAGCCAAGTGGGGGAGCAGGTTCTATTCCTCCCAAGTGTCATAAGTGTGGTGAATCTGGGCATAAGTCAAATGTTTGCACTAATCCAGTGGTGCGATGCTATAGATGTGGCTAGAGAGGTCATCGGGTTGGTGATTGTCCAAATGAAGGTACAACTTGATTTAATTGTGGTGAACAAGGACATATCAGCACCCAATGCTAGAAGCCTAAGAAGACTGCTATTACTGCTCAGACCAATGGCAGAGTGTTTACTTTGACTGGTTCTGAGGCTCATAAGAAGAACAATCTAATCCGAGTTACTTGTTTTATTAACAATGTTGAGTTGATTGCTATTATTGATACTAGCGCTACACGTTCTTTTATTTATCTTGAATGCGCTAATAAATTGTGTTTGAAGTTGTCTAGTATGAATGGTGGTATGGTAATCGAGATGCCAGCTAATGGTTATGTTACTACTACCCTTGTTTGTATGAAGTGTCCTTTGACAATTTTTTAGAAGGATTTCTTGATGGATCTGGTGTGTTTGACTTTACACCAAATTGATGTTATTCTTGGAAGGAACTGGTTAGAGTTCAATTTTGTGCATATCAGTTATTATGCGAAGATTGTTGAGTTTCCTGAAATTGGTGATCACTGTGAGTTGTTGTTCTTGACGGCTAAGAAAGTAGAGGAATTATTAGAAGACGGAGCTCAGATGTTTGTAATGTTTGCATCATTGCAAATCGAAGGGAATAATTCGAGTATTGATTTTCCAGTTGTTCAAAAGTTTCCTGATGTATTTCCAGAGGATATAAGTGATTTATCTCTAGAGCATGAAGTTGAATTTACAATGGATTTATTACCTGGTACTAGTCCTGTGTCTATGGCTCCGTATCGGATGTCCGTTGTAGAGTTGAGTGAGTTGAAGAGGAAACTAGAAGAGTTATTAGAGAAGAAGTTTGTTCGACCTAGTGTTTTTCCGTGGGGTGCTTCAGTGTTGTTGGTTATGAAGAAAGATGGTAGCATGAGGTTGTGTGTTGATTATCAGCAGTTGAACAAGGTTACTATCTGTAACACGGTGGGAGAACTGACTTTAGTTAAATGTTGCGGATAGCAAGAGTCGCCACCGACTTTTATTTTATCCAAAGGAAAGGCATAAAAGAACAGGAAAGACCTTTTAAAAGATTTTTGGGTCCAGGGGGTAGGTTATGTAAAGGGAAGGTGTTAGCACCCTTTACATCCATGGTTATCCATGGGCTCTTAGTTACTTAGCTCACTTTGAATTGTTTTTGAAAAGGTGAAGTGTGTGAATAAAAATTTTCATAAGAGTTTGATAATGATCCATGTACGGATGCGTAAAAAACTTGTGTTTGAAAATTGTTTGAAATTGTGAAGTGTTTGAAAAGTTTTTAAATGAAGTGAGCAAGCAACTATGAGGAACCTACCCTAAAGTTTTAAGTCTTTCTGTTCTTTATCCTTTAAATGGTAAGACTATCCCTATTATTAAGGAATAGGTAGTCATTACCTTGGATGTGAGGGACAAGTGAGGGACATCTGTTTAATGAAGGCAACTGTGGGGTGTATTAAGCATTTTTGGAGGGACTGTCATCATTATTCGAAAGGGACAAGATCTTTTATGAAGGCAACCATTAAGGGACTTGATGACTTTTCTTTTAAGGGACTTTGCTTTATACACCCCACTTGACCTTATGATTAGGCAACATTGAGGGGTAGCCCTAGAAAGTGAGATGGCGATTAAAAATCGACTTACGTGTGTGAGTGTTCAATTTAATATTTATCTTATAATTTAAATGATCTAAATTAAATTTTAAATAGCATACATGTTTACACTCCCTATTTTACTAACCATGGCATAAAAATTAAATAATTTAAATATTACAAAAAAAATTTACACCAAGGAGCAATTACAATAATAATTAATAAACAATTAAAAATAAATAGCAAGAATAAATAGGCAAAGTATAAATAAAAATAAATAAATAAGCAATAATAATTATAATAGGGGTTAGTAATAATAATTAAAAATAAATAAGGTTAGTGAAATAATAATAATAAGCATAATTAAAAAATAAATGGATTAGTAATAATAATAAACAAAATAAGATAATAAATAAAAATTAAAAAAATTATTAAGGAAATATGAACAATTTAATTATAAAATTTAAAATTATATGCAACTTATAAAAGGTAAATTAATTATAAACATATAAAAAATTATAATTACAATATTAGCATAAATTTAATTACTTTTAAACATATATATATATTTTTAAAAAAATAAAATTTAGATTATGAACAAATTATAGAAACAATTACATATTATAAAAAAAATTTGATTATAATCATATTTACAAAATTTAATTATATTAAATATTATATTTACAAAAAAATTAGAAATTTAAATCATAAGAATAAATTAGGGTTTGCAAAATTAGGGTTTGTTTAGAAAATATTTTTTTTTTAGGGTTTATAATCTAATATACAAAATTATTTTAATAAATACTATAATTTAATTACATAATAAAAAAAAAAGAAATTTGAATTAAGAAAATAAAAATTTTTAGAATTCTAGAAAATATAAGTGTTATTTTAGAATTATTTAAACATATATATATGCATAATTATTTTTTAATTAATAATAAGAACACTATTAAACAAATTAATCAAATAAATAAAAACAGAAAAAAGAAGTGATAAAAAGAACTTACCTGGGTGGGATTTGAACCCAGGACGTTCAGTCTGCCATCAACAAAACGCACCACTAGGCCAGCCACGCAGGTGTGATAGAAAAGTGGACCAAATTTGTTTTATGCAATGTCCTGGAAAATCACAAAAATAATGAAAAAAACCAAAAGGCCTGGGGGATTCGAACCCAGGACCTCTTAAGCACACAAACATACGCATGACCATCCCAGCTAGGTGAGCAAATCTGTTTACAATCTCACTACAAATCATAATATATTAAGAATGATAATTATATATAAAACCAAGAAAAAAAAGATGAAGTCAGGATTAGAACCCCTGACCATAGGCAATACATGCGCATATCACACCAATGGGCCATCAGCCTGCGTGTGTCAATATAACAGCCATAATAATATAAAAAATAAAACCAAATTTTGAATTTGAATTTTGGCGCCAGGGGATCATCTTCAACCTTGGTTCCTGCGAATTTAGTTGCAAAATCTTCTACAAATTTTCCTGCGAATTTCCATTGGTAACAAAACCTACGAAACTCAATGATCAACAAAAACGCAAAATTTCGTAAAATTGAATCCACAAACATAATCCAGAGGTCTATTCAAATCAATCCATGGTCTTAGAATTTATTTATGTTTCGTAAATCATGAAACCCTAATTCTTGGCCGAAACCCTAAGAATGGTGAATCTTGATACCTGCATGGAAAACTTGATTAAACAGCCCAGAATCAATCTAGGGTTCATTACAAACATCATTCAACAATTAAAAACAGTTTAAAACAAGCCAATCAATGGAATCGAAAATCGAAATAAGCTTGAAGAACATGATTCGGTTTATGCGATTTAGGATGTTTTGAATGCGAATGATGATAAAAAACGACTCAATGATGTCCAATAAACATATTTACACCTTCAAAATTCTTTGGAAGGGCCTCTAGCAAGAAATCCGAATGTGAATTTTGGATGAGTTTTTGAGGTTTTGAAACTGGATTTTGAGGCTGTGAATCCGTGGCTTGCTAGGGTAATGTGTTAAGTACTTATAGGTGATTGAATTTAGGTCAAAAAATTGAATGGTTGTGTGGAAGATTTGATTCAAAAAGATTCACAATGATAAGCTTTGAAATTTCAATATTTTTGCATCAACACTTTCTATTTCAAGCCAATCAATGTTATTCTTGTATCAATTTGTTCCATGCTGAATTCATGACTTTCTAGAACCAAAAATAAAATTTAATCTTCACATTTAATATTTTATTTAAATTTAAAATGATTTTAAGTATAAAAAATCATAATAAATTAATTAAATAAAATAAAAATTATGAAAATATCATAGAATTTTCGTGCATGATGTCATGGATTGCTTTGGGTCATTAAAAGTTTAGCCCACTTGACAAAATTTGGTTTTAAACCTCCATTTGCTTCATAAACTTCCCTAAAATTTCCCAACTTTGCAAGGGCACATATCCTTCAATTTTAATGTTATGAGGGTGTTCTTGGACATTTTGGAAAGCTTGAAGAGTCCTCTAACAAACCCCACTGGTTTCATGTCCATATCATTTACCAATCTAAAGTTATGCCCTTTTGAAGTTGTTGACTTTTTGTTGACTTTCAAAAGGACCTATAATGTCTTAGCTCATACCTTCCAAATGAAGCATTTTTGGGCTTGGCTTGTGAGACACAGAGTTGTATAGAATTCAATTTCCTTCAAAATGAGCTTTGATTGGAGACCTTGTGATGAAGCATGTGAAAGTTATGGCTGGTCAAAGTTCAGTTGACTTTTACTGAGAAAACCCTAATTTAGAAACTCCTGATTCTTGATGATCTGAAATCTCCTTGATGAATCATGATCAAACCTTGATCAAATGATGAATTTTACTTCATATACTTGATGTTGGCAAAAAATCATGAAGTTTGACTTTGATTTGACCACAGTTGACCTCAGTTTGACTTTTTAACTACTTTGACTGATTTTGACTTATCTGATCATCTGACTGAGCAAACTTTTGAGAAAAGTCTTGAAACTTGTCATGGGGGTTCTTACACACATATAAGATGTTATGAAGCTCACTTGAAGTCTTGGAAGTCCCTTTAGTCTGATTAAAGTCAAAACCCTAGTTTTGGATGCACTGCTTAGGAGGTGCATTGTCTGAGGGAATTGTCAACTCTTCTGACTATTTGTGAACTTTGTGAACCTTGTGAACCATCATAAAATGTCTTGTGAACCTCATGGGAGGTACTGTGAACCTTGTGAACCTTGTGAACCTCATAAAGTAACTTGTAGACTTCATGAACCCCAATGAAAGGTTTTGTAAGCATTATGAATCTTGTGAACCTTGTGAACCTTCATGAAGTGACTTGTAGACTTCATGAACCTCATGAAAGGTCTTGTAAGCATGGTGAATCTTGTGAACCTTGTGAACCTTCTTAGCACACAAAGTCTTGTATTGTGAGGGCAAATTTTGGGGTGCAACAGCTGCCCCTGTTCAATTTTCTGAAACCTGAGGGGTTAGATTGGTATATTTGCCAGTCGTGACCTGGAAGGTTGAAGGGGATTGAACACAAAAGCCCAAAAATTTGCACTCACCAGTGCATAAAGTGGTACTGATGACTAGTTGTATATGCTTGAGTGGGCTTAAAGATGCCACTTGGAGGAAAGTTCTTCAGATACATGTCTTGGAGGATGAAGCAGTCCAAAATATGGAGGTATAATGATAGCTGTCAGGAGGATGGAGCAGTCCTGAGGCAATGATATAATTTCAAGAGGATAAAGCAATCCTGAGGTAATGAAGTTGTCAGGAGGATAAAGCAGTCCTGAGATATGAGAAGCTGTCAGGAGGATAAAGCAATCCTGAGGTACAAGGAGCTGTCAGGAGGATAAAGCAATCCTGAGGTAGTAATAAGTTGTCAGGAGGATAAAGCAATCCTGAGGTAGCAATATGTTTTCAAGAGGATGAAGCAGTCCTGATATTTGATGATAGCTGCCAGGAGGATAAAGCAGCCCTGAGGTAATAATGCGATTTCAGGAGGATAAAGCAATCCTGAGGTATAAGAAGCTGTCAGGAGGATAAAGCAATCCTGATGTAATAAAAAGTTGTCAGGAGGATGAAGCAATCCCGAGGTAGTAATATGTTTTCAAGAGGATGAAGCAGTCCTGATATTTGATGATAGCTGTCAGGAGGATAAAGCAGCCCTGAGGTAATAATGCGATTTCAGGAGGATAAAGCAATCCTGAGGTATAAGAAGCTGTCAGGAGGATAAAGCAATCCCGATGTAATAAAAAGCTATCAGGAGGATGAAGCAATCCCGAGGTAGTAATATGTTTTCAAGAGGATGAAGCAGTCTTGAGAGATAATAAGTTTTCAGGAGGATAAAGCAGTCCTGATGTATTAGAAGTTTTCAGGAGGATGAAGCAATCCTGAAGGATGATAACTTTTCAGGAGGATGAAGCAATCCTGATAATTATAAATCTGTTTGTTGGATAATTAACCTGAAAACAAGGCAGCATTCTGTATAATAATATTAGTTTATGCATTATGTATGCATGTATGATATGATGTACTTAGGTAATGTACTATGTATCTATGGATATGTATGTTATGGTATGATGTAAATGATGTATGTATGATATGACGCTGCCTGAAGCGTCTGGATATCTTCGTATAACAACTGCTGGCCAGGGAAAATAAATCCCGATTCGTTGTTGCAGAATATGAGGAACTCGTTCCCGTCTTGTTTGATAATGAGGTATATATAACCTTCCGTATGCTGGGGATAGTAAAGTATATATAACCTCTCGTTTGCTGGGAATAGTAAGGTATATATAACCTCCCGTTTGCTGGGGATAGTAAGGTATACATAACCTTCATCTTCGTTTGATAGTAGAGTAGATATAACCCCCGTCTTCGTTCGTCGTACCCTTATTGGAAAGTAATTTCCCGTATATCCGTATGAGGATAAAAGAGATGGATATAAATTCCAGGGGAGATGAGACTTTATGAAGATGGATTTGTCCTACTGAGGGTTTGTAACTGTCTTGTAAAGATGAACTGGCGAAGCTTCGTTGAAATCCTTCCCTCGTTCGTCCTTAGTAAATACTATTACTGCATTTTATGCATTTCTGGTAAACATCAATCATATTAAAAAGCATACATGCATTTTTGGTAAACATCAATCATATCCAAAAGCATACATACATTCAAACACAACCTATGGACGCTTCGCTTATGTTAATAGGGTAAAAGTAAATCTGGATTCAAAAGATGGAATTTATTTATATCAAAAAGTGACCCATACACGGGTAAGTTTGTACAAGGAGACATAAACCCTAGTAAGAGGATTTTGCCATAAAGTTTTTACAAAACAAAGAAAATCAGCTATGTGGGAAATAATCCTATTGAGTTTCAATTCCACTATTGCCATTATCTTCAAGTATCTCATCTTCTGCTGTTGAGACGGAAATGATTGGATTGAGCTTTATTTGTTTGAACTTAAGTAAGTAACACAACTGGTTGCAGTTTCATGGGTGATCCAAACGAGACATAGTCATACGCTTTAATCCCTAACTTTTGCCTGGATTGCCCTTTCAGGTTTTCAATCCACCGGGATACCCTTTTTTGCCCAAGCCGCCTTTTCAGGTTTTCGACTTGCCGGGTGTACATCTTTTTATATATATCCCTAATTTTTGCCCAAACCCTTTTGGTTTGCCGGGATGCCCTTATTTTTGCCTAGGCCTGTCAACTTAGCGGGTCTCTTTTTATGCGTAGTATTTTTTAACTATGTCTGCGTTTACAGGCTGTGGGAAGTCCTCACCATCCATTGTAGTAAGTATCATGGCACCTCCTGAGAACACTGTCTTGACTACAAATGGTCCTTCATATGTTGGAGTCCATTTGCCCCTAGGATCACCCTGTGGTAATATGATACGCTTGATTACCAAGTCACCAGCCTGGTATACCTTTGGTTTAACCTTCTTATTAAAAGCTTTGATCATTCGTTTTTGGTACATCTGGCCATGACAAACTGCTGCTAGCCTCTTCTCATCAATCAAATTTATCTGGTCTAGTCGAGTCTGAATCCACTCATCTTCATCCAAGCCTGCATCCTTCATAATTCTTAAGGAGGGAATCTGAACTTCAATGGGCAGAACTGCTTCCATACCATAGACTAAGGAGAATGGGGTTGCCCCTGTTGAAGTACGTATTATAGTACGATAACCATGAAGAGCAAATGGTAACATCTCATGCCAATCCTTGTAAGTAACAATCATCTTCTATACAATCTTCTTAATGTTCTTATTAGCAGCTTCAACTGCCCCATTCATCTTTGGACGATACGGAGAAGAGTTATGATGCTTAATCTTGAACTGCGTGCAGAGATCAGTAATCATAGTGTTGTTCAGATTAGAGCCATTGTCAGTGATAATCCTTTCCGGGATGCCATACCTACATATGAGATTATTCTTAATGAATCGAGCCACCACATTCTTGGTAACAGATGCAAATGAAGCTGCCTCCACCCACTTCGTGAAGTAATCAATAGCAACCAGGATGAAACGATGCCCATTAGAAGCAGTAGGCTTGATCTCACCAATCATATCAATGCCCCACATGGCAAAGGGCCAAGGAGCAGTCAACACATTCAATGGTGATGGAGGTATGTGTACTTTATCAGCATAGATTTGACACTTGTGACATGTTCTGGAGTGTTGATAGAAATCAGCTTCCATGGTGGACCAATAGTAACCTGCTCTCAATATCTTCTTTGCCATAGTATGACCACTAGAATGCGTGCCAAAGATCCCATCATGCATATCTTCCATAATCTCAATTGCTTCCTTCTTGTCCACACAACGAAGCAAAGTTGAATCATGATTGCGCTTGTACAAAACCCCATTACTCAAAAAGAACTTAGCAGAAAACCTTCTCAAGAACTTCCTATCTTCGACAGATGCCCCTTCAGGGAACTCCTGAGCTTCAAGATATCTTTTCACTTCATAGAACCAAGGCTTCTCCTCTGTCCCTTCTGTGTCAATCTCATTGCAGTATGCAGGCTTTTCAAATCTATCAATAGTAATCTTGGGAGCTTCATCATCCCAGCTGATCTCAAACATGGATGCCATGGTGGCTAATGCATCTGCCAACTGATTCTCTCTTCGTGGAATATGTCCAAAGGTAATCTCTTTGAAATGTGGGATCAAAGACAACACATGCTCTCTGTAAGGAATGAGGTTATCATGCTTGGTATCCCAATCTCCTTTAATCTGACTAACTACCAGGGCCGAATCTCCATACACATCAAGGAACTGAATCTTCATATCAATAGCAGCTTTAATACCCAGGATACATGCCTCATATTCAGCCATGTTATTGGTACAATAGAAACAAATCTGGCAGTAATTAGGGTATGGCAACCTTCAGGGGAACTAATCACAACACCAACACCATTACCAAGTGCATTGGAAGCACCGTCAAAAACC
Source organism: Lathyrus aphaca (assembly GCA_963966055.1). NCBI lineage: Eukaryota > Viridiplantae > Streptophyta > Magnoliopsida > Fabales > Fabaceae > Lathyrus > Lathyrus aphaca. The sequence continues at coordinate 65,841,110 of OZ014523.1, read as the reverse complement.
ATAGTCCATCGGGATCCTTGTTCAGGTCCGTCATATTGTCCAGGTTCTTTGGTAATAATCATAATGTCTTCATCAGGGAACTCAAAACTCATTGACTGATAATCATCCACTGCTTGATGAGCCAAATGATCAGCAACAACACTTCCTTTGATGGCCTTCTGAGTAGTATATTGTATATCATATTCTGTCAAGATCATTTGCCATCTTGCAATTCTTCCGGAGAGAGCAGGTTTCTCAAATATGTACTTGATTGGATCCATCTTCGAAATCAATAAGGTAGTATGAGTCAACATATATTGTCTTAGTCGGCGAGCAGCCCATGCCAAAGCGCAGCAAGTTTTCTCGAGCAGTGAGTATCTTGTTTCACAGTCGGTAAACTTTTTGCTAAGGTAGTATATTGCCTGCTCTTTTCGACCAGACTCGTCATGTTGCCCCAATACACACCCCATTGAGTTGTCTAACACAGTTAAGTACATAATCAAGGGTCTTCCATCAACTGGTGGCATCAAAATTGGAGGTTCTAGCAGGTATCTCTTGATTTCATCAAAGGCAGTCTGGCACTCATCATTCCATTCCATCACCTGATCTTTCTTTAACAACTTGAAGATTGGCTCACAGATGGCAGTTAATTGGGAAATAAATCTTGCAATGTAATTCAATCGTCCCAAGAAACCTCTAACTTCCTTCTCAGTACGGGGAGCTGGCATCTCTCGTATAGCTTTCACTTTTGCAGGATCCACTTCAATACCTTTTCCACTGACAATGAAACCCAGGAGTTTACCAGACCTAACTCCAAAAGTACACTTGTTTGGGTTCAGTCTCAACTTGTATTTCTTCAACCTCTCAAACAACTTATGCAAATGATCAAGATGTTGTTCTTCATTCTGGGACCTGGCTATCATATCATCCACATATACCTCTATCTCATGATGAATCATATCATGAAACAAAGCCACCATAGCACGCTGATATGTTGCCCCTGCATTCTTCAAACCAAATGGCATCACCTTATAACAAAAAGTGCCCCACTGTGTAACAAATGTTGTCTTCTCCATATCTTCAGGTGCCATCTTGATTTGATTGTAACCAGAGAAACCATCCATGAAAGAGAATACCTTATGCTGAGCAGTGTTGTCTACCAGAACATCAATATGAGGAAGTGGGAAGTCATCTTTGGGGCTAGCCTTGTTCAAATCTCTGTAGTCCACACACATACGTACCTTACCATCTTTCTTAGGAACCGGTACCACATTTGCAACCCACTGAGGATAAGAAGTTACTGCTAAGAACCCTGCATTGAACTGTTTCATTACCTCTGCTTTGATCTTTTCTGACATCTCAGGACGCATACGACGAACCTTCTGCTTCTTTGGACGATAATCTTCTTTTACTGGTAAACGGTGAACCACAATGTCTGTATCCAACCCTGGCATATCTTCATAAGACCAAGCAAAGATTTCCACATAGTCACGTAACATCTGAATCAACCTGCTCTTGACAATATCCTCTAAATCAGCCCCTATCTTGACCTCTTTCCTGTTTTCTTCAGTTCCCAGATTCACAACTTCGACTGGCTCTTCATGTGGCTGTATGGCTTTCTCTTCTTGTTGTAATAACCTAGCAAGCTCTACAGGTACTTCACAATCGTCCTCATTTCCGTCTTCAGTTTGATAGATCGGATTCTCGAAATTATAATTGGCAATAGTAGAACTGTTATCAACAGGATCCAGAGTGGATGAGGATCTGCATTTTAGTGATGTGGGTGTGTGTAAGAACACATAGCTGATAAAGCAAAAATAAAAGAAAAGAAAGACAAGGAACACAATATTTACGAAAACGAAACGTCCACTGATTTTATTGAATGAAGTATGCAAATGAAATGACATCCCGTAACAAGCACACCATTGTGCCCCGGGTAAGGCACAAGGCTTAAGAGTTCAATTGTTCAAGAAATTACAAACTTAAAAGCAACAACACAGTAATAGTATTTACTCCTGACTAAAGGAGATAGGGATAACATCTTCAGCTTTCCAATTATTGAGTCCAGCACCCATAGTAGGAAAAATCCAAGCGTCCAGGTTGTAGTCTTCATCATAGTCTCCCACCGCATTGATCTGATCTTTCATAACCCCTTGATTGGTGATACGAACAGCACGAGCACGACGAACATCCTTCTTGGACTCTGCAGTGAAACCCAAACCAAATTTGTCAGACTTGTATGGGATATCAGGAAGCTGACCCCAAATAGTACAACCACCTTCATCCACCACAGCTCTAGCATCATTGAGGGAGGCCATTGCCATTGTTGGAGGTTTTCTGGTGACCACAGGAACTTTCTTCGCAACAGGAGGAGCTACATAATCATTAACAATCCAGGGAACCACTTCAAATGTCTGACATGGAGTTTCAATGTATTCACCTTCCATTTCCTGATACTTGAAGGTGTTTACATAGCTGACAGAGTATTCTTCCTCTCCATAGACAGTAACAACCTTTCCTTCCACCGAATATCTCAGCTTCTGATGTAGGGTAGAAGTTACAGCACCTGCCCCATGGATCCAGGGACGACCAAGTAGACAAGAGTATGAAGGACGAATATCCATCACAAAAAATGTAGCAGTAAAAATCTGGGAGCCAACTTTGATTGGAAGATCAATTTCCCCATGCACTACTCTTCTAGAACCATCAAAAGCCTTTACCCGTCAATATTACTGGGCTTCAGTACAGCATCTTCAGGACTCAGCTTATTCAGGACTTCCTTGGGCAACACATTCAGAGAGGAACCATTGTCTATCAATACATGTGACAGGGTAGTGCCCCTGCATTCAATTGAGATATGCAAGGCCCTGTTATGATCCCTCTTGGCAGGGGTCAAATCAGCATCAGAAAACCCTAACCCATTATCATAGGTCAGGTGGGCAACACAATTCTCAAACTGGTCAACAGAAATTGCATTGGGTACATGAGCAGTCTTTAGAAACTTGATCAAAGCTTTTGCATGAGCTTCAGAACATAACAACAAGGATAACATGGAAATCTTTGAGGGAGTATGCCCCAACTGATCAACAATGTCATAATCACTCTTGCGAATGATTTTCAATACTTCTTCCATCTGCTTAGCAAGATCATCAGCAGCTGGCACATTAGTAGATACATGTTCAATAACAGGACCCTTGCCCCGAGCATCAGTGATAGAGGTAGCAGCAGGAGTAACTGCATTCTTGGAAGTCACTGGAGGAGAGAAGACTCTTCCACTACGTGTGATCTTGCTAGATCCAGCAATATTGTCAACATCAACAGGAACATCAGCTAAGGGCTCTTGCTTAACACCATGGATGTAAACATCAGACCCATAGTGCCAAGGCACAGCTTTATCAGACGTATATGGAATAGGACCAGGAGTAGTAATGATCAGAGGAGCCATTCTGGCTTCAGCAACAACTTTCACAGGGCCTTCAGCAGTAATCTTGATTGGACCCTGATGGGTGATTTTAATAGGTCTCTTTGAAGTGATTCTTACCGGTACTTTGTCAACCATATCAACCTCTTCAACCTTCTTACCTCTAGTAATATGCTCCACCATACTTTCCATAGAAGATGGTCTTCTTTCAAACACTATGGTGTAATTATTCATGAGACGTTGGATTCCATCCTTCAACCTCATACACTTATCTGGATTATACTCACAATAAATACAATCTTCACGACAACCCGGAAAGAACCCAGCTTGTACCAACTTCTTTCTGATGACAGACAATGGTGTGGTCAACTCCTCAACTGAATGGATATGTAAATCTTCATCAATGGCATTGACCGTCTTCTCGTGATTTGGCATTGGAGCAGTAATCACATTTGGAGTACCTGGAGGATCAAACTCAATTTCTCCAGCATCAATCATATCTTGAATTTTGTTCTTCAAGATCCAGCAGTTGTTAGTATCATGTCCTTGACAGTTTGAATGATATGCACATCGTGCATTGGGATTATACCTGGGAGAGGTAACATTAGGATTCTGAGGAGCCTCTTTCAAAGTAATAAGTTCAGCCTTCAACAAATGTTGCAATGCCTGAGCCATTGACATGTTGATCTTCGTGAACTGCCTTCTAGCCCTCTGTTGGTTACCCTGTGGCTGCTCTGTTATTGCAGGAGTTGGATTTGAAATATGAACTGCACTAACAGACTGATGCCTTCTATTACGATCAGGTTGACCATAAACAGCATTGGATTCTTTCTTCCCAGTGGGAGGCTTCTTTGCAGCACCTGATGAAGAAGTGCCCACTTGGATCTTGCCATTCTTTATACCATTTTCCACTCGCTCTCCTGTCATGATCAACTCAGTGAAGCCAGATGATGAGCTTCCAATGAGATGACTATAAAACGGACCATTCAGCGTACACATGAACATATCAACCAATTCCCTGTCAGTCAAAGGGGGTTGAACTCTTCCAGCTAAATCTCTCCACTTCTGAGCATACTCCTTAAAACTTTCTTTGGCACCCATAGACATGCTCTGAAGCTGCATGCGAGTGGGGGCTAAGTCAGCATTGTATTGATACTGCTTATAGAAAGCTTCAGCAAGATCATTCCAGTCCCTGATGTTGACACTCTCCAACTGATAATACCACTCCAACTGGGCTCCAGATAAGCTCTCTTGAAAAAAGTGTATCCACAATTTCTTATCAGCAGTGTGAGGTTGAATTCTTCTGACATAAGACCTCAGATGCAGCTTGGGACAAGAGACCCCATCATAAACAACAAAGGTAGGAACCTTGAAACCAATGGGTATGACTACCCCAGATATCAAGCTCAAATCCTCAAAATCCAGCCTAGATGACTTCTGTAACTCCATAGCATCCATCCTATCCACCAACATCTTGAATTTGTCTTCATTAGGCTCATGGTAGTAGTTAGCCTCAGAATCAGAGTCCCCTATAGTGTTGTGGAGACTGCCTCCCTCTTTTTCAGATTCTTCAGATTCATAGTCTTCAGCTGGTTCTTTGGTCTTGGCAAGACCTTTGAACCTTCTTCCCATGTTGATCAGGCCACCTGACCTTCTAGTCTTCTTAGTCTTCTTGGCCAGCAGTGCCTTCAATTCATCTTGCCCCTTGGACAGGTTCAAGATCAGCTCTTGGAACTGTGCATTTTGTGTCTGGAGATCCTTAACTGTTTGTTCAAGAGCCATTGCTGAAATAAACAGCGAGAAGATGAGAAACCTGTGCACAAATATAAACCTGTGATGCAATGAAATGATATGTGAATGCATATGCAATGTTTTCAAGGACCGCAGGATTTAAATTTGCTTAAACAAACACGAAAGTAGACTTTTATTAGTAATAACTTTGTTTTGCCTTTTAGGCTTACAAAAATGAAAATGAAATAAGTACAAAAGATGGGGTTTTAAGTCTCCCATGGACGTTTCCTCTTTGTGTTGAGGTACGAGTTGAGATTCCGTTCCTCATGAAGTTGCTTTGTTAGCTCCAGGATTCTTTCTTGGCTTGCTTTGTAATGAGCCTCGAAAGTATCCCTTTGCTCCTTCAGTTGGATCCAAGATCTCTGTAAGTCTTCCATATCGGTAGGCATGTCTGGGTGAAGGATGGTATAAGCAGTGTCTCCTTCAGCAACAGGTTCCATGGTAACTGGCAGGATAGCAGGATATGGCATCATGAGAGTCTGAGCACGAGATCGCACCCATCTGAGATAAGCCTTCATAGGAATAGTGTACTTAGGTTCCAGTGTCTTGCTGTCAATCCTGTTTACTTTTCCCCAGGCTCGTATGAATCTCTGACGGTAACCTTGAAGATCGTTGTCGTAGTCAAACACAATACCTTGAATCAACATGTCATGTGGACCATCACTCCGAGCGTAACCAAACTGTCGTAAAGCTAAAGAAGGGTTATAAGTAATGCCTCCTCTTATGCCTAGAAGTGGCACATTAGGAAACTCCCCACAACGGTCAATGATAGTGACATTCTCCATAGATCTGGAGCACCAATGGATATCTGAATGAGAGAGTGACATAATCCTCTTGGACCACCTGAACCCTTGCTCATTCTTCATCACTGAGCGAGGAAGGTGAGAAATAAACCACCTAGATAGTAAAGGTATGCAACACATCAAAGTTCCTCTTGCCCTTGTAGTACGGGTATGAAGAGAATGTAGGATGTCTCCAAGCAATGTAGGTACTGGATTGTGACTCAGGAATATGTTGATGGCATGAACGTCTATGAACTGATCAGGATTGGGGAACAACACTAAGCCATATATTAACAAGGCTAAGATCTCCTCAAAAGCATCATAGCTCATAGCTTTCAAGAACACTTGAGCTTTATCTATCAACACCTTGGCAATAATACCCTTAACTCCGCTTCTCGTTTCTAGAACAATGTCAGACTTCTTCAGATGTAGAGCTGCAACAATAACCTCTGGTTTAAGCTCCTTCTCCAAGCCTGTGAAGGGTCTTTGATCAAGAACAGGTATGCCCAGAAGTTTGGAGAATTCCTCCATGGTAGGAACCAGTTGATAGTCAGGGAATGTGAAGCAATGGTGCTTAGGATCAAAGAACTGAAACAGAACACTCATCATGTCTTCATTGAACCCTGAGGTGACCAGATCCAATAGGTGACCATGTCTCTTGATAAACTGGGAGTGATTAGACACTTGAGAAACCAACTCTTTAAGCTTAGCAGGTATGTCTACAAAGTTGATCCTGATAGTGTTTCTACGAGCAGAAGCCATGACCTGCAACAAAGAACAAAGATAAATCCTTTGGTCCTTGAAATGGTTAGTGAAAATGCTATGCTTATGATGCATGATGATGTCATGATGTTATGATCAATCACAAACATGTGGCACACACAAACAAGTCACACCATAGCCCTAGGTTTAAAGGCTTGCATGAGGTTCAAAGGTAAGTACCCTCCCCTGAAGTTAGTTGGTTCATCCTGTCCTATAAAGTAACCATGTTCTAAGGGATCTCAAAATCATTGATCCTTCACAAGGGTGGTTGTTCAGTAGGCAACTTACTTGCCAACCAAAACCCTCCAAGTTTAGAATCTCAATGAGCGTAGTATCGAGTATCAACCAACTTCAGTCTGCACCAAAGCCGGTTATCTCACTACTTTCTAAAGGCCAAGATGGGATAACTAAGGTTCTAAAAGTTAGTTAGTGCATTGACAACATATGGCAGCCTCATATTATCCTCAACTTGACTTAAGGAACATAAGCACCAACCAAGAAGTCACACTAACTATGGCCACCAGATCAACCATATCGGTATACGCCGTACAGTTTCCTTGGTCTATTGCCATTTACCTAAGGTATACTAGATCCGGGTTAGGATCTTTCACACATAAGAGCACCCAACAATATAAGTATAAAGCAAACAAGGCAAACAATTTTAAAGTGATCTAATTCCTAAGGGTACCCCTCTTTTATTAAATCCCCAGCAGAGTCGCCAGTTCTATAACACGGTGGGAGAACTGACTTTAGTTAAATGTTGCGGATAGCAAGAGTCGCCACCGACTTTTATTTTATCCAAAGGAAAGGCATAAAAGAACAGGAAAGACCTTTTAAAAGATTTTTGGGTCCGGGGGGTAGGTTATGTAAAGGGAAGGTGTTAGCACCCTTTACATCCATGGTTATCCATGGGCTCTTAGTTACTTAGCTCACTTTGAATTGTTTTTGAAAAGGTGAAGTGTGTGAATAAAAATTTTCATAAGAGTTTGATAATGATCCATGTACGGATGCGTAAAAAACTTGTGTTTGAAAATTGTTTGAAATTGTGAAGTGTTTGAAAAGTTTTTAAATGAAGTGAGCAAGCAACTATGAGGAACCTACCCTAAAGTTTTAAGTCTTTCTGTTCTTTATCCTTTAAATGGTAAGACTATCCCTATTATTAAGGAATAGGTAGTCATTACCTTGGATGTGAGGGACAAGTGAGGGACATCTGTTTAATGAAGGCAACTGTGGGGTGTACTAAGCATTTTTGGAGGGACTGTCATCATTATTCGAAAGGGACAAGATCTTTTATGAAGGCAACCATTAAGGGACTTGATGACTTTTCTTTTAAGGGACTTTGCTTTATACACCCTACTTGACCTTATGATTAGGCAACATTGAGGGGTAGCCCTAGAAAGTGAGATGGCGATTAAAAATCGACTTACGTGTGTGAGTGTTCAATTTAATATTTATCTTATAATTTAAATGATCTAAATTAAATTTTAAATAGCATACATGTTTACACTCCCTATTTTACTAACCATGGCATAAAAATTAAATAATTTAAATATTACAAAAAAAATTTACACCAAGGAGCAATTACAATAATAATTAATAAACAATTAAAAATAAATAGCAAGAATAAATAGGCAAAGTATAAATAAAAATAAATAAATAAGCAATAATAATTATAATAGGGGTTAGTAATAATAATTAAAAATAAATAAGGTTAGTGAAATAATAATAATAAGCATAATTAAAAAATAAATGGATTAGTAATAATAATAAACAAAATAAGATAATAAATAAAAATTAAAAAAATTATTAAGGAAATATGAACAATTTAATTATAAAATTTAAAATTATATGCAACTTATAAAAGGTAAATTAATTATAAACATATAAAAAATTATAATTACAATATTAGCATAAATTTAATTACTTTTAAACATATATATATTTTTAAAAAAATAAAATTTAGATTATGAACAAATTATAGAAACAATTACATATTATAAAAAAAATTTGATTATAATCATATTTACAAAATTTAATTATATTAAATATTATATTTACAAAAAAATTAGAAATTTAAATCATAAGAATAAATTAGGGTTTGCAAAATTAGGGTTTGTTTAGAAAATATTTTTTTTTTAGGGTTTATAATCTAATATACAAAATTATTTTAATAAATACTATAATTTAATTACATAATAAAAAAAAAGAAATTTGAATTAAGAAAATAAAAATTTTTAGAATTCTAGAAAATATAAGTGTTATTTTAGAATTATTTAAACATATATATATGCATAATTATTTTTTAATTAATAATAAGAACACTATTAAACAAATTAATCAAATAAATAAAAACAGAAAAAAGAAGTGATAAAAAGAACTTACCTGGGTGGGATTTGAACCCAGGACGTTCAGCCTGCCATCAACAAAACGCACCACTAGGCCAGCCACGCAGGTGTGATAGAAAAGTGGACCAAATTTGTTTTATGCAATGTCCTGGAAAATCACAAAAATAATGAAAAAAACCAAAAGGCCTGGGGGATTCGAACCCAGGACCTCTTAAGCACACAAACATACGCATGACCATCCCAGCTAGGTGAGCAAATCTGTTTACAATCTCACTACAAATCATAATATATTAAGAATGATAATTATATATAAAACCAAGAAAAAAAAGATGAAGTCAGGATTAGAACCCCTGACCATAGGCAATACATGCGCATATCACACCAATGGGCCATCAGCCTGCGTGTGTCAATATAACAGCCATAATAATATAAAAAATAAAACCAAATTTTGAATTTGAATTTTGGCGCCAGGGGATCATCTTCAACCTTGGTTCCTGCGAATTTAGTTGCAAAATCTTCTACAAATTTTCCTGCGAATTTCCATTGGTAACAAAACCTACGAAACTCAATGAGCAACAAAAACGCAAAATTTCGTAAAATTGAGTCCACAAACATAATTCAGAGGTCTATTCAAATCATTCCATGGTCTTAGAATTTATTTATGTTTCGTAAATCATGAAACCCTAAGAATGGTGAATCTTGATACATGCATGGAAAACTTGATTAAACAGCCCAGAATCAATCTAGGGTTCATTACAAACATCATTCAACAATTAAAAACAGTTTAAAACAAGCCAATCAATGGAATCGAAAATCGAAATAAGCTTGAAGAACATGATTCGGTTTATGCGATTTAGGATGTTTTGAATGCGAATGATGATCAAAAACGACTCAATGATGTCCAATAAACATATTTACACCTTCAAAATTCTTTGGAAGGGCCTCTAGCAAGAAATCCGAATGTGAATTTTGGATGAGTTTTTGAGGTTTTGAAACTGGATTTTGAGGCTGTGAATCCGTGGCTTGCTAGGGTAATGTGTTAAGTACTTATAGGTGATTGAATTTAGGTCAAAAAATTGAATGATTGTGTGGAAGATTTGATTCAAAAAGATTCACAATGATAAGCTTTGAAATTTCAATATTTTTGCATCAACACTTTCTATTTCAAGCCAATCAATGTTATTCTTGTATCAATTTGTTCCATGCTAAATTCATGACTTTCTAGAACCAAAAATAAAATTTAATCTTCACATTTAATATTTTATTTAAATTTAAAATGATTTTAAGTATAAAAAATCATAATAAATTAATTAAATAAAATAAAAATTATGAAAATATCATAGAATTTTCGTGCATGATGTCATGGATTGCTTTGGGTCATTAAAAGTTCAACCCACTTGACAAAATTTGGTTTTAAACCTCCATTTGCTTCATAAACTTCCCTAAAATTTCTCAACTTTGCAAGGGCACATATCCTTCAATTTTAATGGTATGAGGGTGTTCTTGGACATTTTGGAAAGCTTGAAGAGCCCTCTAACCAACCCCACTGGTTTCATGTCCATATCATTTACCAATCTCAAGTTATGCCCTTTTGAAGTTGTTGACTTTTTGTTGACTTTCAAAAGGACCTATAATGTCTTAGCTCATACCTTCCAAATGAAGCATTTTTGGGCTTGGCTTGTGAGACACAAAGTTGTAGAGAATTCAATTTCCTTCAAAATGAGCTTTGAGTGGAGACTTGGTGATGAAGCATGTGAAAGTTATGGCTGGTCAAAGTTCAGTTGACTTTTACTGAGAAAACCCTAATTTAGAAACTCCTGATTCTTGATGATCTGAAATATCCTTGATGAATCATGATCAACCCTTGATCAAATGATGAATTTTACTTCATATACTTGATGTTGGCAAAAAATCATGAAGTTTGACTTTGATTTGACCACAGTTGACCTCAGTTTGACTTTTTAACTACTTTGACTGATTTTGACTTATCTGATCATCTGACTGAGCAAACTTTTGAGAAAAGTCTTGAAACTTGTCATGGGGGTTCTTACACACATATAAGATATTATGAAGCTTACTTGAAGTCTTGGAAGTCCCTTTAGTCTGATTAAAGTCAAAACCCTAGTTTTGGATGCACTGCTTAGGAGGTGCATTGTCTGAGGGAATTGTCAACTCTTCTGACTATTTGTGAACTTTGTGAACCTTGTGAACCATCATAAAATGTCTTGTGAACCTCATGGGAGGTACTGTGAACCTTGTGAACCTCATAAAGTAACTTGTAGACTTCATGAACCCCAATGAAAGGTTTTGTAAGCATTATGAATCTTGTGAACCTTGTGAACCTTCATGAAGTGACTTGTAGACTTCATGAACCTCATGAAAGGTCTTGTAAGCATGGTGAATCTTGTGAACCTTGTGAACCTTCTTAGCACACAAAGTCTTGTATTGTGAGGGCAAATTTTGGGGTGCAACACTATCAAGAACAAGTATCCACTTCCGAGAATCGACAATTTGATGGATCAGTTGGTAGGAGCTTGTGTATTCAACAAGATTGATTTACGATCTGGCTACCATCAAATTTGTGTTAAGTCTGATGATATTCCGAAGACAGCTTTTAGAACGAGGTATGGTCATTACGAGTATACGGTGATGTCGTTCGGTGTATCCAATGCACCCGGTGTGTTCATGGAGTACATGAATAGAATCTTTCATGAGCACTTGGATAAATTTTTGGTAGTCTTCATTGACGATTTTCTGATTTATTCCAAGACAGAAGGGGATCATGCAGAGCATTTGAGGATTATATTGCAAGTGTTGCGAGAAAAGAAGTTATATGATGAACTGTCGAAGTGTGAGTTCTAGTTACAAGAAGTAAGTTTTCTTGGACATGTAATTTCTAATGGTGGAATTTTCGTTGATCCTTCAAAAATTGATGCAGTGTTGCAGTGGGAGACTCCTAAGTATGCTACTGAGAATAGAAGTTTAATGGGTTTAGTAGGTTATTATAGAAAGTTCATTGAGGGTTTTTCGAAATTGGCGTTGCCTTTGACTCAGTTGACTCGAAAGAGCCAAGCTTAAGTGTGGGATGTTGCATGTGGAAAGAGTTTTGTGGAGTTGAAGAAGAAGCTAACAACTACTCCGGTGTTGATTTTTCCGAATCCAAATGAGTCATTCGTAGTGTATTGTGATGCGTCAAAGATGGGACTTGGAGGAGTTTTGATGCAAAATGGTCAAGTGGTTGCTTATGCTTCAAAGCAATTGATATTTCATGAAAGGAATTATCCTATGCATGACTTAGAGTTAGCATTTGTGGTGTTTGTGTTGAAGATCTGGAGACATTATCTCTTTGGTTCGAAATTTGAGGTGTTCAGTGATCATAAGAGTTTGAAGTATCTGTTTGATCAGAAGGAAGTGAATATGAGGCAGAGAAGATGGTTAGAATTGTTGAAAGACTTTGACTTTGATTTTGATTACCATCCTGGTAAGGAAAACGTGGTTGCATATGCTTTGAGTAGAAAGACGCTGCATATGTCGATGCTGATGGTGAAGGAACTTGAAATGATCAAACAATTCTGATATATGAGTTTGTTGTGTGAAGCTACGTCTGAGAGTGTAAAGTTGGGAATGTTGAGGTTGACTAATGAAATTATGGAAAGGATCCGTGAAGGACAACAATCTGACTTGAAGTTGGTTGATCAGTTGACCTTGATTAAACAAGATAACGGAGGTGAATTTAGAGTTGATGAGAATGGTATGATGAGATTCAGGGATCGAGTGTGTATTCCTGAAGTTCCGAAAATTAAGAAGAGTATCTTAGAATAAAGACATCGTAGTCGATTGAGTATTCATCCTGGTGCTCCGAAGATGTACCATGATTTGCAGAAATTGTTTTGGTGGCCCGGTATGAAAAAGGATGTTGTTGAATTTGTGTATGCGTGCTTGACTTGTCAGAAGTCAAAGATCGAACATCATAGACCGTTAGGTATAATGCAGCCGTTGAATATTCCATAGTGGAATTGGGATAACATTTCCATGGATTTTGTAACAGGTTTGTCGAAGACTGCTAAGGGAAATGATTTTATTTAATCATAGATAGATTGACTAAGTCGGCCCATTTCTTGTCGATGAAGATTAATCATTTTATGCAGAAACTAGTTGAGATATATATTGAGGAAATTGTGAAGTTGCATGGGATACCGTCAAGTATCGTGTCAGATAAAGATCCACAGTTTACTTCGAGATTTTGGAAGAGTTTACAAGATGCTTTGGGTACTAAGTTGAGGATGAGTTTTGCTTATCATCCGTAGACAGATGGTCAGACTGGGAGGACTATCCAATCTTTGAAGGATCTACTGAGAGCTTGTGTGTTGGATCAAGGAGGATCTTAGGATAGTCATTTTCCGTTGATTGAGTTTACCTATAATAATAGTTATCATGCTAGTATTGGAATGACACCTTATAAAGCATTGTATGGTAGAAGTTGTCGGACTCCATTGTGTTGGTATGAATCAGGCGAGAGTGCAGTACTTGGACCTGAAATTGTGCAAGAGACGGCCAAGAAGATTAAGATGATACGAGAAAGAATGAAGGCTTCTCAAAGTCGATAGAAGAGTTATCATGTAAAAGAAGGAAAGCACTTTAATTTCAAGAGGGAAACCATGTGTTCTTGAGAGTTACTCTAGTGACGAGTGTCGGGAGAGCTTTGAAGTCTAGGAAGCTTACTCCGCATTTTGTGGGTCCGTATCAGATTTCACAAAGGATCATAGAGGTACAATATAGGATTATGTTGTTGTCGTCGCTTGCGAATTTGCATGATGTGTTCCATGTGTCGCAGTTGAGGAAATATGTGTGTGATCCATTGTATGTGATTCAGATGGATGATATTCATATGAGAGATAATCTGACTGTTGAAGCTTTACCATTGCAGATAGATGGTCGAGAAATGAAGCGGTTACGAGGAAAATAAATTGCCTTAGTAAAGGTATTGTGGGGTGGACCAGCAGGTGAAAATTGGACATGGGAACGTGAAGATCAAATGAAAGAGTCATATCCGTCTCTGTTTGCTTCAAGTAATATTTTCGAGGACGAAAATTCCTAAAGTGGGGGAGAGTTATAACATCCCAATTTCATAATTAAATTAATTAAATACTTAATTATGAATAAGTGGAAATAAGTGGTATTTCGTGGAAAATGAAAAAATTATTTTATTTAAGATAGTGATATAATAATATTGGAAATTATTTGATATTATTATTAAGAAAATAAAATAAAAGAGTTTGGAGGTCTATGGGGGCAAGGTGGTCAATTGAGAGTTTTATGAGAATAGAGGATACAATCAAAAGTTCTCACAATCGTGTTTTGGAAGAAGAAAAAAAGGTGAAGGTTGCTATGGAGAGAAAAAGAACAAGGAGACAAAGAGGGATTTTGATCAAGGTGAAAGAGAAGGCTACATTGGTCAAGGTATGAGGAGTATTCTTGTTCAATAATCATAGTATAGGATTGTCTTATGAGAAAGAGGGGTTTTAGAGGGGAAAATCTTAGGGTTGGGGTAATTGTTGGTAGATTGTGATGATTAGTTGTGGTTTGTTGTTAATAATGATTAATATATGATGAAATTAGTTGTTTTGATCGTTTTTTGTTGTTGTCTGTTGTTATTTGAGGTTTTTTGTGAAGTTTAGGCGTGGTTGTGATATGCAGAAATCATTGGGTTTTTCTTAGAAAATCGCTTTTCTCGCTTAGCGAGCACATGAGAATTTTAGAAGTTCAAAACCCGTGAGTTTCTCGCTTAGCGAGCTAGATTTCTCGCTTAGCGAGACCTGTAGTTTTCAAAAAAATGTTTTCTTTTGTTTGATGACCTTTGACGCCTTGTTTGTTGTGCCATGTTGTTGTGTTGTTACTGAAAATTATTACCATACTTATTTATGCTAAACGTAATAACAATAATGGTGATATGAGGTAAAGATGATTAAGTTGTAGGAATGATGACACGATGTAATGGTAGTATGAATAGACTATGTAGATGATAAAAGATTAATGTTGATGCACGTGTTGATGAAAGATGATGATGGTGTTGTTTTGTGTATCTTGCATTCATGGCATCTCCTATGTTGAATTTAGGCTTCAATCCCATTGTGTGGATTGAGGTGTTGTTGATTATGTTGTGCTCCCTTGTGGAAAGTAGATGGCCAGTGTCCATCAGATGTTGAAAACCGGTACCGCGTGTGTAACACGGTGGGAGAACTGACTTTAGTTAAATGTTGCGGATAGCAAGAGTCGCCACCGACTTTTATTTTATCCAAAAGGAAAGGGCATAAAAGAACAGGAAAGACCTTAAAAAGATTTTGAATTCGGGGGGTAGGTTATACAAAGGGAAGGTGTTAGCACCCTTTATATCCATGGTTATCCATGGGCTCTTAGTTACTTAGCTCACTTTAAAATGTTTTTGAGAAGTGAAGTATGTGAATAGAAATTTTCTTAAGTACTTTATAATGATCCATGTACGGATATATATAAAGACTTTGTTTTGAAAATTGTTTGAAAATGTGAAGTGTATTTGAAATGTTTTGAAAAGGTGAGCAAGTACATAAGAGAAACCTACCCTAAGTTAAATCTTTTATGTTCTTAAATATCCTTTAAATGGTAAGACTATCCCTATTATTAAGGAATAGGTAGTCATTACCTTGGATGTAATAAGGGACATGTGAAGGGACAACTGTGATTAGGCAATTGTAGGGTGTATTTAGCAATTTCGAAGGGACTTATCATCTTTATTCGAAACGGACAAGATCATTTTACGAAGGCAACCATGAAGGGACTTGATCTTTTTATCTTTTAAGGGACTAGATGATATTAATGAGATAAGGGACTTTGCTTTATACACCTTACTTGACCTTTTTTTTCTTTAGGCAACATGAGAGGTATCCTTAAGAATGTGAGATGGCGATCCAAGATCGACTTACGTGTGTGCGTGTACAAATTCATATATTTATCTTGAGATTAATGATCTAAATTCAATTTTAAATACAAATATGTTTTACACTCCCTATTTTACTAACCATGGCAATTAAAAATAAATAATAAGAATTATTCTACAACTATTACATAAATTACACAATTACATAATAATAAATAAACAAATAACTAATTAATTAAATGGGTTAGTAATAATAATAATAATAAGATAAATTAAATAAATAATCACATAATATAAAAATAAATAAAGAAGTTAGTAATAATAAACAAAATAAATATAAGAAGAAGAAATTAGCATAATAATATAATATAATAATGAATTAAAAGCTCAATTTTAAATAAATAATTATTTTTTTAGATTTTTAATAAAAGAAATATGATTAATAGTCTAATTATTTAATTTTATATACATATTATAAAAATATCTAATTATAATTAAATAAGCATATAAAAAATAATAAATTATATTCATAAAATAAAAATTAGGTTTTTTTAATTATTTAGAAAAATAGATTAGGATTTACTACTTAATTAAATTATTTAAATTATAAAACTACATATAATATGAACAAATTATAAAATTAAAATAAACAAATAAATTAATATTTACAATGTAATTAAGGTTCATAAAAAGAAAATTAGGGTTTATCAAAAATAAATTAGGGTTAGGAGTTTAGAAAATAGAATTAGGGTTTTTATAAAAAATTAGGGTTAATTAATTAATTAAATTATTTACATATAAAAACTATATACAAATTATAAAATGAATATACATGATTAAAATTTACAAATAAATAAATTAAGATTTATAAGATAATTAAGGTTTATAAAAGAAAATTAGGGTTATAGTTTAATTATCAATTAAAATTAATTATAATTTAAAAAAACAATAATAATAGTAAACAAAACAAAAATAAAATAGAGGAAAGAAAAGGGGGAGGCCTGGTTTTGATCCAGGACCTCCCCAATACCTGAAGAGAACCCCAGCCACTGGGCCAACGTGCACGTTGGTGATAGCAACCAGCATAACTTTGTTTTATTCCATTCCTGCAAAACAAAAGAAATTGAAGCAAAAAATTGTTCCTGACTGGATTCGAACCCTGGACTCTAGCTTCACACACAAGCATCAAAACCAACTGAGCCACGCGCTCATTGTGAAACATAATCAGAAACAAAACATAATATTTTAAATTAGATTTTTGAATTATTTTTCGCGCCATCCATCTTCATCTCCTACCTCTGGACCTGCGTGATTTGCTACGAATTTTTCCACGAATGTTCCTGCGATTTTTGTTCCTGCGAATAGCAAACTCTAACCAAACAGCAAAATTTCACAAAATTAATTATACCATTGAATTCTTAATGAGATTTGCAATCATTCTATGTCTTTAGAATTCATTTATCTTGGCTAAATAATGAAACCCTAAATGAGGCCGCAAACCCTAATCATGGTGAAATTCAGTTTAGTCCATGAAACTTCAAGAAACCTGTCCAGAACCAGTCTACAACTTATCACAAACAAGAAACATCAATCAAAATTCATTAAAAACCAATCAATATCCAGAATCGAAAATCAAAAATATCATGAACATGATGAATCGGTTTATGCACATAAGCTTGTTTTCGATGCTTTTGAAGGTTGGGATTGGTTTAGTGATGTCCAAGGAACCCTTCCATGTGTTTAAAATACCTTAAAAACTCCTGTAGTGAGGAAACCGAATTGGTGTTTTGGAGGAAATTTTTGAAGTTTGGAGATGATGTGAGAGGCTGCAAAATTCGTCCCCTTGCATTGTGTTATGTTCATGTACATATAGTGAACTGAATTAGGTCAAAAAGTTGTAGGATTGCTTGGACTTTTTGGATAATTGAGATTGAAAAAGATCATGCTTTAAAACTTGAATATCTTTTGATCCAACCTTGCTATTTTAAGACCATCACCATAATTTGCATATCAATCTGATCCAAGCAATATTTATGATTTTCTATAAGCAATATCTCATTCAAATATTTGATTTATCTATTTTATTTTGATTTAAAATGGTTTTAAATGAATAAAATCAAAATAAATAAAATAAAAATAATAAAAATCTGAATAAATGAGAATTGGGTCGTGCATGATGTCATGTTAAAGTTTGGATCACAAAATTGCAAGCCCATTTGGAGGAATTTGGTTTTAAGGCCCTATTTGCTTCATAAACCTCCCAAAAATTTCCCAACTTTGCAAGGGCACAAATCCTTCAATTTTAATGCTATGAGGGTGTCCTTAGACATTTTGGAAATCTTAAAGAGTCCTCTAACCAACCCCATTTGTTTCATGTTCATATCTTTTACCATTCTCAAGTTATGCTCTTTTGAAGTTGTTGACTTTTTGTTGACTTTCAAAAGGACCTATAATGTCTTAGCTCATACCTTCCAAATGAAGCACTTTTGGGCTTGGCTTGTGAGACAGAAAGTTGTAGAGAATTCAATTTCCTTCAAAATGAGCTTTGGATGGGAAAAAATTGATGAAGCTTGTGAAAGTTATGGCTGGTCAAAGTTCAGTTGACTTTTCCTAAGGAAACCCTAATTTAGAAACTCCTGATTCTTGATGATCTGAAATCTCCTTGATGAATCATGATCAACCCTTGATCAAATGATGAAATTTACTTCATATACTTGATGTTGGCAAAAAATCATGAAGTTTGACTTTAGTTTGACCACAGTTGACCTCAGTTTGACTTTTTAACTGCTTTAACTGATTTTGACTTATCTGATCATCTGATTGAGCAAACCTTTGAGAAAAGTCTTGAAACTTGTCATAGGGATTCTTAAACACATATAAGATGTTATGAAGCTCACTTTAAGTCTTGGAAGTCCATTTAGCCTGATTAAAGTCAAAACCCTAGTTTAGGATGCATTGCTTAGGAGGATGCATTGTCTGAGGGAAATGTCAAATCTTTTGACTAATTGTGAACTTTGTAAACCTTGTGAATCTCATAAGATGTCTTGTGAACCTTGTGAACCTCATAAGATGTCTTGTGAACCTTGTTAACCTCATAAGATGTCTTGTGAACCTTGTGAACTTCATAAGATGTCTTGTGAGCCTCTTAGTACACAAAGTGTTGTCTTGTGAGGGCAAATTTTGGGGTGCAACAGCTGCCCCTGTTCAATTTTCTGAAACCTGAGGGGTTAGATTGGTATATGTGCCATTCATGACCTGGAAGGTTGAAGGGGATTGAACACAAAAGCCCAAAAATTTGCACTCACTGGTGCGTAGAGTAATACTGATGATTAGCTGTATATGCTTGAGTGGGCTTAAAGATGCCACTTGGAAGAATTAGGGATGGGCTTAAAGATGCCATCTGAAATATTAGGATGTGATGATGTCTTTATGTTGATACTGGATATCAGTACTAGGTCTTTGTATAAGTCGTCTCTGAATCATTAATGCAACATGATTTGAGTTATTGAATGGACCAGTAGAAATGAATCTTGTGATAATTATCTCTTCTGGAGGTATCCTAAAGAACGTCAGGATTTGTTCTTAAGGGTCAAAAGAACGTCAGGATTAGTTCTTCTGAAAAAAGTCTTGAACAAGAGGCCAAAAGAGCGTCAGGATTTGCTCTCAAGGGTCAAAAGAACGTCAGGATTTGTTCTTCTGAAAAAGTCTTGAACAGGGGGCCAAAAGAGCGTCAGGATTTGCTCTCAAGGTTCAAAAGAACGTCAGGATTTGTTCTTCTGAAAAAGTCTCGAACAAGGGGCCAAAAGAGCGTCAGGATTTTCTCTTAAGGGTCAAAAGAACGTCAGGATTTGTTCTTCTGAAAAAGTCTTGAACAAGGGGCCAAAAGAGCGTCAGGATTTGCTCTTAAGGGTCAAAAGAACGTTAGGATTAGTTCTTCTGAAAAAGTCTTGAACAAGGGGCCAAAAGAGCGTCAGGATTTGCTCTTAAGGGTCAAAAGAACGTCAGGATTAGTTCTTCTGAAAGATGTCTTGAACCAGGGAATGGATCTTTTTACAGACCGTTTGCCTGATATTCGAGGACATCTTGAGTAGTGTGTGGATCATTTTTGACCCGTTGTAAGTTGTTGATATTATTTTACCTGCATATAACTATCATGCAAGGAGAATATTAGTTTATGCACTATGTACGCATGCACAGTATGATGCACTTAGGTAATGTATTATGTACTTATGGATATGTATGTTATGGTATGATGTAGATGATGTATGTATGAATCATGCAGCCTGAAGCGACTGGGTATCTTTGTATAACAACTGCTGGCCAGGGAAAATAAATCCCGATTTGTTGCTGAAGAATATGAGGAACTCGTTCCCCTCTTGTTTGATAACATAGTATTCATAACCTCCCGTCTTCGTTTGATAGTAAGGTATCCATAACCTCCCGTCTTTGTTCGTCGTACTCCTATTGAAAGAATAAATACCCGACTATCCGTCTGAGGATAAAAGAGATGGATATAAATTCCAGGGGAGATGTGACTCGAAGTATTTATGAAGATGGATTTTCCCTACTGGGGGACTTGTAGCTGTCTGGTGGGGATGAACCGACGAAGCTTCGTTGAATTCCTTCCCTCGTTCGTCCTTAGTAAATACTATTACTGCATTTTTATGCATTTCTGGTAAACATCAATCATATTAAGCATTTTATGCATTTCTGGTAAACATCAATCATATTCAAAAGCATACATACATTCAAACACAACCAATGGACGTTTCGCTTATGTAAATAGGGTAAAAGTAAATCTGGATTCAAAGATGGAATTTTATTTATATCACAAAGTGACCTATACATAGGCAAATTTGTACAAGGAGACAGAAATACTAGTAAGAGGAATTCGTCATAAAAGTTTTTATAAAACAAAGAAAATCAGCTATGTGAGAAATAATCCTATTGAGTTTCAATTCTACTATTGCCATTATCTTCAAGTATCTCATCTTCTGTTGTTGAGACGAAACGATTGGATTGATCTTTATCTATTCGAGCTTGAGTAAGTAGCACAACTGGTTGTAGTTACATGGGTGATCCAAACGAGACATAGTCATACGCTTTAATCCCTAACTTTTGCCTGGATTGCCTTTTCAGGTTTTCAATCCACCGGGATATCCTTTTTTGCCCAAGTCGCCTTTTCAGGTTTTCGACTTGCCGGGTGTACATTTTTTTTATATATATATCCCTAATTTTTGCCCGAACCCTTTTGGTTCGCCGGGATGCCCTTATTTTTGCCTAGGCCAGTCAACCTAGCGGGTCTCTTTTTATGCGTAGTATTTTTTAACTATGTCTGCGTTTACAGGCTGAGGGAAGTCTTCACCATCCATAGTAGTAAGTATCATGGCACCTCCTGAGAATACCGTCTTGACTACAAATGGTCCTTCATATGTAGGAGTCCACTTTCCCCTAGGATCACCCTGCGGTAATATGATACGCTTGATTACCAAGTCACCAGCCTGATATACCTTTGGCTTAACCTTCTTATTAAAAGCTTTGATCATCCGTTTCTGGTACATCTGGCCATGACAAACAGCTGCTAACCTCTTCTCATCAATCAAATTGATTTGGTCAAGTCGAGTCTGAATCCACTCATCTTCATCCAAGCCTGCATCCTTCATAATTCTTAAGGAGGGAATTTGAACTTCAATGGGCAGAACTGCTTCCATACCATATACTAAGGAGAATGGGGTTTCCCCTGTTGAAGTACGTATTGTAGTACGATAACCATGAAGAGCAAATGGTAACATCTCATGCCAATCCTTATAAGTAACAATCATCTTCTGTAGAATCTTCTTAATGTTCTTATTAGCAGCTTCTACTGCCCCCATTCGTCTTTGGACGATATGGAGAAGAGTTATGATGCTTAATCTTGAACTGCGTGCAGAGATCCGTAATCATAGTGTTGTTTAGATTAGAGCCATTGTCAGTAATAATCCTTTCAGGGATGCCATACCTACATATGAGATTATTCTTAATGAATCGAGCCACCACATTCTTAGTAACAGATGCAAATGAAGCTGCCTCTACCCACTTCGTAAAGTAATCAATAGCAACCAGGATGAAACGATGTCCATTAGAAGCAGTAGGCTTGATCTCACCAATCATATCAATGCCTCACATGGCAAAAGGCCAAGGAGCAGTCAACACGTTCAATGGAGATGGAGGTATATGTACTTTATCAGCATAAATTTGACACTTGTGACATGTTCTGGAATGTTGATGGCAGTCAGCTTCCATGGTAGACCAATAGTAGCCTGCTCTCAATATCTTTTTTGCCATGGTATGACCACTAGAATGAGTGCCAAAGATCCCATCATGCATATCTTCCATAATCTTTGTTGCTTCCTTCTTATCCACACAACGAAGCAAAGTTGAATCATGATTACGCTTGTACAAAATTTCATTACTCAAGAAGAACTTAGCAGAAAACCTCCTCAGAAACTTCTTATCTTTGACAGATGCCCCTTCAGTGAACTCCTGAGCTTCAAGATACCTTTTCACTTCATAGAACCAAAGCTTCTCCTCTACTTCTTCAGTGTCAATCTCATTGCAGTATGCAGGCTTCTCAAATCTATCAATAGTAATCTTGGGAGCTTCATCATCCCAGTTGATCTCAAACATGGATGCCATGGTGGCTAATGCATTTGCCAACTGATTTTCTCTTCGTGGGATATGTCCAAAGGTAATCTTTTTAAAATGTGGGATCAAAGACAACACATGCTCTCTGTACGGAATGAGATTATCATGCTTGGTATCCCAATCTCCTTTAATCTGAATTACTACCAGGGTTGAATCTCCATACACGTCAAGGAACTGAATCTTCATATCAATGGCAGCTTTGATACCCAGGATACATGCCTCATACTCAGCCATATTATTGGTACAATAGAAACAAAGTCTTGCAGTAATCGGGGTATGACAACCTTCAGGGGAACTGATCACAACACCAACACCATTACCAAGTGCATTAGAAGCTCCATCAAAAACCATAGTCCATCGGGATCCTTGTTCAGGTCCGTCATATTGTCCAGGTTCTTTAGTAATAATCATAATGTCTTCATCAGGGAACTCAAAACTCATTGATTGATAATCATCCACTGCTTGATGAGCCAAATGATCAGCTACAACACTTCCTTTAATGGCCTTCTGAGTAGTATACTGTATATCATATTCTGTCAAGATCATTTGCCATCTTGCAATTCTTCCGAAGAGAGCAGGTTTCTCAAATATGTACTTGATTGGATCCATCTTCGAAATCAATAAGGTAGTATGAGTCAACATATACTGTCTTAGTCGGCGAGCAGCCCATGCCAAAGCGCAACAAGTTTTCTCGAGCAGTGAGTATTTTGTTTCACAGTCGGTAAACTTTTTGCTAAGGTAGTATATTGCCTGCTCTTTTCGACCAGACTCGTCATGTTGCCCCAATACACACCCCATTGAGTTGTCTAACACTGTTAAGTACATAATCAAGGGTCTTCCATCAACTGGTGGCATCAAAATCGGTGGTTCTAGCAGATATTTCTTAATTTCATCAAAGGCAGTCTGGCACTCATCATTCCACTCCATTACCTGATCTTTCTTCAACAACTTGAAGATTGGCTCACAGGTAGCTGTTAATTGGGAAATAAATCTTGCAATGTAATTCAATCGTCCCAAGAAACCTCTAACTTCCTTCTCAATACGGGGAGTTGGCATCTCTTGTATAGCTTTCACTTTTGCAGGATCCACTTCAATACCTTTTCCACTGACAATGAAACCCAGGAGTTTACCAGACCTAACTCCAAAAGTACACTTGTTTGGGTTCAATCTCAACTTGTATTTCTTCAACCTCTCAAACAACTTATGCAGATGATCAAGATGTTGTTCTTCATTTTGGGACCTGGCTATCATATCATCCACATACACCTCTATCTCATGATGAATCATATCATGAAACAAAGCCACCATAGCACGCTGATATGTTTCCCCGACGTTCTTCAAACCAAACGGCATCACCTTATAACAAAAAGTGCCCCACTGTGTAACAAATGTTGTCTTCTCCATGTCTTCAGGTGCCATCTTGATTTGATTGTAACCAGAGAAACCATCCATGAAAGAGAATACCTTATGCTGAGCAGTGTTGTCTACCAGAACAACAATATGAGGAAGTGGAAAGTCATCTTTGGGACTGGCCTTGTTCAAATCCCTGTAGTCTACACACATACGTACCTTACCATCTTTCTTAGGTACTAGCAACACATTTGCAACCCACTGAGGATAAGAAGTCACAGCTAAGAACCCTGCATCAAACTGTTTCATTACCTCTGCCTTAATCTTCTCTGACATTTCAGGACGCATGCGACGAACACTTTGCTTCTTTGGACGACAATCTTCTTTTACTGGTAAACGGTGAACCACAATGTCTGTATCCAACCCTGGCATATCTTCATAGGACCAAGCAAAGATCTCCACATAGTCATGTAACATCTGAATCAATCTGCTCTTGACACTATCCTCTAATTCAGCCCCTATCTTGACTTCTTTCCTGTTTTCTTCAGTTCCCAGATTCACAACTTCGACTGGCTCTTCATGTGGCTGTATAGCTTTCTCTTCTTGTTGTAACAACCTAGCAAGCTCTACAGGTACTTCACAATCGTCCTCATTTCCATCTTCAGCTTGATAGATCGGATTCTCGAAATTATAATTGGCAATAGTAGAACTGTTATCAACAGGATCCAGAGTGGATGAGGATCTGCATTTTAGTGATGTGGGTGTGTGTAAGAACACATAGCTGATAAAACAAAAATAAAAGAAAAGAAAGACAAGGAACATAATATTTACGAAAACGAAACGTCCACTGATTTTTATTGAATGAAGTATGCAAATGAAATGACATCCCGAAACAAGCACACCATTGTGCCCCGGGTAAGGCACAAGGCTTTAAGAGTTCAATTGTTCAAAAATTACAAACTTTAAAAGTAACAACACAGTAATAGTATTTACTCCTGACTAAAGGAGATAGGAATACCATCTTCAGCCTTCCAATTATTGAGCCCAACACCCACAGTAGGAAAAATCCAAGCATCCAAGTTGTAATCTTCATCATAGTCATCCACAGCATTGATCTGATCTTTCATAATCCCCTGATTGGTGATACGAACAGCACGAGCACGACGAACGGCCTTCTGGGACTCTGCAGTGAAACCCAAACCAAATTTGTCAGACTTGTAAGGAATGTCAGGAAGCTGACCCCAAATAGTACAACCACCTTCATCCACCACCGCTCTAGCATCCTTGAGGGAGGCCATTGTAGGAGGTACTCTGGTGACCACAGGAACTTTCTTGACAACAAGAGGAGCTTCATAATTATTAACAACCCAAGGAACTACTTCGAATGTCTGGCACGGAGTTTCAACATATTCACCTTCCACTTCAAGATATTTAAAGGTGTTCACATGGCTAACTATATATCCTTCCTCTCCGTAAACAGTGACAACTTTTCCTTCTACTGGATATCTCAGCTTCTGATGTAAGGTGGAGGTTACAGCACCTGCCCCATGAATCCAGGGACGACCAAGCAAACAAGAATATGAAGGACGGATATCCATTACATAAAAAGTAGCATTGAAGACCTGAGAACCTACTTTGATTGGGAGATCAATTTCTCCATGCACCACTCTTCTCGAGCCATCAAAAGCCTTCACCACTATATTACTGGGCTTCAACATAGCATCTTCAGGACTAAGCTTATTCAGAACTTCTTTGGGCAACACATTCAGCGAAGAACCATTGTCTATTAACACATGTGACAGGGTAGTGCCCCTACATTCAATAGAGATATGTAGAGCCCTGTTATGATCCCTTTTGGCCGGAGTCAAATCAGCATCGGAGAAACCTAACCCATTATCATAGGTCAAGTGTGCCACACAATTTTCAAACTAGTCTACAGAAATCTCATTTGGTACGTGAGCAGTCTTCAAAAGTTTAATCAAGGCTTTGGCATGAGCCTCAGAACACAACAATAAAGACAGCATAGAAATCTTGGAGGGAGTATGCCCCAATTGGTCAACAATGTCATAATCACTCTTGCGAATGATCTTCAGTACTTCTTCCATCTGCTTAGAAAGATCATCAGCAGCTGGTATATTAGTTTGCACAGGTTCAATAACAGGACCTTTGCCCCGAGCATCAGCAGTGGAGGTAGTAGTTAGAGTAACTGTATTCTTGGAGGTAACTGGAGGAGAGAAAACTCTTCCACTTCGTGTGATCTTACTAGATCCAGCAATATTGTCAACATCAAGGTTTTCATCAGCAACATGTGTCTCAGCTAAGGGTTCCTGCTTAACACCATGAATATAAACATCGGAGCCATAATGCCAAGGCACCGCTTTATCAGAAGTATACGGAATAGGACCAGGAGTGGTAATGATCATAGGAGCCACTCTAGCTTCAGCAACAATCTTCACAGGGCCTTCAGCAGTAATTTTAATTGGACCCTTACGAGTGATTTTTACAGGACCCTTGGAAGTAATCCTTACCGGCACTTTATCAACCATATCCACTTCTTCAACCTTCGCACCTTTAGTTATATGTTCAACCATGCTTTCTACAGAAGGTGTCCTCTCAAACAATATTGTGTAATTGTCCATGAGGCGTTGAATTCCGTTCTTCAATCTCCAGCAACTATCCGGCTTATAAGCACAATATAAACAATCTTCATGACAACCTGGAAAGAAACCAGCTTGTACCTGTCATACCCTAAATTTTGACCAGAAATTTTAAAATTTTGTTCATTTGGCGCATTTTTATCGCAATATCATTAATTAGTCATTTTACATTTTTTGTCCATTTTTTCCTCATAATAAGGCGTTTATTTTTCGCTTCGATGTACTTTCGTTTATTGTAGATTTTAATTTCAATTAAAAGAAATATGTAGAACGTTGTCTCATTTTATAGTTTAACTGTTATATTTTTTTAAGTCAAGTATTCATTTTAAACTGTTTAGAATTAATTAGCTCGGTTTTCACATTAGTGTTAATTTAATTATTATTTAGTTAGTTTTTAGACAATTGTAATTAATTAATCTTATTTTAAAATTATTATTCTTTTATTTCTATTTTAGTTTTAAAGGTTTATTTTTTTTAATTATAGCTTAATTTAATTCAACTTTTAGTAAGATTTTATTAAGTTGTTTTATTTTCAGATTAATATTTCAATTTTGTTAGTTTTATTATTTTTCTTTGTTAATATATTTTAATCATTATTTATTTATTTTCATCATCTTTAATTGTGACTTTGTTTCTATACAAACCAAAGCTTTGGACCAATTTTTATCACTTTAGTCCAAATTCTGCTATCATAGCAGTGATATCTCAGCTGCACACCTTGCAACACTCCATCAGGTTAACACAAAAATAGGCACTTACAATGCCTACCGCAGAAAAGTGGAAAAGAGGAATTCAATGCAATTGAAAAAGGGAGAGGGAGTTCCAAGAAGAGGAGGGATTTGTTTGACTTGAACAAGGACAAAAAGAGAGTTGATGTGGACCTTCTTGTGACACCAGGGGGGCCATTATGATGGTTTTAAAGAGAAGAAACAAACAGTAGGGTTTGAATCCTTTTCTCACTCTCTTCTTTCTCTATTTCACTCCTCAAATCAATCTATTACCACTACAACAAAAAACGCTTCTTCTTTTTTCACATAACCCGAACACTTTCCACCCTTTTGAATCCTTCCTTCTTCATAAACAAAAACAACAACTGCCCCTGTTAACATAAACACTAACACCAAACCCAGAAGAAAGAACCCCATCCTTCAAACGAATCACCTCCAGCTACTGTTTACTCACCATCATCTACCGCTCAACCACCATCAAACCTGATACTCTTTCTCTCCATCCCACCTCACCTTCAACAATCTCCTTCCCTTTCACCAACCGAAATCCAAAACAGAGCCACCGCCACCTACCAATAAACAGAAATCGCTTACCTTTCCATAACCGAACATCACGAATCAGTTGGACCACCACCCTCCGCAGTGAGAACTCTGATACCAAACCGAACACACAGAAAACCTTTTCAAACCTCCATTAACATAAAACCGTCGACGCGAGACCAACCGCGAAGATCGAACAAACATCCGCCACCATACTCGCCCAAACTCCATCAACAACACAAAACGTTTTTTTGAAACTTAACACCTCTTCCCTTCATCACAAACAGAACTACCAGCATCACTCCCACCACTGCGTCTCTTCGGCCGGTCCTCATATTTCATTTTCAACGGACCCTCATTAGCAGAACTTTCATCATCATCTTTCAGCAACTCACCTTTTCCACCCTTCACAAAACAACACCCAGAAATTACAAAACCAGAGAGAGAGGATGAGATGAATAAAGCTTAAACCTTCAAAAATCTTCAAAAGACCTCTTCATCAAATATATAACAGAACCTGCACAAACACAAAACAGAAACAAGCGGTTGCATGATGCCCAAATCTAAGATTCACAACAACAACATCGAACGGAACCCTTCAATCCACCTTCATCAACACCAACAGAAATCGAACCACCCTAACCTCAAACCATCTCCTTCAACTCTCAAACGCTCCTATTTCCGCCGAAACCGCCGTCCAGTTCCTAACCTTCCATCAACCTCATATCCACTGATACACGAACCACAAACCAACACACCCACACCGCAGCAAACGCGGAGCCAAACCAAGACCTTCATACCACCAAAACCAAACCAATGTGAAAGTCTGTTGAACCTTTCGCTCCTCTTCGACATCAACCCTCTTACCCTCTTTTCTATTACTACCGCCACCGCGAACAAACCCTTTTCCTCTCCACCAAATCCGCCCCCTAAATCGCCGCTGTGGATCCCATCCACCACTATCACAACTACCAACGAAGCCACGCCGTCAACATCGCCACCGCCGAAAAACACAGAACACGAAATCCATTCGCCACCGTAAACCTCCAAATCGCGAATTGAGAGTGACGCAGAGAGCAGCGTGGGATTGAGGGAGAATCACCGAGAGTGAGGTTTTGATCTTTTTGTGTTCTGACGGAAGAGGAAAACAAATTTCCAAAAAAGGAACGTTGATGCTTGAGCAATTTCGGTTCTCAGGTTTTCGTTGGTGTTTACAGCTTTTGTTTTGATTTGGGCCACTTGGCTCTAAAGCCCCGTGAATTTTTTCTATACTGACCTCTGATACACGGTCTTTATTTATTTTGTTATTTTGATAAACTAATCCTTTTATTTCCTTAATTTGTTAAATATATGATAATGAACGTTTAGAATTTAATCTTTTATTACCTTTTTATTTATTTATATATGATTTCTCTTTTTTTTCATTTTTATTTATTTATTATCTTTATTTGTTTTTTATTCTAATCATTCCTAATTAATTTATAATATTTATATTGATAATTAACATGTATTTAGATTAATTATTTACTTAGGATTTTATTTGGTTTATGTTTTTTTTTTTAATTTAATTAGGATTGTTAAGTGTTGATTATTTTGTTAATTATTTTGTTAGATTTAGGTATTAATCATTGATCAACTTTCTTCTTTCTTAGAATAAATGTTAGTTTTGATTTTAGTTGTTGATGTTTGTTTTTGTTGGGGTTTGAGCGTTGAGTAGTTGAATTCGGAGTAGAGCTTGATATCAAGCGCTAGAGCATTAATTGAATGGATATGATGTTGTTCCGAACAACTGTTCTAGCGATTCTTGCACACGTTGAAGAGGCAACGGACCTTCTCTGTTAGGTATTACTAAAAATTCGATATTATCTTCTTTTGCGCTTCACTATAGTCTTGATGTCGCACTTATGTTCGTCTGATTACATGTACCTCACCATCGGGTTAAAACCATAAAACACTTAAAAAACTTTCAAACTATTAATTATACGGAAAACAGAACTCCGGAGTCTAGCATTCCGCACGTTCTGGATTGGACCGCAACTGGGCTAGCCCCACGCGATGGTTCAATTATCATTCGTATATCAGTTATCTTTTAAATTAAATTACGAAAACAGAACTCCGGAGTCTAGCATTCCACACGTTCTGGATTGGACCGCAACTGGGCTAGCCCCACGCGATGGTTCAATCATCATTCGTATAAAAAATTTCAAATCATTTTATTAAATTAAATTACGAAAACGGAATTCCGGAGTCTAGCATTCCGCACGTTCTGGATTGGACCACAACTGGGCTAGCCCCACGCGATGGTTCAATCACCATTCGTATACTAAAATATTCAAACTATCTTATTAATTAAATTACGAAAAACAGAACTCCGGAGTCTAGCATTCCGCACGTTCTGGATTGGACCGCAACTGGGCTAGCCCCACACGATGGTTCAATCACCATCCGTATACTAAAATATTCAAACTATCATTTAAATAACGTACGAAAACAGAATTTCGGAGTCTAGCATTCCGCACGTTCTGGATTGGACCGCAACTGGGCTAGCCCCACGCGATGTGTTCAATCACCATTCGTGTTCAAAACAATTCAACAATCTTAAAGGATCAAACATGATTCATCTCCATAGGAAAGTTGTTCCTCCTATCCCCACAAACACAAACAAAAATCTTACAAACAGTTACTTTCAAAGGAAGAACGTGGCATTGCTTGTCGATACTTATATCCAAGTTTAAAGCTTCTTCCGATTTTATTTATTCTCAAAGAAAGAATGTGGCATTGCTTGTCGATCTTATATCCAAGTTTAAAGCTTCTTTCGATTTCTCATTTTTCAAACGTTTGTGGTGGAATAGGTGAGATAATTCTCTTAAAGATGATGACTTGTCTCTTTCTTTCAAATACAATTTAAAACTTACCAACCAATACAAACTATTTTCAATTAATCAGCGAGTAACTGAACTCCGGAGTCTAGCACTCCGCACGTTCTTGAATGCAACCGCTCCTGGGCTAGCCCCACGCGACGTGGTTCATTCGCCCTTTCGTTTTAAAACACCCTTAACAAAGATCAAATATCTTTTCTCAAAACGAACGTTGTTTAAATCTTTCTATCTCGCAAACAAGCTAGCGCTTCAACCTCCTATCGCGAGCAGATAAGCCAACGCTTAGCAGTAGAATGCATTTCCAAACAATCGTTCAATAAAAATCACAAATCGTAGTTGCACGAACTACGAAGCTCTGACTTTCCCATTGCACAAGGGAATACGTAGGCACGGAGATTTTAATCCTTCGCGAGCACAATAATACAAAACTTAATCTTTCTCCGTAATAAATAATAATTTTCTTTTCCCTTTAATAAGCAATCTTAAGTATCTTTAATCAGTAAAAGAAGACAATAATAACAAGTTAACATTTTTTAAGCGCAAATTAGACTAAGAGGTTCCCGTTGAGTACAACGAACGTGAGGGGTGCCTAACACCTTCCCTTTGCGTAACTGACTCCCGAACTTAGATTAGTGGTTTCGTTGACCATTTCTTATCCTATTTAGGTTGTGTCTATATCTCCCTTTTCTCTCGTAGAATAAATAGAATTAGGTGGCGACTCTGTTGTTTGTTTTAGGATCGTATTTTTCGAGGTGCGACATACCAACTTCTTCTTAATAACAGACAATGGTGTAGTTAAATCTGCAACTGAGGAAATGTGTGAAACTTCATCAATGGCATTAACAGTCTTTTCATGATTTGGCATGGGAGCAGTAATCACGTTTGGAGTACCCGGAGGGTCAAACTCAATCTCTCCAGCATCAATCATATCCTGAATTTTATTCTTCAATATCCAACAACTATTGGTATCATGTCCCTGACAATTTGAATGATATGCACATGGTGCATTAGGATTGTACCTGGGAGAGGTAACATTGGGATTCTGAGGAGGGTCCCTCAAAGTGATAAGTTCACCCTTCAAGAAGTGTTGCAAGGCTTGGGCCAGTGACATGTTGAGCTTAGTGAACTGTCTTCTAGGTCTCTGTTGATTGCCTTGTGGGGGCTCTGGTGTTGTAGTAGTTGGATTGGAGATATGAACTGCACTCACAGATTGATGCCTCCTATTACGATCAGATTGACCATAAACAGCATTTGACTCTTTCTTCCCACTAGGGGGCTTCTTTGTAGTACCTGATGAAGAAACATTCACTTGTATCTTGCCACTCCTTATACCACTTTCTACGCGCTCTCCCGTCATTATCAACTCAGTGAAGCCAGATGATGAGCTTCCAATAAGATGACTGTAAAAAGGACCATTCAACATACACATGAACATATCCATCAATTCCCTATCAGTTAGAGGAGGTTGTACCCTTCCAGCCAAATCTATCCACTTCTGGGCATACTCCTTGAAGTTTTCTTTAGCACCCATAGACATGCTTTGTAGTTGCATACGGGTAGGGGCTAGATCAACATTGTATTGATATTGCTTATAAAAGGCTTCAGCAAGATCATTCCAATCACGGATGTTGACACTCTCCAACTGATAGTGCCATTTCAATTGAGCTCCATATAAGCTCTCTTGGAAGAAATGGATCCACAACTTCTTATCAGCAGTATGGGGTTGGATTCTCCGGACATAAGACCTCAGATGCAGCTTGGGACAAGAGACACCATCATAAACTACGAAAGTAGGAACCTTGAAACCAATGGGTATGACCACCCCAGATATCAAACTCAGGTCTTCAAAATCCAGCCCAGAAGACTTTTGCAATTCCATAGCATCCATTCTATCCACCAGCATTTTGAACTTATCTTCAGTAGGATCATGATAGTAATTAGCTTCAGAATCAGAATCCCCTATTGTATTGTGGAGACTGCCTCCCTCTTTCTCAAATTCCTCAGACTCATAATCTTCAACCTGTTCTTTAGTTTTGACAGGACCTCTGAACCTTCATCCCATGTTGATTAGGCCTCCTGACCTTCTAGTCTTCTTAGTCTTCTTGGCCAGCAGTGTCTTCAATTCATCCTGCCCTTTGGACAAGTTCAGGATCAGCTCTTGGAACTGTGCATTTTGTGCCTGGAGATCTTTAACTGTTTGTTCAAGAGCCATTGCTGAAATAAACAGCGAGAAGATAAGAAACCTGTGCACAAGAAACCTGTGATGCAATGATATGGTGTATAAATGCGTATGCAATGTTTTCAAGGACCGCAAGATTTAAATTTGCTTAAACAATCAAGAAAGTAAACTTTTATTAGTAATAGATTTGTTTGCCCTTTGGGTTTACAAAATGAAATAAATACAAAAGATGGGGTTTTAAGTCTCCCATGGACGTTTCCTCTTTGTGTTGAGGTATGAGTTGAGATTCCGCTCCTCGTGAAGTTGCTTTGTTAGCTCTAGGATTCTTTCTTGACTTGCTTTGTAATGAGCCTCGAAAGTATCCATTTGCTCCTTCAACTAGATCCAAGACCTTTGTAAGTCTTCCATGTCAGTGGGCATGTCTGGGTGAAGGATAGTATAAGCAGTATCTCCTTCAGCAACAGGTTCCATGGTAACTGGCAGGATAGCAGGATATGGCATCATGAGAGTCTGAGCACGAGATCGCACCCATCTGAGATAAGCTTCCATAGGAATAGTGTACTTGGGCTCCAGAGTCTTGCTGTCAACCTTGTTCACTTTACCCCATGCTCGTATGAACCTTTGACGGTAACCTTGCAGATCATTGTCATAGTCAAACACAATACCCTGAATCAACATGTCATGAGGACCATCACTCCGAGCGTAACCAAACTGTCGTAAAGCTAAGGAAGGGTTGTAAGTAATGCCTCCTCTTATACCTAGAAGTGGCACATTAGGAAACTCCCCACAACGGTCAATGATAGTTACATTCTCCATAGATCTAGAGCACCAACGAATATCTGAATGAGAGAGTGACATAATCCTCTTTGACCACCTGAATCCTTGTTCATTCTTCATCACTGATCGAGGAAGGTGAGAAATAAACCACCTAGATAGCAAAGGTATGCAACACATCAGAGTTCCTCTTGCCTTTGTAGTACGAGTATGAAGAGAATGTAGGATGTCTCCAAGCAATGTAGGCACTGGATTGTGACTCAGAAATATGTTGATGGCATGAACGTCTATGAACTGATCACGATTGGGGAACAACACTAAGCCATAAATAAACAAGGCTAAGATCTCCTCAAAAGCATCATAGCTCATAGCTTTCAAGAACACTTGAGCCTTCTCTATCAACACCTTATCAAGAATACCCTTAACTCCGCAGCAATAACCTCAGGTTTAGGCTCTTTTTCCAAGCATGTGAATGGTTTCTGATCAAGGACAGGTATACCCAGAAGTTTAGAGAACTCTTCCATTGTAGGAACCAGCTGATAGTCGGGGAATGTGAAGCAATGATGCTTAGGGTCAAAGAACTGAAACAGGACACTCATCATGTCTTCATTGAACCCTGAAGTAACTAGATCCAATAGATGACCATGTCTCTTGATGAACTGGGAGTTTTCAGACACTTGAGAAATCAATTCTTTAAGCTTAGGAGGTATGCCTACAAAGTTGATCCTGATAGTGTTTCTACGAGCAGAAGCCATGACCTGCAACAAAGAACAAAGATAAATCCTTTGGTCCTTGAAATGGTTAGTGAAAATGCTATGCTTATGATGCATGATGATGTTATGATGT
The DNA here is from genome assembly GCA_963966055.1 of Lathyrus aphaca. Lineage (NCBI taxonomy): Eukaryota > Viridiplantae > Streptophyta > Magnoliopsida > Fabales > Fabaceae > Lathyrus > Lathyrus aphaca. The sequence goes on along the minus strand of OZ014523.1, from coordinate 65,806,480 downwards.
TATGCTCAATCACAAACATGTGGCACACACAAACAAGTCACACAATAGCCCTAGGTTTGAAGGCTTGCATGAGGTTTAAAGGTAAGTACCCTCCCCGGAAGTTTAGATGGTTCATCCTATCCTATAAAGTAACCAGGTTCTAAGGGATCTCAAAATCATTGATCCTTCACAAGGGTGGTTGTTCAGTAGGCAACTTACTTGCCAACCAAAACCCTCCAAGTTTAAGATCTCAATGAGCGTAGTATCGAGTATCAACCAATTTCAGTCTTCACCAAAGTCGGTTATCTCACTACTTTTCTAAAGGCCAAGATGGGATAACTAGGGTTCTAAAAGTTAGTTAGTGTATTGACAATGTATGGCAGCCTCATATTATCCTCAACTTGACTTAAGGAACATAAGCACCAACCAAGAAGTCACACTAACTATGGCCACCAGATCAACCATATAGGTATACGCCGTACAGTTTCCTTGGTCTATTGCCATTTACCTAAGGTACACTAGATCCGGGTTAGGATCTTTCACACATAAGAGCACCCAACAGATAAGTATAAAGCAAACAAGGCAAACAATTTTAAAGTGATCTAATTCCTAAGGGTACCCCTCTTTTATTGAATCCCCAGTAGAGTCGCCAGTTCTGTAACACGGTGGGAGAACTGACTTTAGTTAAATGTTGCGGATAGCAAGAGTCGCCACCGACTTTTATCTTATCCAAAAGGAAAGGGCATAAAAGAACAGGAAAGACCTTAAAAAGATTTTGAGTTCGGGGGGTAGGTTATACAAAGGGAAGGTGTTAGCACCCTTTATATCCATGGTTATCCATGAGCTCTTAGTTACTTAGCTCACTTTAAAATGTTTTTGAGAAGTGAAGTGTGTGAATAGAAATTTTCTTAAGTACTTTATAATGATCCATGTACGGATATATATAAAGACTTTGTTTTGAAAATTGTTTGAAAATGTGAAGTGTATTTGAAATGTTTTGAAAAGGTGAGCAAGTACATAAGAGAAACCTACCCTAAGTTAAATCTTTTATGTTCTTAAATATCCTTTAAATGGTAAGACTATCCCTATTATTAAGGAATAGGTAGTCATTACCTTGGATGTAATAAGGGACATGTGAAGGGACAACTGTGATTAGGCAACTGTAGGGTGTATTTAGCAATTTCGAAGGGACTTATCATCTTTATTCGAAAGGGACAAGATCATTTTACGAAGGCAACCATGAAGGGACTTGATCTTTTTATCTTTTAAGGGACTAGATGATATTAATGAGAAAAGGGACTTTGCTTTATACACCTTACTTGACCTTTTTTTTCTTTAGGCAACATGAGAGGTATCCTTAAGAATGTGAGATGGCGATCCAAGATCGACTTACGTGTGTGCGTGTACAAATTCATATATTTATCTTGAGATTAATGATCTAAATTCAATTTTAAATACAAATATGTTTTACACTCCCTATTTTACTAACCATGGCAATTAAAAATAAATAATAAGAATTATTCTACAACTATTACATAAATTACACAATTACATAATAATAAATAAACAAATAAATAAATAATTAAATGGGTTAGTAATAATAATAATAATAAGATAAATTAAATAAATAATCACATAATAAATAAATAAATAAAGAAGTTAGTAATAATAAACAAAATAAATATAAGAAGAAGAAATTAGCATAATAATATAATATAATAATGAATTAAAAGCTCAATTTTAAATAAATAATTATTTTTTTAGATTTTTAATAAAAGAAATATGATTAATAGTCTAATTATTTAATTTTATATACATATTATAAAAATATCTAATTATAATTAAATAAGCATATAAAAAATAATAAATTATATTCATAAAATAAAAGTTAGGTTTTATTAATTATTTAGAAAAATAGATTAGGATTTACTACTTAATTAAATTATTTAAATTATAAAACTACATATAATATGTACAAATTATAAAATTAAAATAAACAAATAAATTAATATTTACAATGTAATTAAGGTTCATAAAAAGAAAATTAGGGTTTATCAAAAATAAATTAGGGTTAGGAGTTTAGAAAATAGAATTAGGGTTTTTATAAAAAATTAGGGTTAATTAATTAATTAAATTATTTACATATAAAAACTATATACAAATTATAAAATGAATATACATGATTAAAATTTACAAATAAATAAATTAAGATTTATAAGATAATTAAGGTTTATAAAAGAAAATTAGGGTTATAGTTTAATTATCAATTATAATTAATTATAATTTAAAAAAACAATAATAATAGTAAACAAAACAAAAATAAAATAGAGGGAAGAAAAGGGGGAGGCCTGGTTTTGATCCCAGGACCTTCCCAATACCTGAAGAGAACCCCAGCCACTGGGCCAACGTGCGCGTTGGTGATAGCAACCAGCATAACTTTGTTTTATTTCATTCCTCCAAAACAAAAGAAATTGAAGCAAAAAATTGTTCCTGACTGGATTCGAACCCTGGACTCTAGCTTCACACACAAGCATCAAAACCAACTGAGCCACGCGCTCATTGTGAAACATAATCAGAAACAAAACATAATATTTTAAATTAGATTTTTGAATTATTTTTCGCGCCAGCCATCTTCATCTCCTACCTCTGGACCTGCGTGATTTGCTACGAATTTTTCCACGAATGTTCCTGCGGTTTTTGTTCCTGCGAATAGCAAACTCTAACCAAACAGCAAAATTTCACAAAATTAATTATACCATTGAATTCCTAATGAGATTTGCAATCATTCTATGTCTTTAGAATTCATTTATCTTGGCTAAATAATGAAACCCTAAATGAGGCCGCAAACCCTAATCATGGTGAAATTCAGTTTAGTCCATGAAACTTCAAGAAACCTGTCCAGAATCAGTCTACAACTTATCACAAACAAGAAACATCAATCAAAATTCATTAAAAACCAATCAATATCCAGAATCGAAAATCAAAAATATCATGAACATGATGAATCGGTTTATGCATATGAGCTTGTTTTCGATGCTTTTGAAGGTTGGGATTGGTTTAGTGATGTCCAAGGAACTCTTCCATGTCTTTAAAATACCTTTAAAACTCCTGTAGTGAGGAAACCGAATTGGTGTTTTGGAGGAAATTTTTGAAGTTTGGAGATGATGTGAGAGGCTGCAAAATTCGTCCCCTTGCATTGTGTTATGTTCATGTACATATAGTGAACTGAATTAGGTCAAAAAGTTGTAGGATTGCTTGGACTTTTTGGATAATTGAGATTGAAAAAGATCATGCTTTAAAACTTGAATATCTTTTGATCCAACCTTGCTATTTTAAGACCATCACCATAATTTGCATATCAATCTGATCCAAGCAATATTTATGATTTTCTAGAAGCAATATCTCATTCAAATATTTGATTTATCTATTTTATTTTGATTTAAAATGGTTTTAAATGAATAAAATAAAAATAAATAAAATAAAAATAATAAAAATCTTAATAAATGAGAATTGGGTCGTGCATGATGTCATGTTAAAGTTTGGATCACAAAATTGCAAGCCCATTTGGAGGAATTTGGTTTTAAGGCCCTATTTGCTTCATAAACCTCCCAAAATTTTCCCAACTTTGCAAGGGCACAAATCCTTCAATTTTAATGCTATGAGGGTGTCCTTGGACATTTTGGAAAGCTTAAAGAGTCCTCTAACCAACCCCATTTGTTTCATGTCCATATCTTTTACCATTCTCAAGTTATGCTCTTTTGAAGTTGTTGACTTTTTGTTGATTTTCAAAAGGACCTATAATGTCTTAGCTCATACCTTCCAAATGAAGCATTTTTGGGCTTGGCTTGTGAGACACAAAGTTGTAGAGAATTAAATTTACTTCAAAATGAGATTTGTATGGGGGGAAATTGATGAAGCATGTGAAAGTTATGGCTGGTCAAAGTTCAGTTGACTTTTCCTGAGGAAACCCTAATTTAGAAACTCCTGATTCTTGATGATCTGAAATATCCTTGATGAATCATGATCAACCCTTGATCAAATGATGAAATTTACTTCATATACTTGATGTTGGAAAAAAATCATGAAGTTTGACTTTAGTTTGACCACAGTTGACCTCAGTTTGACTTTTTAACTGCTTTAACTGATTTTGACTTATCTGATCATCTGACTGAGCAAACCTTTGAGAAAAGTCTTGAAACTTGTCATGGGGATTCTTAAACACATATAAGATGTTATGAAGCTCACTTGAAGTCTTGGAAGTCCATTTAGCCTTATTAAAGTCAAAACCCTAGTTTAGGATGCATTGCTTAGGAGGATGCATTGTCTGAGGGAAATGTCAAATCTTCTGACTAATTGTGAACTTTGTAAACCTTGTGAATCTCATAAGATGTCTTGTGAACCTTGTGAACCTCATAATATGTCTTGTGAACCTTGTGAACCTCATAAGATGTCTTGTGAACCTTGTGAACTTCATAAGATGTCTTGTGAACCTTGTGAGCCTCTTAGTACACAAAGTCTTGTCTTGTGAGGGAAAATTTTGGGGTGCAACAGCGTGCATTTATGATGTTGCATTTCATTCTATGTGATATAGCATGATCGCATTTGTTGTTTGATGATACGTCTTGTTGATGATTCTATATGGGTCAGTTTGTTGTAAACGTTGTATGATTGCATGTTTCTTGTAATTCAGTCTTGGTATTATTTTTATTGAATTTGGATTACTCACCTTGCCTGCCTTTTGTGATGGTCTATTATGCCATCCTATAGATTCTGAAGCTTAGTTTGAAGATTTCAGAGGTAACTTGGAGTGCATTCCGTTGTGTGTAGAGTTAGCTGGTGTCCTGCTCTGAGTCATGTAACACTGGGGGACATTTGTTTTAATTGGTTACTTTTATTGAATTTAAACTATTGTTTGAGTATGATTGACCTTAGATGTATGTTTCTTTTAAAGAGAATATTAAACAAGTTGAATTTTGATCCACTGCGTAATTGGAAATATTGTGGTAATTATGAATAAAAGCTGCAACCCGTGTTATGGGACATGACACATATTCTGTTGTTATTATGATGTTTAGGAAGTAAAATGTGATACCATTTTTGAAGAACTCTAATTTTTATTAAATAACATGGTTAATTTTGATGTGGGTAAAAAGGGTGTTACACAATCTACCAACAATTTGCAGCCTTTCATCTTAGACTTCATATAAGATACAAATAAAAACCAATAGTCAGTCTCTCGCAAATAAGCTTCACACCTGTGCTTCCAAATCAGGGCACAGATAAAACTTTCCCAACAGAGTCAATTTTTTTGTTTAGCTTCAACCTTGGGCTTCAATCAAGGCACAAATAAATCAAAATCTTGCCTCTTTAGAGATGAAAAATTCTCTCTATTAAGCACCTCTTAGATTCAACCTTGGGCTTCAATCAAGGCACAAAATTCAAACATTATACAGTCACTCAAAATCTGTCATAGTCTTGAACTTTAACTAAGTTAATTCTTTCATTATAGTCATAGTCTTGGACTTTAACAAAGCTAACACCAGTCATAGTCTTGGACTTTAATTAAGCTAACACCAATCATAGTCTTGGAATCTAACTAAGTTAATTTTCCACATTCATAGTCTTTGACTCTAACTAAGCTAAACATCCATCCCTTATTGAGTTATGCAAATCAAGATAACCCATTCAGCTGTTCTGAGCTATACAATCCAGGTTAACCATTCAGTCCTCCTTTAGCTATGCAATTCAGGGTACCCATTTAGCCTTTCTTGAGCTATGCAAATCAAGATACCATTCAGTGTATGCCTTGAGCTATGTAATTCAAGCAACCAACCAACTAGTTACAAACAACTGTTTTTAGCTTCAATCACGGGCTTTGATCAGGACACACACGAACTTTTCAGCTTCAATCTTGGGTTTTGATCAAGACACAAATATAAACATTTGAGCATCAACATCATATGCTTTGACCATGATACAAATCACCCATTTCCTCCTAGCTCTAGCCTTTTAGGAGGAACTATGATGCTTTGATCCCTCAATTATCTTTTTGGGGGTACGTAGGCAAAAGATCGTAATATCTTTGCAAGCACACCAAACAAAAAATAACAATAGGTTCTCAGACCTATTCAAAAACACCAGATATCATAAACCACAGAAATACCCTTTTTCTAAATAAAATAACCTAAAAGAGATCCACACTTTTGATAGCATCTATAAACCAACAGTTTTGACAGTTTAAACTCAGTTTGCAAGAAGGGTTAATTTGAGACATTTATTTCCCTTCCTTAAACAACTTCATAGGATAAAAATAAGAATTGGACGGTAGTACCAATGCGATAGTGATTCGAAACCACAAAAATCGAGCCACAAGATTCAACAAACTTTGAAGAAGAAGACTTCATGCAAGACAAAGATCTTGGGTTGTTGTCCATGAAGAAGCCCCTGAAAGAAGAAGAAAAAGACTCCACACAGGTTCTGAGCTATCATAAAATGTAATATTCTTAATGTGTGTAAAGTTGATCTTCTGATCCAATAATTTTCATTATGTTTACCTAGCTCCACTTTATATGTTTCATAGATAAGTACAAAGTTCATCGTCTGATGAATAACATACAAATAAAGGTACGAAGGAAAAGTTATTATCAAATATGTCAAGATGGGCGACGCCGCTAGAAATGCTTTTAAGTTTAAGAACCCCTCCTCGCATTTGCTTGTACGTTCAAATCTCTCATTTTTCTTCAGTGTGGCAAATAAGTGGAAATCCTTGTCACTTGCATAGAAAAGAAAATGAGATAGGACGAGTATGCATCCTGTTAGTTGTTGAACCTCATTAAAGTTGGAAGGACTCTTCATGTCAATGATGGCTTGGCGTTTATTTAAATTTGTCTAAATGCCCATCTTGGTAATCATGAAACCAAGGATTCTGCCTGCTTGCCCGAAAGGAAAACCAAAGAACCTTGGAATGCTTCGCTTCTATCGGGGTCGAGTTGGAGCCTCTAGAAGGCGCTTCGGGACAAGACGTCTCGAGCCACCCATGATCGGTCAACATTTGATTCACATACAATTATTATATTGAATTGTATGTTGAAAAAACCTGACAACCATACTTTCTCCCGAAGGAACCGAATTCTCCCTCGCCAGTGAAACATATAGCTTGACAACAATCTTAGGTTTGATATGGATAAATGTTTTTAGAGAAAATTTTGTGAAATATGTATTTTTGTATATTTATATTTTTCTTATAAAAAAATAACATTAAAAATGAAAAATCTTCCTATCACAAATTTTATGTTTTTTTCTGTTATAATTTGGAACAAAAAAAAAGATAAGTTTTTCTCTCATAATTTGGGACAGAGGGAATATTTTTTTACATGACTATTTTCAGACTATGACATGAAAGCAATGTTTTAAAAATTGGCCCTGACCGATTGGTCGGACCGGAAACCGGTTAGGTAACCGGTCTGATTCGAATGTTTGATCGCTTATGTCATTGAATCGGTGTGAACCGACAAAAATCGGTATAAATCGGGAAAACCCAAAAACCGGCGGTTTAATTGCAATTTTTTTTAAAAATTAATTTTTTTATTATTTTAATTAAAAAATAAAAATAACAAAATGAAATAAAAATTAAAAATAAAATAAAAAAATAAAATAAAATAAAAAATAAAATAAAAAATAAAAAATAAAAAAATAAAACATATTAATGATATCATTGACGAGGAGATTGTTGCAGATGCAATTGATTTTACTGCATATTATTTTAATATTAAAGAAGGAGATCCCAACATTGAAATAATTTTCCCTCCTTTAAACTAAATTTGATACACATTTGAGTTATTTTATTATAAATTATTTAATTAAATTATGTTGCAATTAGACTTTGTTTACATTTAGACTTTGTAAATTTATACTACTTTATTATGTTTGATAGCTTTATTTAAAATTTGAATATAGATTATGAACTTGTAAATTTATGATATGATATTTTAAAAAAAAAATTTAAGTGTTATTTATATTTTGAGACTGAATCATCCGATTCGATCACTTTTATACCTATATAGTTTTTTTATAAAAATCGATCTATTTAACCGGATTATCCGGTTTAATTCGGTTTGGTCATGCGGTTCCACCAATGACCCAGTGGTTCAACCAATAAATCAGTGGCTCGATATCCTCACCGGTTTGATGATCGATCCGGTTTTTAAAAATGAAAGAGTTGAATATTAACGGAAAAAATAAAACCTTATTTATTCATTCTCAGGTTCAAAGATATCATAGGTACATTTATATATCTTTTAAGAGTCATAATTCAGTTCATGCATGAAAAGCAGTTAGTTGAAAAGACTAGTCATTTCCTATGAAACTATCCTCTGCGCAGTTAACAACAAATACTGGTATTCCCATAATTAAACACCTAGGATTCCTATGATATGAAACTCCCCATAACACATCAACATTATATACTACTTTCATAAACCTCTAACATCTCATATTCTGCCACAATCGTTTACATTCTCATTGTTATTGTTTTCTTCCCTCTATGTGGCAACGTTGTAAGTATAGTTAAATTTAAACTAAGTTCCTTTCTCTGTAGCATATGGTGCATTTTCATATACATGCTTTGATACTAAATTCTTTTTTTCTTAACGATTGCTTTAGAGTTGAGAAAGATCAAAGGATGAAGAAGACTACTAATGCAAGTGAAGAGGATCGTAAACCTGACAGGCTTTTAGATGTTGTACTCTCATGGACCTTTCATGATGTTCTCAATGAAAATCTTTACAAAGACAAGGTTTATCTTCTTAACAGTTCTAAACTTCTAAGGAAAAAATGAACTTGTCTCTTGAAAATTGCACAGCTCTAACATTTTCTGGTTGTCTGTAAATTGTTCTCTTTCAGGTTAAAAAGATTCCAGAAACGTTTAACTCGGCAATGGATTACAAGCACTCTTTTATCCCGTTGTTGTTTGAGGAAATACACTCTGATTTATCTTCCAGCTTGCATGGTGTGTCTCAAGCTCCTTTTTTTGAAATCAAGAATATTCAAGAAATCAAACCCAAAGCTCAAAAGCAATTCACACATTTCAATCTTATCTTACCGGTGAAGAACTCAACTGAATTTAATAGAGTTGAAAATGGTGGAAATTATCAACCTGGATCAGGAGATCTTATTGCTATCACACACATTAAGCCTAAAAGCTTAAATGACTTGAACACACTCAAAAGTCCATACCATATTGCCTATGTTAAATGGGGTGGAAATCAGTCTTCTGATAAAATCTCAGTTATGTCATTGAAATGCATGAATGAATTTGATTTCAGGAAAAACAACACACATAAAATGTATGCAGTTTACCTTATGAACATGATAACCAATGTTCGTATCTGGAAAGCCTTGAGCTCAGAGTCAAAGGGTGATAACCTCAACATTATTCAAAAAGTATTGCAACCCAGTCTCAATGTAAGAGTTACTAGAACATTCTTTCTGATGATTTTGTGGTATTGGATTATGGATACTACTGTATTATTTAATTCCTCTTTTGTGAAGCTAAATATGTGATGTAACTTTGTTTTACAGAGCGGAGAGAATTGCAAAATTTGCATGTCAAGATCAAACAACCAAGCTTCTTTTATTGCAGAAGATATAATTCGTTCTCAGAATCTGAATGCATCACAAGAAGATGCTGTTTCAAGCTGTGTTAGTATGGTAAATTGTTCACATGCAAATACAAAGCTTATCTGGGGACCTCCAGGGACAGGAAAAACAAAGACAGTTGCATGCTTGTTATTTTGTCTACTCAAGTTAAAAACCAGAACATTGACTTGTGCTCCAACTAATACTGCAGTGTTACAAGTGGCAACAAGATTGCATAGTTTAGTTTCTGATTCACTGGGGCATGATTCATATGGTTTGGGTGACATTGTGCTGTTTGGAAATAGTAAGAGAATGAAGTTAGATTGTTATCCAGGTCTTGAAGATATCTTTCTGGAATATCGTGTAAGAAATCTTGTTCAGTGCTATGCTGAATGGAAGCATACCTTTGAATCAATGATCCAGCTGCTTAGGGACCCTAAAAAACAGTATTTTTTGGAGATGTCCCTAAAAGATTTTGTCATGAAAAAAGATAGTGTCATAGCATATGTATATCATGCATACAAAAATCAAGGTTTTGTTATGAAGTTTGAGGTATTTGTTCAAAAGGCATGGAGAGATATCACAAAGATATACCAATTAGATGAGCATAATAAAAAGGAATGTATGTTGATAACTGAGAAATTTGTGAGACAGAGAATTGAGAAATCGAGAATGAGCGGCCTCAAATTCATCATGCAAACCTTATTCACAAACTTAATGCAGCTGTTTAAGGACTCTAACAGTCAAATTTTCTCAAAGATGGGTTATGAGTCCTTTGATGATTTTGCTATGAATAATACTTTAGTATCTACATATAGTACATACAAGCAAAATAAAGATGAAAATAAATATGATGATAGTGTGATGTTTGAGGATTATGTGATGAATGCAAGAAAAGACATTTTAGAGCTATACCAAAGTGTGATGACTATGGAGCAATTTGTAAAGCGAAGATTTGGAGAATTAAGAGAGAGGCTCAAGTTCGTGATACATACCTTATGCACTCACATGCCGAAATCTTTCATTTCAGTGAACAATATGCTCCAAGCTCTTGACTTGTTAAAATCACTAGAAATTTCCTTGAGTCAAGCCAAGTTTAAGCGAACTGTCAATGACTTTGAAGAAAGCATTCCTGCTTGCTTTGGACCATCAAGCTGGGAAAGAAATGAGTGCATTCGCGTACTAAGTTTTCTTTCAAACTCAATTAAACTTCCCGAGTTTAAAGTGAAAGATCAAGTAGAGAAATTCTGTTTGTCGAATGCTACTCTTATTTTTTGTACCGCGTCAGGTTCTATTAAATTTTACTCAGAAGAGATGAGACCAGTGCAGTTTTTAGTTATTGATGAAGCAGCTCAGCTTAAAGAATGTGAATCAGCAATTCCTTTGCAGCTTCCGGGTCTTAGCCATTGCATCCTTATAGGCGATGAGAGACAGCTTCCTGCACTGGTTAAAAGCAAGGTAATTCATAGCTGCTCAATAATTGTATGAATTTTGTAGTTTTTTTTTTCTTTCATAAATTTAAGCTTTGTTGGATGATATATTTGTAGATTGCTGATAAGTGTGAGTTTGGACGAAGTATGTTCGAGAGGCTGGTTAATTTAGGCTACAAGAGGCATATGCTTAATGTTCAGTATAGAATGCATCCATCGATTAGTTTATTTCCATGCAAAGAGTTCTATGATGGAAAACTTTCTGATGCCCATGTTGTCAGGGAAGAAAGCTATAATAAGCATTTCCTTGAAGGAGAAATGTATGGTCCTTATTCTTTTATCAACATAGTTAAGGGTAAAGAGCAATTTGGGCGTGGACACAGTTTGAAGAACATGGTAGAGGTTGCTGTTATTTCAAAGATACTTGAAAGCCTTAAACAACGTTAGTTTCTCTATCTTGTATTATGATGTTGCTGTTATTGACTATAATTTAATATGATGAAATATGCATTAATATTTGTAACTAATTCTTTTCTTGCAGAGTTCATGAGGACAAGGAAGAAAGTTAGCATAGGAGTAGTATCTCCATATAATGCTCAAGTTTATGAAATCCAAGAGAAAGTTAAGCAGCATGTAGCGGTTTCTGATACCGACTTCTCGGTTAATGTTGGTTCTGTAGATGGTTTTCAAGGTGGTGAGGAAGATATTATAATATTATCGACAGTGAGATCAAATGAGAGTAGAAAAGTTGGGTTTCTTTCCAATGAACAAAGAGTTAATGTGGCAATCACTAGGGCGAGGTATTGCCTTTGGATATTAGGGAATGCGAATACTTTAATAGACAGTTATTCTGTTTGGAGAAAAATAGTTATTGATGCTAAAAGAAGAGATTGTTTCCATAATGCGGATGAGGACAGGAAATTGGATCAAGCTGTTGAGGAGGCCTTGTTTGAGGTTGAACTACTTGAAAAATCTGAGTCACCATTTCAGAAACTAAGTTTAGGTGAAAAATCATAAAATCAAGGTGAGGGGAAACACCTTTGTAGTGCTGAATTATTCGTTCCTGTTGTGGTCTATTATACCATTATTTAATTGAAGTTTAACTCTGTTTCAAATATTCACACACATTAATCTAACCCTTCGAAAACTTTACAAATTTAATGAAATAGTTCAACAACAAAAATTCTAGATATTAATATATTTCATTATACGATATGTATCCTTCATTACTCATGCTATTTTAACAAATGTTGTCATGCCTCCAACAAAGACGACTTTAAATGCAATTGTCGACTTAATTGTTATAACTAGTACATAAGGGACACCCTACAACATGTAAGTGTTGTTTATATTTCAAAGCTTTCTATTTATGTTGAGATTTCGACTGGTAGTTGAATTGTGTTTTCGACTAGCAATTGTGTTGAGGCTGAAATTGTGCTTATAAGTCTAATTGAAGTTGTGTTGATGATAGAAAGTCACAAGCTCGGTTGTAAGGAATTTGACTAGGAATACATGGAGCATAAATTAGTTAGTTAGTTAGTTTTGTGTACAAATACCCCGTGTTTGTAGCTCCTGAATGTAATTGATACATAACTTTGTAACGTTAAAAGGAACACATGGTGTGAGAAGCATTGTCTGTAATCAATAAAGAAAATTTCATCACCATCAATTAGACAAGAATCTCTTCACTTCTTTTCCCTCTTTCAAAAACCCTAAATTCTACCAATCGTTAGTTGGTCCAATGGTGATTGGCGCTGGACTTGGTAAAGAGAACCACAGTTTGATCCCCCGCAACTGCAATCGGGAGGAGGCTGGAACCACTTGATGTCAGAACTGACCCCCGAACCTAACTAAACCAGTGGTGATAAACAAAAAAAAACCTAAATTCTTTTATGTTCTAACAAATTTGTATCATTGAGACCGATTGCAATTCATAGAGAATATGTAATGACAAACATATATGTTGGTCTATCAAGACGAGACACATCCATTTTAGGCACATAATTCTCACTGTGAACCTTGATCATGGAAGACAAGGTTGCCAAAGCATCAACAAATTAATTCCCGGCCCGAGGTAAATGTCACAGAAGCCGTTTTTGCTGGTGTTGGGATTTGTACTGGATTATAATAGATAGTAACTGAGAAAGAATTTGTTGATGAGTATGAGTTGAGAATTGAGAAAGAAGTATGTGGCTTCTTATGAAGTTTGAACTACATTTCACGATTCATCTCTCACCTAACAGCTACGTGTGAACCTTTTTCCAAGCTTCTGAGGAAGAATCGGGCCATCAGGTGGAATGATAACTGCCAATTAGCTTTCGACCGAATCAAGGAGTATCTGCAAAAACCTCTGATTCTCATACCCCTATTGCCAGGGAGACCTTTGATTATGTACCTCACAGTGCTCGAGGGATCAATGGGTTGCGTATTGGGTCAGCAGGACGAGTCTGGTCGAAAAGAGTATGCAGTCTATTACCTTAGCAAAAAGTTTACCGACTGTGAGATAAGATACTCGCTACTCTAGAAAACTTGTTGCGTTTTGGCATGGGCTGCTCGCCGACTAAGACAATACATGATGACTCATACCACTCTGTTTATTTCCAAGATGGACCCCGTTAAATACATCTTTGAAAAGCCAGCTTTGACCGGAAGAGTAGCTCGGTGGCAGATGATTCTGACAGAATACGACATCCAATATATTTCACAAAAAGCTATCAAGGGAAGTGTATTGTCGGATTATCTGGCCCAACAACCGATTGAGGATTACCAGCCAACGAGGTTTGATTTCCCGGATGAGGACATCATGTTCCTTAAGTCGAAAGACTGTGAAGTTGTCGGATTATCTGGCCCAGACCCCGAATCCAAATGGAGTCTGATGTTTGACGGGGTCGTTAACATAAACGGGAGTGGAATTGGTGTTGTTATTATCTTACCGAAAGGGATCCATATTCCCTTCACTTCCCGAATGACATTCGAGTGTACCAACAACGAAGCAGAGTATGAAACATGTATAATGGGGATCGAGGAAGCAATTGGTTTGAGAATCAAGAACCTCGAGATCTTCGGTGATTCGACTTTAGTTATCAATCAGGTTAATGGAAAATGGTTGGTTCACCAACCTTATCTGACTCCTTACAGGGACTATACCAGAAGGTTGTTAACTTTCTTCACGAAAGTCAAGCTGCACTATATACCTCGGGACGAGAATTAATTTGTTGATTCTTTGGAAACCTTGTGTTCCATGATCAAGGTTCACAGTGAGAATTATGTGCCTAAAATTGATGTGTCTCGTCTTGATAAACCATAATATATGTTTGAAATTGATGGGGATGATGTTTGAAATAGATGCCCCTTCTTTCTGAAATCTCAAGAATACTTAGCAGGGGCATCTAGTAAAGACAAGAAGACCCTTAGGAGGTTGGCAGGTGGGTTTTTCTTAAACCAGGATGGTGTGCTCTATAATAGGAACTTCGACATGGTCTTGCTCAGATGCATGGATAGACACGAAGCAAACATGTTAATGCAAGAAGTTCACAAAGGCTCCTTCAGTACCCATGCTAAAGGACATACTATGGAAAAGAAGCTTCTAAGGTCGGGGTATTATTGGATCAACATGGAATCTGATTGTTGTAAATACTCCCGCAAGGGCCACAAGTGCCAAATTTATGCTGATAAGGTGCACGTGCCTCCAAATTCGTTGAGTGTCATGTCTTCACCTTGGCCCTACGCCATGTGGGGCATTGATATGATTGGAAAGATCGAGCCCACCGCTTCTAACGTTCACCGTTTCATCCTGGTTGCCATAGACTACTTCACGAAGTGGGTCGAAGCGGCATCATATGCCAATGTCACCAAACAAGTGGTAACTCGGTTCATCAAAAGGGATATCATCTGTCGATATGGAATTCCTGAAAGAATCATTAATGACAATGGTTCTAATCTTAACAATAAGATGATGGTAGATCTTTGTCGGGATTTCAAGATTGAGCATCACAACTCTTCGCAGTATCACCCGAAGATGAATGGCGTCGTCGAGGCGGCCAACAAGAACATTAAAAGATTGTACATAAGATGGTTGTGACGTACAAAGATTGGCATGAGATGTTGTCCTTTGCATTGCATGGGTATCGAACATATGTCCGCACCTCAACCAGGGCAACCCCGTTCTCGCTTGTGTACGGTATAGAGGTAGTCCAACCGGTTGAAATCGATATTCCTTCTATGAGATTAATGATGAATGCCAAACTTGACGAAGCTGAGTGGCTCCAAACCAGGTACAATCAGTTGAGCCTCATTGAAGAGAAACGCCTAGCAGTTGTATGCCATGTACAATTGTATCAAAGGCGAATGAAATGAGCATTCGACCAGAAAGTACGACCTCAACGCTACAACCCGGCGACTTTGTGCTGAAAATTATCCTTCCTCCTAATACAGATCACAGGGGAAAATGGACACCTAACTATGAAGGTCCATTCGTGGTTAAAAAGGTCTTCTCGGGCGGAGCCTTGATGTTAACAACCATGGACAGCGAATATTTTCAATCCCCTGCCAACGCAAATGCAGTTAGAAAATACTTCGTATAAAGAGACTCGCTGGACAAAAACAGAATAAGGGTCCAGGCAAAAAAAAGGCATCCCGGCGAGCCAAAAACAGAATAAAAGGCTCGGGCAAAAGTTAGGGAAATATTTGAAAAAATTTACACCCGTTGAGTTGAAAAGCCACATCGGACAGCTCAGACAAAAAAGGGTATCCCGGTGGATTGAAAACCCGAAAGGGCGATCCACACAAAAAAAGGGACTAAAGTGAACAACTGCGATCTGCAAGATCTGTGATTGTCATCCACAATCATGGACAATATGAGGGTTAAGGATCAATTCATTCATCTTCCTCAAAAGAGAAGCATGCGGAGAGTCTAGAGGACATACGTGCCATAGCCGGTTCGGAGCTATATGATATTTGACTTTCACATTGCCATTAGGATAATTTATTTTCCTTTTGTGCAATTTCCTCTTTCCAGGGATTACTTCCCGGTGTAATGCCTATTCATGGTCATTTTTCAATCAATAAAAGTGCAATTTCATTCAATTTGCTCTCATATGTTTTTTTTCTTCATCTACCATTGATTGATTGCAAAAATGTCCAACAAGTTGTGATAAATATTGCATTGCGAATACATGAATGCTTTATAATAAATGCATGAGAGTAAAAACATTTGACATATATCTGATGTGTTGGGTGACCGGGATGGTGGTTTAGACCGTGAATCTAGGGCACGCAAGCCAAACTAACTCTCTCTTTTGTAGGTACTATCAGTTATGTTCATTAACATACAGGTACAGGTGTTGCAAGAAAAGTCATTGCCAACACAGAACTTCAGGAAGCCTTTCCTCAACAGATATTGGAGCAAAATTCCTCAACGAGTTTCATTAGAATATCTCTTCTCGAGCAGAGCAGCAAGGATAAGGTTACTTCCCGAGCAGAAGGGTATCATTATCTCTCATCCCCAACATGAGATGATGTATTCCTTTCCCCCAATATGAGACTCTTCTTACCTCTCATTCCCAACGAGAGATTATCAAAACTTCCATCTTCAGCAGGAAGTATTCTCATTGGCATTCTCCACTATCCCCAATAGATTCGGAAATTGAAATCTTCCCTAGCGAAGCAACAAAAGGTTGTTGATGTTCTCCCTAAGCATAGAGTTTCCCTTCTTCAATAGAGAAGTATTCCCCACCAGAGGCTTCTTATATCCAGCAATACATGGAGGTGTCTCATTCCCTAGCAGAGGTGAAGATATGGAAGAACCCGAGGGTTTTCTTTCCTACACAGCATTGTTCGCAGTTTTTCCCAGTGAAATTGTTAACCAAAGTCCAATCCTCATTGGCATCTCTTCCCCAAGTAGAAGAGTGTGTATCTGAAGGATTCCCCAACAGATTTCTTCCTCAACAGAATACCCACACATCTGTTTCCCCAGCCGAGTCAGAAGGATATCACTTCTCCAACGGAGTTCTACAGGTAGTGTACCTCTCAAATCAAGTTCATACCCAACAGGGTCATTATTCTGCAGCTTCTCAAAGTCCAATTTATTTTTGGTAATGATGGCAGTGCAGAGCCAGTGTATCATTAACATTTTCCTCTGCAAAGTTTCTCATCCCCCACAGGGATCCATTACATCAATGCAGTGGTTATTTCTTCCACAGTGAAGCTACCAAGGATACTTGTCATCTCCTCATCGGGAGATCCCTCTGCATTTGCATTTAGTAATCATCATTACATTTGCATTCTCAAAAAGCGTAGCATTTCCATCATTATGGAGCATTATGCCGTGGAAAATTCAAACATACGCATACAAAGTGTAAGCCCTCTCACCAGAACCTGCTGCAAAAAGGAATTTAAAAGCAGCTAGACTCTATCATGAAATTACGAGAGCACATCATCATGTAAACCTAAAGACCCCCACCTCCAAGAATCACCTTGCCAACTCCACATCTCACCTATCATAGTTTTCTTCATGTTGCTCCGATTATACAATTCAGGAAACAAGTTATGTATGCTAGAATTTCCAACCCAATTAGCTGTCCAGAAATGAGTGTTTGGCCCATCCTCAGTCTTGAACTTGCATGAGTCCAGTAAAGCATTGGCGGAACCTCTATTGCAGAGCTTCAAAATCGCCTTCCACCAAGAAGAGTAACTGAAAGGCGTTATGTTACAAGCTGAATCCGTAAGAGAATGCACTATTGTATCGTATCTCGCATTTAACACGTCTAACCATAATGCCTTATTGTCTTAAAAAAATACTCCATCTCAATTTAAAGAGTAATGCAATATTATTTTTTTTATTTTTTAACACGAGACCACCCTGATTCACTAGCATACAGAGTTTATGCCATCACACCCAATGAATCTTTCTAGCTTCCCTTGTCCATCCCCACAAAAAAGAATTATGCAGCTTTACCAATTCCTTACAAACCGATATCAACGCTTTGTAAAAAGAAAATAAAAACATGGGAAGACTATCCACATAGATTTGACAAGAGTAATGCGCCCCCCTAAGTTTAATAACCTTCCTTTTCAATTAGATAACTTAGACTTCACTTTTTTGATCAAAAATTCCCAAGCGGGTATCCTCTTTAGATAAAATCCAATAGGTATACCGAGAAAGTTGAAATTCGCTCCTTCGATCTTGCACGTTAGAAAATTGGCAGTTGCTTCCATAAAATGAGAAGAAATATTGATACCAATGAGCTTACTCTTAACATCCAATCACCGAATAATAAAGTATCATATGTGAATTGAAGAATGTCTACCTTACAATCTTTAATTGCGAAACCAAAAAATTCTCCAACGTTAATAGATTTTGTCACCATCCCGGCAAGCCCTTCCGCAATAATCACAAAGAAAAAAAGGAGAAATAGGACTCCCTGGCGGAGGCTCCTGTTTACAAGAACAAACATATAACTCGTAAAGACCATCACATCCATCCAACTAAGCCATATCTTCCCAAATCCTATCCTCCCCATCATATACCTGAGAAACTTCCATCTTACCTTATCGTAAGCTTTTTAGAAATCAACTTCGAAAAGCAAGCATCTCTTCTCCTCCTTCCTCGCATAATCCAAAACCTCGTTATCAACCAAAACTGCATCTAACAACTGCCTACACGGAATAAAAGCATTCTGAGAATACGAAATAACGGAACCATAAACTTTATTCAATCTAGTTGCTAGAAGTTTAGAAATCTCCTTATATAGACACCCAATAAGACAAATCGGTATGTACTCTGCAAGAGAAGAAGCATTCTCTGTTTCAGGAATCAAGGTAAGAAAAGATGAGTATATTACTTTAGCAAGGCGAGCCTTCGAGTGAAACTCGTGAAAAAACCTGCAAATGTCCTCTTTGATAAGGTACCATCGTTTTCGCAGAAAAAAGAAATTATATCCACCTGGCCTCGGGCTTTTAGATCCTCCACAATCCCAAACCGGTTCCTTGATCTCTTCCCCTGAGAATAAAACCTAGAAAGAACTGTTATCACCTTCAGACAAGCTTTTCAAATAGATACCATCTAGACTAGGGCGATTCGTATATGCCTCCTTAAAACATTCTTTGAAATGCCTAGCCACCTGAATTTTTACATCCGAAAATGTATCTACCATACCACAACTTATGTCAATAGAACCAGTGAAGTTCCTTTGTCATCTAGACTTCATAACACTATGAAAAAAATCTGCTATTAGAATCTCTGTCGATATCCTATTTAATCATAGATTTATTGAGCAATATATTCTCTCTAAATCTTAGATTCTTCCGGAAGTTATTAGTAGCCAAGTTTCTTCTATCAGCCCAGTCATCCACCTCAAAATCAGCACATCAATCAAAGCTTCTTCTCTGCATTAATAATATTCTTGTCATCCTTCTCGATTTTTAACTCAATATGACTAAAGATCTCAATATTCCAGAAACGGGGCTTGCCAACAACCTAAGTTTTTCTTTCAAAATAAAGTCGCTTATACCTTCAAATTTAGGCTTCTTCCATTCTGATTCGACAAAAGGGAGAAACGATTATCATCAAACCAACAATTGTTCATCCTGAAAGGTTTAGGACCCCTGTCTGGATTGTTCACCATTAACCAGATCGAACAATGATAGGATATATCTCTCTTACAGATCGATTTCCATACTAAAACCCAACGATCAATAAGAGAATTAGAAACTTAAAATCGATCTAACCTGCTCATTGATTTACTGTCTCCGCTATACCAAGTAAATGAATTTCTTTACAGGGAAGATCCACTAGATTGGTATCAACCAAAAAAATCCATGAACTCACTATTTTCAACATTCCTTCTCGACTTTGATCTACCTTTCATCTCTGAGTCTCTAGCAACCGAACTAAAATCTCCACCAAAAGTCCACTCATTATCACTGTGTTTTGACATCAGATAAAAAAACTCCCTCCATAATCTCCTTATTAGTACCTAAGGACATATATTAATAATTTATTTATAGAAATATTTTATTGAAATATGTGTGTTTAATTTTTTAAAACTTTAAATATATTTTAATTGTTTTTAATATTTACTAATTATAATATCTTTAACATGTGCCCTTAGGCACATGTTAGCATGACCCAAAAAGTATTTCAAAGCTTTTGACGAGAGGTACATATTTTCGAATATTCTTTCCTTAACCAAGTTCGTTCATTCTAACCTTAGAAAAAACTCATTTATCACTTGAGTCCAAGTTTATTCTAACCTTAGAAAAAACTCATTTACCACTTAAGTTCAAATATTTGATTCAAACATAACTATATTTATTTATATAAATATATATCCTTTTATATATAAATCTTCTTACTACTCGATTTGTTTTTAGTTTATGAAAAGATAAGAGAAGAAGAACCAACCTCTAAGAAATCAAAGGACCACAACTTGGCTATTTTTTTTATTGTAAGATTTTCATATCGTCCAACCCTTCATCTACATGTTTTATTTGTAATTCTTATTACTTGTCTCTAATTGTGGAAAAAAAATTAATCACGGTTATAAATTTCACTCCCTTATTTCCACAATGTGTATGATTAATTTGAAATTAAAAAATGTCACAAAATAAAAGATGAATTTTAATTTACAAATAAATTAATTCTTTTTTTCTAATTTTATTCGATCTGTCACATAAAGAGTGACCAATGTAAATTTATCAAGTGGTTTATTGTTCGGTTCTTGCCATCTTTTGTTATGATTCGATTTGGTATAGTTTGGTTCTCTTCAAACTATACAATGAACAATCCTAGTCCTAGTCCGTGGAGTAAATGACAATGTTAAAGTGAGAATTATTATGGAGTAATTTTTGTTGAGCTATTAGTACATTTTGTGCTAGATAATGGTAAGCTAAGACGTCTCACCGTTTGATATTCCATTAGACACAAAACTGAAGGAGTCATAGTTCCATTAATGCATTGAAACCGGTTAACATTTCAATGACAGTACTAATTTATTTAACACTTAGTCTATAATATGCTCAACCTCTGTAATCTAAGAGTGTCTTTCTAGTTCTACCTATACTCACTTACTACACTAATTTTTCTTCTCTATAATTAAGCTCTAATCTCTTTTTCATTTTAATCATGCATGCATATATATAGGTAAATGTGCTTAGCTTTTCAACAAGTTTTTTTTTCTTGTTGTTGTTGTTGTGTGCTATTCTGAAGGGGTAATTACTAATTAAGGAACAAAGATGGAAAAGAGATGTCATACCATGGATGAATGTCTTCGTCGTGCAAGCTTAATACAGATTCTATTCTCTTGGACTCTTGATGATCTTCTCAACGAAAATCTTTTCAAATACCAGGTTCTTTTTCTCACTTTTCAATACACTTATGCTATGAATTCTCCATGCCCTAGTAAACGTAACTTGGAATGCTGTTAAATTTCGCACAGGTACCGAAGATTCCAAAAACATTCTCTTCAGTACATGATTACATGGCCTCATTCGTTCCTGCATTGATTGAGGAAACACATAGTGATCTATATTCAAGCTTGTTGAGTGTTCCGCAAGCTTCTTTTTGCGAAATTAGGACATTGGAAACATCGAAGGACTTCAAGCCTCCGTTCGAGTTGTTTTATAAAATTACATTGAAGAGCATTGCTGATGAAGTGTACGGTGTAGGAAAATATGAGCCTGAGGTTGGTGATCTCGTTGCATTCACAAATATTCGGCCTAAAAGTGCAGATGACTTGATGAGTATCAAAAGATACTGTCTTATGGCTTATGTTTGTGGATCAAGAGATAAAGTTACTGATGAGATTTCTATACTATTGTCCAAGGAGATGCATAATAACTTTGATTTGAGGACTAACAAAGCTCAGAAACTCTATGCTGTTTATCTCGTAAACATGACCACAAACGTTCGTATTTGGACAGCCTTGAACTCGGAGATGGAAGGATCCAACATCAATATAATTAAACAAGTGTTGCAACCTTATTCAAGGGTAAGAATCACTAATTTATTTATCCATCATATCCTTCAGGTATTATGATCAAAGTTCTTGATATCGATGCTAAACGAGATCAACTACCGGCCAACTGTATATTAATTTAGCTATTGTTATAAAAAGTGTCATGATTTGTTAATTCTTTATATGTTACAGATGGAACAAAACTGTGATACTTGCCTGTCTGGAATGAATTTTGGTCGAACCTATTCCCGAGTAAATAACCTAATCAAAGCTCAGAACCTAAACAAATCTCAGGAAGATGCTGTTGCAAGTTGTCTTCATATGAACAAGTGTCATCACAATGATCCTATAAAACTCATATGGGGTCCGCCAGGAACTGGAAAAACAAAGACAGTTGCTTCAATGCTATTTTGTCTCCTCAAGTTAAAAATCAGAACAGTAACATGTGCTCCAACAAATACTGCAGTATTGGCTGTGGCGTCGCGCCTTCACAGCATAGCTAAGGATTCACTTGAGCATGGTTCATATGGTCTTGGTGATATAGTTCTATATGGAAATAGTAAAAGAATGAAAGTAGATTCTTATAAAGGTCTTAAAGATGTGTTTTTGGATAATAGAGTGGATGAATTGTTATACTGTTTTTCGCCAATGACCGGATGGAAAAATAGTTTGGATTCAATGATCAAGTTATTAAGGGATCCTGAAGGGCAATATTCTTTATATAAGAATAATCTGAATGCAAATGTTATGTCCTTAGAAGACTTTGTATCTGGAAATCATAGTCATGTGAAAGGTTCATATTTTTCATACAAGAAACGTTGTAACTTGTAAGCATCACTGTCTTATGACATTGGAGGATTTTGTGAAGAAGAGATATGGTTATATTATAGAGCAATATGATATGTATATACATGATGAAAAGTTAAGTGTCGGTATGAGTATGGAACAGTTTTTAAGACAAAGATTCTGTTCTGGTGGAAAGAAGTTGAAGTCATTCATAAAAACTTTGTCTACTCATTTACCAACAAGTTTGCTTCCTATTAAAGTTTCGATGAAGATTTTTAGAGTTCTTGAGTTGCTTGAGTCCCTTGAGGTTTCCATGAGTCAAAGCAAATTAAAACAAGCTTTTCATGGTGTTTTTGAAGATGGAAAAATCATTTTTGCTAGGTTTGGATGGTTAAGCTTAGAAAAAGAGTTACTTGAGACACTTTGTTTTCTTTCGAAGACTATTAAGCTTCCTAAGCATACAACAAAATATCAAATATCACAATTTTGCTTGAAGAATGCATGCATTCTTTTGTGTACAGCTTCAAGTTCTTCTAAATTGTTCACAGAAGGAATGAAACCAGTGGAGTTTTTAGTGATTGATGAAGCTGCTCAACTTAAAGAATGTGAATCAACTATTCCGTTGCAACTGTTTGGCCTCAAGCGTTGTATTCTCATTGGTGACGAGAAACAACTTCCTGCAATGGTCAAAAGCAAGGTACTTAGAATAAAATAAGACAGAGATTAAGTTTTTGCATGTAACATTTTTATTATAGCTTATGATTATTGTGTTTGTTTCAGATTGCTGACAGGGCTGAATTTGGAAGAAGCTTATTTGAGAGGCTAGTAATGTTGGGATACAAGAAGCATATGCTTAATGTTCAATACAGAATGCATCCATCCATTAGCATGTTCCCAAGCAAAGAGTTCTATGATAAGCAACTTTCTGATGCTGAGATTGTAAGAGAAAAAAGCTATAACAAAAGTTTCCTTGAAGGAAAATTGTTTGGTTCATACTCTTTCATCAACATATCTAAGGGCAAAGAGCAGTGTAATCATGATCATAGTTTGAAGAATGTGATCGAAGCTGCTGCTATCTCTGAGATTGTTGGAAGACTTAAAAAAGGTTAGTTTCTCTTTCTCTTCTATGAATAAGTTTGTAAATCAAATTTTGCTTAATTGAGTATATAATAGAGTACCTTACACATTAAGTAATCTTTTGTTTTTGTGGCAGAGTTTGTAAGGACAAAGAATAGAGTTAGCATAGGCATCATATCTCCATACAAGGCACAAGTTCATGAAATCCAAGAAAAAGTGAAGCGGTACATGGTTTCAGATCCGAACTTTTCTGTTAATGTTCGTTCCGTTGATGGATTTCAAGGTGGTGAAGAAGACATTATAATCATATCCACAGTCAGATCAATAGTTTAAAAGTAAATGAGTTATCGAAATTGAAAATATTTATCAAAATAGTTTTAACTTTTATTAATTAGTAATTTTTATTCTAAAGTAGTAATGCTCTCTCAAAAAATTCATCTATTTTCACAATTAGAGAATACAATTATTTATATTATTTCCCTTTCAAAAACTTATTAGTATTTATTATTATTGACTCATAGTTTCTATTTTACTCTAGGTAATATTTTCATAATGAGTTTTATAGCCTGCACAACTAATTTTGTATGGATTATATAACCTGCGCAGACCTAATTTCTAAAATTAGATTTTGTTACCTACTAAGTAACTTTGATTTTTTTAATTTTTTTTTTATAATTAAAAATTCATTCAAAAAAGGGTGCAAAGGTGCACCCAACCCGTATACAATATCACCTAATCCTCAACGTTGATCTTTTTCCAATCCACCACCACATAAACGTGATACAAGCATTCACAACTTGATCCTCATCCCAAAATTCACCACTAAACATAATTTAATTCCCA
Organism: Lathyrus aphaca; assembly: GCA_963966055.1. Taxonomy (NCBI): domain Eukaryota; kingdom Viridiplantae; phylum Streptophyta; class Magnoliopsida; order Fabales; family Fabaceae; genus Lathyrus; species Lathyrus aphaca. The sequence goes on along the minus strand of OZ014523.1, from coordinate 65,781,774 downwards.
CAATTCCAAATAATCCAACATATGGACATCCATATAGTTGCAGTATTCGTAATAGAAATCTTTCAAGCCACTAGCTTCTGACACCAACTTTCAAAATGTTCTATCAAAGTATTTTGTTGTTCCAACAAAATTTCCAACCAAGAAGCCAAAAAATTTCAAATCCGATTAGTTTTACAACACGTAATGAATAAATGGAAACGCTCCTCCACCAAAAAACATAAAGGACACGGGAGGTCACTACTATTCGTAATGATTTGACGTCGGCGAAGGTTATCTCGTGTGGGTAATATCTGTTATATAATAATCTCCAACAAAATGTCTTAATCTTTTCCGGCGCCGTAGAATTCCAACATAATCTAATAGCATTCAATTCGGCATTCCCTAGACTAGACCCACAATCCAGTAAAGAATCAAAAATGATATATCTAGTATTAACCGAAAACTCACCTGTCGAATCTGTCGACCATATCAATGCATCTTGTTCATCTTCCTTAATAGTCAATCCACGAACGCTATCCAACAATTGTCTGTGTTGTTCCACCACTGAATGATTACTCAAAAGTTGATCAACCTGTATATTCCACCTGCAATCATTATTATTAAAAGAACAAAATTTTGAAACTGAACTGACTTTATTTGTCGCAGCCGAATTTAATTCCGGAAATGTCTCAGCCAAAGTCGCATTCCCCAACCATTTTGATTTCCAAAACGACGCCACATTCCCGTTACGGTCCAACTAAAAAAACCATCAGCTCCAAATGATTCCGAAATTGAGAACAAATCCTTCCACCATAGGGATGGTTTTACCCTATATTTTGCAATTTTATTTTGGATCAAGTCAGAAGCAAACTTTCCGTATCGTGGCTGTATTAACCTAGACCATAAACATTGTTTGTTTTTTACTATCTTCCATAACCATTTCGACATCAAAGCAATGTTGAATAATTGTAAATTCTTTATTCCAAGACCTCCGGCATGCTTCGTCTTACAAACCGTCTTCCACTTCACGCTTTCCTTCAACGACGAACCACTCCACAAAAACCGTCTTTGGATTGACATCAACATTCAACATACCTTGATTGGCATCTTGTAGAAGGACATATAATGTATTGGAAGATTTGACAACATTAAATTAATAAGTAAAACTCTTCCACCCATGGAAATGAGTCTACCCTTCTAAGTTGTAAGTCTAGATTTAATCTTTTCAATCATTAGTTTTCAAAATGTAATTAATCTAGGATTTCCACCCAGCATTATCCCAAGGAATTTGAATGGGAAAGCATTAATTTTTTAACTAAATGATCTCATATTAAACATTAATTGATTTACAGTAGTATTATCTTAGAGATGAGTCACAAATGAAATGATTAGAATTTCAAGGATTGTTGAGCACTCTTTGTTTTCGTTTTTTAAGCAACAATAGTACTAACACAAATCAATGAAAATGACATATCTCTTTTAACAAGAAATCAATGAAAATGAAAAAGCAGTAGCAGAAAATAGTACTAGAAAGTACTATTTGAAAAGAGAAAACTTAACGAGAAAGAAAACACACGTGGCTTTATCTTAAAGACTTCGATTGATCGAATGGCAAAGAATGACTGAAATTTGAAATGCATTATGAACCATACGTTCGTGCATGAAAATGAAAAGAAGTTGTAGAAGTCGAGAAGACAGTGCATGTATATCTTGTCATTTCCTACGAAACCATCTTCAAGCGCCATAATTAAAATGATAAAAAAAAAAAAAAAAAAACATCTTCCATTTATTAATAACATAAATGAAGTTATCTTTGGATTAAATAAATCACCAAAATTTCTTATTTCATGCTCGAAACTCTAAGCCACTAACCTCTCATATTCTATCATATCATATATACGGTAGTGGTCTTCCTAGTTTTTTCCCTCCAAATTTTCTTATTGTCTTTATCTTCTCAGTTTGATCATGAGCACTTCAATAGTTGAACAAAACATACTAAGTTAGTTTCATCATTTCATGTATACTAATTATTTTTCTTAATGATTGCTATAGAGTTGAAAAAAGAGCAAAAGATGAAGTCTACTAGTGATGCAAGTGGAAAGGATCTCAAACCTATCAGGCTTTTAGATGTTGTACTGTCATGGCCCCTCCACGATGTTATTAACGAAAATCTTTACAAAGACAATGTGCTCTCTTTTACCATTTTTATTTCTTCTATTTATGGATTCTATTGTTAATTATTATGCCACTATTGCATGTTCAAACTTCTACTAAGTTCTAACATTGGATAGACCTATGTTCTTTCAGGTTCATAAAATTCCAGAGACGTTTAACTCACCAGCAGATTACAAGAACTCTTTCATTCCTCTATTGCTTGAGGAAACACGTGCCGATTTATCTTCAAGCTTTACTGCTGTGTCAAGAGCTCCTTTCTGTGAAATCAAGAAAGTTGTGAGTAGCAAGCAATTGAAACATCCCAAAGCTCAAAAGCAAATCAAACAGTTCCGTTATAAGATACAGTTAAAGAGTATGATTGACAGTGGGGAAGATGGTGGGAATTATGAACCTGGAAGTGGAGATCTCATTGCTTTCACAAACATTAGACCCAAGAGTTTAGATGACTTGAACACACTCAAATGTCCCTACCATATTGCCTATGTTGATAAGGCAAAAAATCGATTTTCGCATACAGTCTCAGTTCTTTCATCCAAATGCATGAAGATGGATATTGAAAATGAATTTTGGAATAACAATGAAAAGAAACTGTATGCAGTTTACCTTATTAACATGACAACAAATATTCGGATTTCAAACGCACTGAATTCGCGTCCAGAGGGTGATCATCTCAACATAATTAAGACTGTGCTGGGACCGCATTTGATTGTAAGAATAGTCTTTTAGTCTGAATGAGCTTCTCCTTCATTTAATATATATCATACTGTGGAATGCAATCTGTTTAATGCTTGTTATTTTTTGTATTTCAGAGTGGAGAAAACTGTCAAAATTGCCTTTCGGAAGAAAATAGTCAAGCTTCATTCATCAAAGAAGACATGATAATTCGTTCTCAGAAACTGAATGAATGCCAACAAGATGCTGTTTTGAGCAGTGTTGATATGATGAATTGCAATCACGCAGATATCAAACTTATATGGGGGCCTCCGGGGACAGGAAAAACAAAGACAGTTGCTTGCTTGCTGTATTCTCTACTCAAGTTAAAAACCAGAACATTGACTTGCGCACCAACTAATACTGCAGTGTTGCAAGTTGCAATTCGGTTGCATGGGTTAGTTATGGATTCACTTGAGCATGATAGATATGGTTTTGGTGACATTGTGCTATTTGGCAATAGTAAGAGGATGAAATTAACTTCTCATCCCGGCCTTGAAGATATCTTTCTTGATAACCGGGTCGAGAATCTCATGCAGTGCTTTGATCCTAATACTGGATGGAAGACTAACTTGCGATCCATGATACGGTTGCTTAGTTCCATGGAGGAATTCGCTAAAAAGAAAAAACGTAAGGAAGTATTCACATACAGATGGAGATTTGGTGAACAAACAAAGAAGATCAAGTTCTTGATGCAAACCTTATACACGCACATGCCAAAGTCTTGCATTTCTCATGAAGCAGTGAAAAAAATGCTTCAAGCTCTTGATTTGCTTAGGTCTATTGGAATTTCCATGAGGCAAGTCAAATTCAAGAGTAATAAAGAAGGAAGCATTCCTGCTTACTTTCAAGCATTATATGTCAGAAGAGATGAGTGCCTTAGCATACTAACTTCACTTTCTCACACAGTTTCCATTCCTGAATTTGACACGCGAGGTAACATGAGAGTTGAAGTAGGAGAATTTTGCTTGTCGAATGCTTGTCTAATTTTTTGCACTGCATCAAGTTCTGTTAAAATGTACTACTCAGCAATGGTGAAACCAGTGGAATTCTTGGTAATCGATGAAGCCGCACAGCTAAAAGAATGTGAATCAGCAATTCCATTACAGCTGACAGGTCTCCGCCATTGCATCCTTATAGGAGACGAGAGACAACTTCCCGCATTGGTAAAAAGCAAGGTACTTTTGTCATTGCATGTAATTGTTGATTTTTCTCATTAATTGAAGATTTTGTCTAATATGTTTAAGCATAATATACATTTGCAGATTGCAGATAAGTGTGAATTTGGACGGAGTATGTTCGAAAGATTGGTAATTTTAGGATACAAGAGGCATATGCTTAATGTTCAATACAGAATGCATCCTTCCATCAGCTTGTTCCCATGCAAAGAGTTCTATGATGAAAAGCTTTTTGATGCTCCTATTGTCGGAGAAGAAAGCTATAACAAGCTTTTCCTTCAAGGAGAAATGTTTTCTTCTTATTCTTTTATTAACATAGCTAAGGGTAAGGAAAAACATGGACAAGGACAAAGTCTAAAGAACATGGTTGAGGTTGCTGTTGTTTCAGAAATAATTAGAAGCCTTAATAAAGGTCAATTTCTCTTTTCTCTTAAACTTTTATGTTATATTCCATTGAATAAGAAATCTTCAACCTCAATATGAATTATACAATTTTGTGTTTGTTCTGTCAGTGTTCATGAGGACAAAGAAGAAAGTTAGCATAGGAATAATATCTCCGTATAATGCTCAAGTAAATGAAATCCAAGAGAAAGTTAAGCAGTACACTCTGGCTTCAAATTCCGGCTTCTCTGTTAATGTTCGTTCTGTGGATGGTTTCCAAGGCGGTGAAGAAGATATTATAATAATTTCTACAGTGAGATCAAATGGGAGTGGTAATGTAGGTTTTCTTTCAAATAGACAAAGAGCGAATGTGGCTATAACCAGGGCGAGGTATGTTTCATCTTATTTCCATTATTGTTATATGCTACTTCTATAATTATATATACTGAAAACTGTGTTTATTTCGTGTAGATACTGTCTTTGGATATTAGGAAATGCATCAACTTTAATCAATAGTGATTCTGTTTGGAGAAATGTGGTTCTTGATGCTAAGAGAAGAGGTTGCTTCCATAATGTTCAAGACAACATGAAATTGGTTCGGGCTATTGATTATGTCTTGTTTGAGCACAAACTACTTGAAGAACCTGAGTCGCCATTTAAGAAACTAAGTTTAGGTGGAAACTAAGAAACAGCAACTCCTTGACAAGGTCGTGATTCGTGAAGCATGAAGAAGTTTTTTTTTTTTTTTCTTATGCGTCTCCCCATGTTTAGACAAATAAATAGTTTGTCTTTTGAAACTTTTTACTCCAACATTTGAAGTCGTTCTAATATTCGAGTCAATTCTCTATTTAAATTTTCATGTTTTTCCCGTTTACCACAGTTCATGAGCTTCATTCATTACACCACCTCTAAAGTTAAAATTTTAAGAAACCTATTTTGTATTAAATCTGAACCTCAATTTATTTTATTCATTACACCACATTTAACTTATCATATCAATTAAAATCTGATGTGATATCAATTATGTAAAATTCTAAAAAAAAAAAAATATCTAGTATTCATTTCATAATAAAGTGTAACGTTTCATTCATAAAATCTAAAAAAAACTACATTTTTATATTTCATTAAAATTGTAAATAAAATTATAATAGAGTTTTATATGGTTGAAGTGTAATTCAAATCTAGATGGTGTTTGTTAAATTAATTATTATAAAAATATATAATTTAGTTCATCCCCACAAAAATCCGAAGAATAAAAAAGGCGGGCAGAACAACATAGTTATGGGTGAGTTTAATCTCAAAAAAAATAATGGTGGGGCGGAGCAAAAATAATGTGGGACGGAGCAGACCTTCAGACACTATTTAAAGGCTAAATATTACAAAAAGTTATGTGAATGTTTGTGCTAACAAATAAACGGGGTATGGCAGGGTGAACATATTAAAAGTTACGTACGAGTCTAAGATCTTAGTCTATCCCATAAAAAATACAGATAAAAAGGACAAACGTGGCAGACCCGATCTGTTTTATCATTCTTATTATGACATAAACTTTTCTTTTTCATTTTCAAACAAATCACACTAAATATATTTATTATTCTAAAAACTAAACACTTATAGTATAAATTTATTTTCAAATTACTAGATTTTTTAAGCGAACTACTAATTAAATCACTAAATATTCTAAAATATATAAAATTAAAATTAATTATATGTATGTTGTGAATCAGATACCTTAAAAACAAGGTATAATATATTTTTTTTATGATCAAGAAACCCATAAGGGTTAGGATTTAAGGTAACCAAGGATAATAACAAAGATTAGTTATAAACTACTATTCTTTCCTTTCTCTTGAAACAAGAATACAAGTATACAAGAATAACAAATAATCTCTCTCACTTTTGAATTAGGGTTTTATTTTCCTATTTTCCCTTATACCAAGATGAGAGACTAGTATGTTATTTATAATAAAACTAACACACTAACCTAATGAGCTTTTTAACAATTACCCATTACAAGTTAACTTAAACAATTGGATTCATAACACAAGGCCCAATTAAACAACAACATGTGAGAGGACGTCGACGTCACGCTATTCGTACTAGGGTTTGTTCCATATTCCACAAATATTCACCTTGGAACACATCTTATACCTACAAGAAAACATAACTAGCTTTCTTCATGCAACATTATCAACTGCATACAGTGGAAAAACTTGCAACTGGGAAACATCTTGGTGATCATATCAGCAGCATTATGAGCTGTCGGAACCTTCAACACTTAGACTTCTCCATGCTCGATTACCCCTCTAACGAAATGCATCCACATCAATGTGTTTGGTTCGCTCATGATAGGTTGATGTCTTCAACATGTGTATTGCACTTTGACTATCACATTTAATAGTGGTACCTCGACCTTGAAGTTTCAGCTCCTTTGTAAAACCTTCAAGCCACAATGCTTCCTTTATAACTTCAGTTAGGGTGATATATTCTGCTTTAGTGGTTGATAAGACAACAACCTTCTGAAGTGTTGCTTTCCAACTAATTATTGTGCCAAACATAGTGAAAACATATCCAGAAATAGATTTTATGTCCATACAACCTGCATAATCAGAGTCGATATATCCTTCGATTGCTGATTTACTATCTTCACCTAAGGCTCCACCATAAATTAGGACTCTGCTTAGAGACCTATTTATGTACCTTAGAATCCACTTCAATGCTTTCTAGTGAGTCTTTCCAAGATACGCCATGTACCTGCTTATAAGGCTAACTGCATATGTTATGTCAGGTCTAGTACATATCATAGCATACATCAAAGAGCCAACTATATTAGAATATGGTATGTTATTCATATAAGCTCTTTCGACATCAGAATTGGGACATTGATCTATACTCAGCTTGAATTGAGGGTTTGTCAGAGTCACAACAGACTTTGAATTCGACATACCAAACTTTTCGAGAATCTTCCGTAGGTATGCCTACTGAGATAAGCATAATTTTGACTATTTTTTATCTCTCTGGATGTCAATCCCAAGAATCCTGGACGCAGCTCATAGATCCTTCATATCGAACTCCTTATTGAGTTCAACCTTTACCCGCATTACATCTTCGACATTGTTGCTTGCTATTAGAATACCATCACAATAAAGAAACAAAATAACAAATGAATTACCCGATCGAAATCAGAAGTAAACACAATGTTCGAACTGACTTCGTATGAAACTTATGTGTGCCATGAACTTGTCAAATCTTCTATTCCACTGTCTAGGAGATTGTTCCAGCCCATATAAAGATCTCTTCAGTTTTCACACCTACTCTTATTTCCCCTCTTCGACATACCCTTCAGGTTTCCTCATAAGGATTGTTTCATCAAGATCACCACACAAGAATACATTCTTCACATCCATTTGTTCCAGTTCAAGGTCTAACTATGACATCATACAAAGCAACATTCAAATGGACTTGTGCTTCACAATAGGAGAGAACACATCATTGAAGTTGGCACCTTCTTTCTGAGTGAAACCCCTTGCAACCAACCTTGCCTTGTATCTCTTCGATGCTACTCATTTGATTCCTTCCTTAACTTTGAAAATCCATTTACAGCTGACTAACCTGGCTCCAACAGGTTTTTCGATCAGTTCCCATATGTTGTTATCATGAAGAGACTTCATCTCATCATTCATGGCTTTCATTCATTCAGTATTTTTTCGACTCCTCATAACTTCCTTATAGTCTCTAGGTTCTTCGTCTAGAACCTCACTTGTAGAGATTAAGGCATGAGTTATAAGATCTTGCCAGCAGGTAGTCATTATCAGTCTCCTCATCTTCCAAAATAGTTTCTGCTTATTCTTCAATTTTATTAAGGTCATGCAATTCAGCATCACTATGCTCCACCTCAACAGGAATTTCTCCTTGTTCCAGCTCTTCGTCAACATCATCAATTTCTTGAAAGCCATTTCAGCTTCATTGAAAACTACATATCGACTGGTGATATACCTCTTGTGACTTGGCTCTAGGCACCATAGCCTATAAGCTTTGACTCCTTCAGGGTATCCCATGAACATGCATTTCAGAGCTCTAGGTTCGACCTTGTCTTTCCTAATGTGAGCATATGCCACACAACCAAATACTCTCAATTTGTCGAGATTTGGTGGATGTAGTAACACGGTGGGAGAACTGACTTTAAGTAATGTTGCGGATAGCAAGAGTCGCCACCGACTTTTATTTTATCCAAAAGGAAAGGGTATAAAAGAACAGGAAAGACCTTAAGAGATATTTTTGGGTCCGGGGGGTAGGTTATGTAAAGGGAAGGTGTTAGCACCCTTTACATCCATGGTTATCCATGGGCTCTTAGTTACTTAGCTCACTTTAAATTGTTTTTTGAAAGTGTAGTGTGTGAATAGAAAAATTTTCAGAATAGTTAATAATAATCCATGTACGGATGTGTAAAAACTTGTTTGAAAATTTGTTTGAAATTTGTTAAGTGTTTGAAAAATGGAGTGAGCAAGCAACTAAGAGGTACCTACCCTAAAGTTTTAAGTCTTTCTTGTTCTTTATCCTTTCATTGGTAAGACTATCCCTACTATTAAGGAGTAGGTAGTCATTACCTTGGATGTAAAGGGACATGTGAGAGGCATTCTGTTTTATTAAGGCAACTATGGGGTGTATTAAGCATATATGTGGGACTATCATCATTATTCGAAGGGACTCGATTCGTATAGGCAACCATGAGGGACTTGATGATTTTCTTTTTGAAGGGACTTGCTTTATACACCTCACTTGACCATTATTCGTAGGCAACTTGAGGGATAACCTTAGAAAGTGAGACGGCGATTAAAATCGACTTACGTGTGTGAGTGTTTAAGTTAATTATCTTATGATTAAAATTATCTAAGTTAAATTTTATATAGCATACATGTTTTTCACTCCCTAATTACTAACCATAGCAATAATTAAATAATTAAAATATTTACAACCAAGAAACAATTACAACATAATTATAAGAAGCAAAATAAATAGCAAATTAAATAATAAACAAATAAGCAATAAATAATAAAAATAAATAATAAGGGGTTAGTAATAATAAAATAATAATAATAATAATTTAGAAATAATAAACAAGGTTAGAAACATAATAATAAAAATATAATGATAAATAATAATATGGTAAGTAAATAATAAAGATTAGTGAAATATATAAAATTAATAAAGCAAAATAAATAATATGGTTAGTAGTAATAATAATAAATAAAATTAATCAAAATATTATAAGAATAAGAAATTAACAATTTTTAATATGAACAATTATATTTAGAAACAAATATGAACAAACAATTATTTTAATTTACAAATTATTAAGTTATTTTTTTAAATATATTATAACTACAAAATTTAATTATTATAAACATATATTAACATTTATTTATTAAACAATATATACATATCATAAGAAGAAAATAGGTTTTAAATATCATATTTACAATATTAATCATGTTTATAAAATTTAATTCTATTAATTATTATATTTACAAATTATTTTAAACCATATACAAAAATACAATTATTATAAGTTAAATGGTTTCTAAACATTAAAAGAAAAATAATTTGGATTATAAATATATTTACAAAATATTAACCTTTATTAGATAAACATGCACATGGTAATTATATTAGAATAATATAACAATTAAGTTTTTAATAGTTAGTTAGAAAATAAATTAGGTTTTTTAAGATTAGGGTTTTGAAAAAAAATAAGGTTTAATGTACATGAAAAATATTAAGACTTAATTTATAATAATAATTTACTAATATGCATAAAAAAAAATATAAGGAAAACTATAAATTAATTTGGATTTTTTTGAGAAAATAATATATACATATATGTATTATTTGGAAATTGGTTTGAATTTATTTATGAAAATAATATAATATAAGAAAATAATAACTAAGTAAAAAAATGAACATCAAACAAAATCAGGACCTGGGATTTGAACCCAGGTCCTTTACCTGGATGATGAGGAGAACAACCACTAGGCCACGCTGCACATGCTGCAATGAGAAGGAACTCCATTTGTTTTTGTGCCTTCAAAACAACAAATCAAAAAAAATAATGGAAAAAACCAAAAGGCCTGGGGGAGGAATCGAACCCAGGACCTTTTAAGTTTCACACGAATACGTTGCCAGTCCAGCTAGATGAGCGCGTCTGGTTACCATCTCACTATGAATCATAATATATTAAAAATATCAATTATACATGAAAAACAAGAAAAAAGATGAAGTCAGGGTTCGAACCCCTGACCATAGGCAATACAGGCGCGTATCATACCACTGGACTACCATCCTGCGTGTGTCAACATAATAATCATAATAATATAAAAAATAAAATCAACTTTTGAATTTGAACTTTGGCGCCAGGGAATCGTCTTCAACCTTGGAATTTCGCAGGTTTTCCTGCGAAAATTCCTGCGAATTTATTTACGAATCTTCTTGTACATTTTTTCGCAGGAAACCAAAACCTTTGAGTACCTACAAAATACATAACAATCATTCCAATTGATCATACAAACGATTTACCCAGGTCCTATATGATTCAAATACATCAATCAAAACCATTTATATAGGAAACCCTAATCATGGCCGCGGGTTGTATAGACAAGGAAACATCAATTTTTTTTGTCCAGAATCAATCTATAGCACATAACAAACAATATTAGCCAATCAAATTTCATTGAAACACAAGAAAATAATGCAATCGAAAAAGCTATGTTCAAGAACAAATTGAGTTCGGGTTGGCCAATATAGTGCACATGGGATGCATATGAATGATGATTTTGCTTCAACAATGTCCAATAAACATCTCTATGTTCTTACTTTGCCTTCAAATGCCCTGGAATCCAAAATCCGAATCTCACTTTTGGGAAGGATTTTATGAGTTTTGAAACTTACTTTTGGGCTGCTGGAATCCGTGTATGATCAATGGCAATGAGTTTAATATATATATAGGAGACTCAATTAGGTTAAAAATTTTGATTGATTATGTGGAAGTTTTGATATTTTAAGATTGAGAAAGATCATGCCATGAAAGTTCAATATTTTTATACCAAAGCTTTCTATTTCAAGCCACTCCATATAATTCTTGCATCAATTTGTTCCATATTGATTTTATGACTTTCTAGAATCAATAAATCAATTAAATCTTCTCATTTAATATTTTATTTAAATTTAAAATGATTTTAAGAATAAAAAATCATAATAAATTAATTAAATAAAATAAAAATTATGAAAATATTATGGAAATTTCGTGCAAGATGTTATTGTATGGGTTGGGTCATAATTTGGCCAGCCCATTTGGAGAAAATTGTTTTTAAGCCCCCATTTTCAATATAAACCATCACAAAATTGCCCAACTTTGCAAGAGCATATCTCCCTCAATTTTAAAGGTATGAGGGTGTTCTTGGACTTTTTGGAAAGCTTGAAGAGTCCTCTAAACAACCCCATTGGTTTCAGGTCCATATAATTTACCAATCTCAAGTTATGCCCTTTTGAAGTTGTTGACTTTTTGTTGACTTTTGAAATGACCTATAATGTCTTAGATCATATCTTTCAAATGAAGCATTTTTGGGCTTAACTTTCAACATCAAAGTTGTAGAGAATTCAATTTCCTTCAAAATGAGCTTTGTATGGAGACTTGGCGATGAAGTATGTGAAAGTTATGACTGGTCAAAGTTCAGTTGACTTTTACTGAGGAAACCCTAATTTAGAAACTCCTGATTATTGATGATCTGGAATCTCCTTGATGAATCATGATCAACCCTTGATCAAATGATGAATTTTACTTCATATACTTGATGTTGGCAAAAAATCATGAAGTTTGACTTTGGTTTGACCATAGTTGACCTCAGTTTGACTTTTTAACTGCATTGATTGATTTTGACTTATCTGATCATCTGACTGAGCAAACTTTTGAGAAAAGTCTTGAAACTTGACATGGGGGTTCTTACACACATATAAGATGTTATGAAACTCACTTGAGGTATTGGAAGTCCATTTAGCCTGATTAAAGTCAAAACCCTAGTTTTGGATGCACTGCTTAGGAGGTGCATTGTCTGAGGGAATTGTCAACTTCTTTGACCAATTGTGAACTTTGTGAGCCTTGTGAACCATCAAGAAGTGACTTGTAGACTTCATGAACTTCATGAAAGGCCTTGAAGGCATTGGGAAGCTTGTGAACCTTGTGAACCTTCAAGAAGTGACTTGTAGACTTCATGAATCTCATGAAAGGTTATGGAAATGTTGAGAAACTTGTGAACCTTGTGAACCTTCTTAGAACACAAAGTCTTGTATTGTGAGGGCAAATTTTGGGGTGCAACAGCTGCCCTGTTCAATTTTCTGAAACCTGAGGGGTTAGATTGGTATATTTGCCAGTCGTGACCTGGAAGGTTGAAGGGGATTGAACACAAAAGCCCAAAAATTTGCACTCACCAGTGCGTAGAGTGATATTGATGGTTGGTTGAATATGATTGAGTAGGCTTAAAGATGCCACTAGGGGAAAGTTCTTCAGATATATTTCTTGGAAGATAAAGCAATCCAAAATATGGAGGTATAATGAAAGCTGTCAGGAGTCTGGAACAGTCCTGAGATATTGATGATATGTTTTCAGAATACTGGAGTGATCCTGACATAACAGCATGTCTTCATGAGGATAGAGCAATCAATAATGATAACCCTAGAGCAGTCTTGAAGTAATAATATGGCTTCGGGAGGATAGAGCAATCAATAGCTCTAAAGCAGTCTTGAAATAGTAATATGATTTCAGGAGGATAGAGCAATCAATAGCTCTAAAGCAGTCTCGAAATAATAAGATGGCTTCAGGAGGATAGAGCCATCAATAATGATAACTCTAAAGCAGTCTTGAAGTAGTAATATGATTTCAGGAGGATAGAGCAATCAATAGCTCTAAAGCAGTCTTGAAATAATAATGAGATTTCAGGAGGATAGAGCCAAATGATAACTCTAAAGCAGTCTTGAAATAGTAATATGATTTCAGGAGGATAGAGCAATCAATAGCTCTAAAGCAGTCTCGAAATAATAAGATGGCTTCAGGAGGATAGAGCCATCAATAATGATAACTCTAAAGCAGTCTTGAAGTAGTAATATGATTTCAGGAGGATAGAGCAATCAATAGCTCTAAAGCAGTCTTGAAATAATAATGTGATTTCAGGAGGATAGAGCCAAATGATAACTCTAAAGCAGTCTTGAAATAGTAATATGATTTCAGGAGGATAGAGCAATCAATAGCTCTAAAGCAGTCTCGAAATAATAAGATGGCTTCAGGAGGATAGAGCCATCAATAATGATAACTCTAAAGCAGTCTTGAAGTAGTAATATGATTTCAGGAGGATAGAGCAATCAATAGCTCTAAAGCAGTCTTGAAATAATAATGTGATTTCAGGAGGATAGAGCCAAATGATAACTCTAAAGCAGTCTTGAAATAGTAATATGATTTCAGGAGGATAGAGCAATCAATAGCTCTAAAGCAGTCTTGAAATAATAATGTGATTTCAGGAGGATAGAGCCAAATGATAACTCTAAAGCAGTCTTGAAATAGTAATATGATTTCAGGAGGATAGAGCAATCAATAGCTCTAAAGCAGTCTTGAAGTAATAATATGATTTCAGGAGGATAGAGCCATCAATAATGATAACTCTAAAGCAGTCTTGAAGTCATGAGAATTTATCAGAAGGATAAAGTAACCCTGAGGTAACAATAAAGCAGTCCCAAAGTAATAAGAAGCTTATCAGAAGGATAAAGTAACCCTGAGGTTACGATAAGGCAGTCCCAAAGTAAGAAGCTTATCAGGAGGATAAAGTAACCCTGAGGTTACGATAAAGCAGTCCCAAAATAAGAAGCTTATCAGGAGGATAAAGTAGTCCTGATGATCATAAGTTTGTTTGTTGGATAATTAACCTGAAAATAAGGCAGCATTTTGTATAACATTAGTTTATGTTTTATGTATGCATGTATGATATGATGCACTTAGGTAATGTACTATATGTCTATGGATATATATGCTATGGTATGATGTAAATGATGTATGTATGATATGATACTGTCGGGAGCGTCTGGATATCTTTGTATAATAACTGCTGGTCAGGGAAAATAAATCCCGATTCGTTGCTGAAGAATATATAACCCTCTGTCTGCTGGGGATAACAGGGTATAGATAACCTCCCGTATGCTGGGGATAACAGGGTATAGATAACCTCCCGTATGCTGGGATAGTAAGGTATATATAACCTTCCGTCTTCGTTTGATGGTAGGGTAGATACAACATCCCGTCTTCGTTCGTCGTACCCTTATTGGAAAGTAAATTCCCGAATATCCGTATGAGGATAAAAGAGATGGATATAAATTCCAGGGGAGATGAGACTTTATGAAGATGGATTTGCCCTACTGAGGGTTTTGTAACTGTCTTGTAAAGGTGAACCGGCGAAGCTTCGTTGAGATCCTTCCCTCGTTCGTCCTTAGTAAATACTATTACTGCATTTTCATGCATTTCTGGTAAACATTAATCGTATTAAAAGCATACATGCATTTCTGGTAAACATCAATCATATTCAAAAGCATGATACATTCAAACATAACCAATGGACGTTTCGCTTAGGGTAAAAGTAAATCTGGATTCAGAGGGAAAAGTAAAGCTGAACTTGAAAACAGAATCGTTTCAACTTCGAGAGTGTATAACCAATTGGATCTATAGCTCCTGAAATTCTTTAACTTTCCTGAGTACCTTTCTAGAAATCCTCATAGCTGGATCTGAATACATGATATTGACACCATCTGATACTACTGGCGTAGACAACTAATTTCCATCATGGTTTCAGCTGAGAATCCAATATCAAGGTAATACAACGAGAGGAATGTGTCTTCAAATTGTGATGGACCATATGCGCTCCGGGTATTAGATTTGAAGAGAAAGCATTGCCCCTTGGTTGAGGATGAATTGCCTTATAATGGAAGTATTTGAATGAGCTACCTCAAGAGAAACAAGTAGAATGCCCCATAAGCATATGCCCCTGGCATTGTGAACTCTGCAGTGTTACCCTTGGTAATTCAAATACATGAGAAGAGCTGCCCCGGGCTATTAAGCACTGTTGGATCTGGAACTGATTGCCCCGAATAATTTGAACGGTAACTTGGTATGCCCTCTTGATTAGGAAACAATGACCATGCCCCTAGCATTATGACTTCTGTAATGTTACCCTTGGCACTTCAGACAGATGAGGAGATCTGTCTCTGGCTGCTTAAACATAGTTGAATCTTGTCCTGATTGCCCCAAATGAGTTAGGCAATATCATGGCATGCCCCCTTGATTGGGAGATAATGACTATGCTCCTTTGTGTACATGGACTTTGATCCAGGAAGCAACTTTGTTCATCGGAAGGACTTTGGTTCATTGAACATTCATCCTGTAAGTTTCTCCATTCGTCAAACACTCAGGTATATGCAAACAAATATATTCAAAAATGCAATGCTTATGTCTGTCTTGAAGTTTTTTTTTTTTTTGAAAAAATAATTATTTTAAAATTTTTTTTATTAAGAAAACTGTGATATTAACTCAAGTTTTATAATAAGCCCTAAAGGAGTCAGGATACCTTTTTGTAACAGTACGCTTTCAAACTAACCATGCTTCAGTTAGGACTTTTAAAGGGTTATAACGTGGCCTGGTTCATGGTTTAAGAAACAAAGGATAAAGGCTCAAATTTTATTTGTACCCAACCCAATCTCCATGATGCTCTTCAGTCCTATACTCAGTTAACTTATGCATTGAAATTCCAAAGAAGTTTGGCATTGTAACACTGACATTTGTGATGGCTCAGAAACCCAAAATTTATTTGAACATTCGGTCATCTTTCTTTGTTGAGGATTCATAATGACCTCCTTTTTTTTTTATTATCCCTTCTTTTTGCCTGAACTGCGTGTTTCAAGATTACAGTCAGCGGGATGTCTTAATGTTTCACTAAGTCCCCTTCATAGGTTTTGACTTAACAAGACTGTTCTTTTGCTGGATATTGACTGTCAGGTTTCATGATTACAGAGAACCATCATTAGTTGGGTACAACATAAATAATTAGCATATTTGAGTTAACCGAGTAACTACCCTGCCCCGGGTTATGAATAAGGGTTTTAATTTGCATGAGAATAAAAGCTCCTACTTCATAGGCTCAAAAGGGTTGACTAGGGATTAACTTCCTTATATCTCCATTGTTTAGGAATTGAAACAATGCCTGTACATCATCAACATAGTCTGTTTAAAAGTATACTGCCTAATATTATGGTATTGTTTTCGTCATCCTCCCTCTACAGGCTTATAGCCTTATCAGGAGTTAAATATCACAAGATAGAAATAAGAAGCATAATTCAAAATATAGTGAAACGAATGGATTAATTCAAGACAAACATATGCAGTGCATTAATGAAAACAAAAGTTTAACATAATAATAAGTGTTCAGACAAATAAAAGAAATTACAAATGAAAATTCAAATGTTCTCAAAGCCTCTTCCTCTAAACTTGTCACTCCAGTTATTTGGAAACTTTGATGCTTGATGGACGATAGAAGAACTCAACCTGGCCTTCTTGAGTAACCTCGAGTACTCCTTCATCAATTAGGTCTTGAATCTTATTCTTCAACATCCAGCAGTTATTAGTATCATGTCCAGGACTGTTGGAGTGATACTCACACCTTGCCTTGGGATTATAGCGAGGAGAGGAAGTTTTAGGATTTTGAGGAGAATTTTTCAAGTAAACTAGTTTCATCTCCAACAAGCATTGCAGAACTTGTGACATTGGAGTGCTGAACTTGATAAACTGCCTTCTACATTCCTTGTGTTGAGGTGGATTAACCTTATCAGGTCTTTTTTCTTCAACTAAAGAACAATCAGTGGCAACCTGTCGCTTACCTTCTTTTATCCTCATCTTCCTTTCAACCAAATCGGCTTGTTTTAACGGAGGTTGACTGATGATTAGATTCCCAACCCCATTATGTCGAAGCTTATTGACAAAGCTTCTCATCTCTTCTTGCCCCTGGGCCAAACTCTGGATAAGAGCCATTTGGCCATTCATCTGGATCCTCATTTCTGTTATCTCAGCTTGCAATTTTTCCAACTGACCATCCTTGTTGTCCTCAGGACTCTTCTTCTTAGCCAGTGGTGTCTTCAATTCATCCTGCCCCTTGGTCAGGTTCAGGATCAGCTCTTGGAACTGTGCATTTTGTGCCTGGAGACCCCTAACTGTTTGTTCAAGAGCCATTGCTGAAATAAACAGCGAGAAGATGAGAAACCTGTGCACAAGAAACCTGTGATGCAATGATATGGTAATGCATATGCAATGTTTTCAAGGACCGCAGGATTTAAATTTGCTTAGACAAACACGAAAGTAAACTTTTATTAGTAATAACTTGTTTTGCCTTTGAGGCTTACAAAAATGAAAATGAAATAAGTACAAAATATGGGGTTTTAAGTCTCCCATGGACGTTTCCTCTTTGTATTGAGGTATGAGTTGAGGTTTCGTTCCTCGTGAAGTTGCTTTGTCAGCTCTAGGATTCTTGCTTGGCTTGCTTTGTAATGAGCCTTGAAAGTATCCCTTTGCTCCTTCAGTTGGATCCATGATCTCTGCAAGTCTTCCATATCAGTAGGCATGTCTGGGTGAAGGATGGTATAAGATGTGTCTCCTTCAGCAACAAGTTCCATGGTAACTGGTAAGACGGCAGGATATGGCATCATGAGTGTCTGAGCACGAGATCGTACCCATCTGAGATAAGCCTCCATAGGAATAGTGTACTTAGGCTCCAGTGTCTTGCTGTCAACCCTGTTTACTTTTCCCCAGGCTCGTATGAATCTCTGACGGTAACCCTGAAGATCGTTGTCGTAATCAAACACAATGCCCTGAATCAACATGTCATGTGGACCATCACTTCGAGCGTACCCAAACTGTCGTAAAGCTAGAGAGGGGTTGTAGGTGATGCCTCCTCTTATGCCTAGTAGTGGCACATTAGGAAACTCCCCACAACGGTCAATGATAGTGACATTCTCCATAGATCTGGAGCACCAATGAATATCTGAGTGAGAAAGTGACATGATCCTCTTGGACCATCTGAACCCTTGCTCATTCTTCATTACTGAGCGAGGAAGGTGAGAAATAAACCACCTAGAAAGCAAAGGTATGCAGCACATCAAAGTTCCTCTTGCCCTTGTAGTACGGGTGTGAAGAGAATGCAGAATGTCTCCAAGCAACGTAGGCACTGGATTGTGACTCAGGAAAATGTTGATGGCATGAACATCTATGAACTGATCTGGATTGAGGAACAATACTAAGCCATATATCAGCAAGGCTAAGATTTCCTCAAAAGCATCATAGCTCATGGCCTTCAAGAACATTTGAGCTTTATCCATTAATACCTTGGCAAGAATACCCTTGACTCCGCTTCTCGTCTCTAGAACAATGTCAGATTTCTTCAGATGTAGAGCTGCAGCAATAACCTCTGGTTTGAGCTCCTTTTCCAATCCTGTGAAGGGTCTTTGATCAAGAACGGGTATACCCAGAAGTTTAGAGAACTCTTCCATGGTTGGAACCAGCTGATAGTCGGGGAATGTAAAGCAGTGGTGCTTAGGGTCAAAGAACTGGAACAGAACACTCATCATGTCTTCATTGAACCCTGAAGTGACTAGATCCAATAGGTGACCATGTCTCTTGATGAACCGGGAATGATCAGACACTTGAGAAACCAACTCTTTAAGCTTGGCAGGTATGCCCATAAAGTTGATCCTGATGGTGTTTCTACGAGCAGAAGCCATGACCTGCAACAAAGAACAAAGATAAATCCTTTGGTCCTTGAAATGGTTAGTGAAAATGCTATGCTTATGATGCATGATGATGTCATGATGTTATGTTCAATCACAAACATGTGGCACACACAAACAAGTCACACCATAGCCCTAGGTTTAAAGGCTTGCATGAGGTTTAAGGTAGGTACCCTCCCCTGAAGTTAGTTGGTTCATCCTGTCCTACAAAAGTAACCGGGTTCTAAGGGATCTCAATATCATTGATCCTTCACAAGGGTGGTTGATCAGAAGGCAACTTACTTGCCAACCAAAACCCTCCAAGTTTAGAATCTCAATGAGCGTAGTATCGAGTGTCAACCAACTTCAGTCTGTACCAAAGCCGGTTACCTCACTACTTTCTAAAGGCCAAGATGAGTTAACTAGGGTTCTAGAAGTTAGTTAGTGCATTGACAACATATGGCAGCCTCATATTATCCTCAACTTGACTTAAGGAACATAAGCACCAACCAAGAAGTCGCACTAACTATGGCCACCAGATCAACCGTATCGATATACGTCGTACAGTTTCCTTGGTCTATTGCCATTTACCTAAGGTACACTAGGTCCGGGTTAGGACCTTTCACACATAAGAGCACCCCAACAATAATAATAAAGCAAACAAGGCAAACAATTTAAAGTGATCTTAATTCCTAAGGGTACCCCTCTTAAATTTAGGTCCCCAGCAGAGTCGCCAGTTCAGTAACACGGTGGGAGAACTGACTTTAAGTAATGTTGCGGATAGCAAGAGTCGCCACCGACTTTTATTTTATCCAAAAGGAAAGGGTATAAAAGAACAGGAAAGACCTTAAGAGATATTTTTGGGTCCGGGGGGTAGGTTATGTAAAGGGAAGGTGTTAGCACCCTTTACATCCATGGTTATCCATGGGCTCTTAGTTACTTAGCTCACTTTAAATTGTTTTTTGAAAGTGTAGTGTGTGAATAGAAAAATTTTCAGAATAGTTAATAATAATCCATGTACGGATGTGTAAAAACTTGTTTGAAAATTTGTTTGAAATTTGTTAAGTGTTTGAAAAATGGAGTGAGCAAGCAACTAAGAGGTACCTACCCTAAAGTTTTAAGTCTTTCTTGTTCTTTATCCTTTCATTGGTAAGACTATCCCTACTATTAAGGAGTAGGTAGTCATTACCTTGGATGTAAAGGGACATGTGAGAGGCATTCTGTTTTATTAAGGCAACTGTGGGGTGTATTAAGCATATATGTGGGACTATCATCATTATTCGAAGGGACTCGATTCGTATAGGCAACCATGAGGGACTTGATGATTTTCTTTTTGAAGGGACTTGCTTTATACATCTCACTTGACCATTATTCGTAGGCAACTTGAGGGATAACCTTAGAAAGTGAGACGGCGATTAAAATCGACTTACGTGTGTGAGTGTTTAAGTTAATTATCTTATGATTAAAATTATCTAAGTTAATTTTTATATAGCATACATGTTTTTCACTCCCTAATTACTAACCATAGCAATAATTAAATAATTAAAATATTTACAACCAAGAAACAATTACAACATAATTATAAGAAGCAAAATAAATAGCAAATTAAATAATAAACAAATAAGTAATAAATAATAAAAATAAATAATAAGGGGTTAGTAATAATAAAATAATAATAATAATAATTTAGAAATAATAAACAAGGTTAGAAACATAATAATAAAAATATAATGATAAATAATAATATGGTAAGTAAATAATAAAGATTAGTGAAATATATAAAATTAATAAAGCAAAATAAATAATATGGTTAGTAGTAATAATAATAAATAAAATTAATCAAAATATTATAAGAATAAGAAATTAACAATTTTTAATATGAACAATTATATTTAGAAACAAATATGAACAAACAATTATTTTAATTTACAAATTATTAAGTTATTTTTTTAAATATATTATAACTACAAAATTTAATTATTATAAACATATATTAACATTTATTTATTAAACAATATATACATATCATAAGAAGAAAATAGGTTTTAAATATCATATTTACAATATTAATCATGTTTATAAAATTTAATTCTATTAATTATTATATTTACAAATTATTTTAAACCATATACAAAAATACAATTATTATAAGTTAAATGGTTTCTAAACATTAAAAGAAAAATAATTTGGATTATAAATATATTTACAAAATATTAACCTTTATTAGATAAACATGCACATGGTAATTATATTAGAATAATATAACAATTAAGTTTTTAATAGTTAGTTAGAAAATAAATTAGGATTTTTAAGATTAGGGTTTTGAAAAAAAATAAGGTTTAATGTACATGAAAAATATTAAGACTTAATTTATAATAATAATTTACTAATATGCATAAAAAAAAAATATAAGGAAAACTATAAATTAATTTGGATTTTTTTGAGAAAATAATATATACATATATGTATTATTTGGAAATTGGTTTGAATTTATTTATGAAAATAATATAATATAAGAAAATAATAACTAAGTAAAAAAATGAACATCAAACAAAATCAGGACCTGGGATTTGAACCCAGGTCCTTTACCTGGATGATGAGGAGAACAACCACTAGGCCACGCTGCACATGCTGCAATGAGAAGGAACTCCATTTGCTTTTGTGCCTTCAAAACAACAAATCAAAAAAAATAATGGAAAAAACCAAAAGGCCTGGGGGAGGAATCGAACCCAGGACCTTTTAAGTTTCACACGAATACGTTGCCAGTCCAGCTAGATGAGCGCGTCTGGTTACCATCTCACTATGAATCATAATATATTAAAAATATCAATTATACATGAAAAACAAGAAAAAAGATGAAGTCAGGGTTCGAACCCCTGACCATAGGCAATACAGGCGCGTATCATACCACTGGACTACCATCCTGCGTGTGTCAACATAATAATCATAATAATATAAAAAATAAAATCAACTTTTGAATTTGAACTTTGGCGCCAGGGAATCGTCTTCAACCTTGGAATTTCGCAGGTTTTCCTGCGAAAATTCCTGCGAATTTATTTACGAATCTTCTTGTACATTTTTTCGCAGGAAACCAAAACCTTTGAGTACCTACAAAATACATAACAATCATTCCAATTGATCATACAAACGATTTACCCAGGTCCTATATGATTCAAATACATCAATCAAAACCATTTATATACTCTCAATCAAGAAACCCCAAAATTTGGATGGAAACCCTAATCATGGCCGCGGGTTGTATAGACAAGGAAACATCAATTTTTTTTGTCCAGAATCAATCTATAGCACATAACAAACAATATTAGCCAATCAAATTTCATTGAAACACAAGAAAATAATGCAATCGAAAAAGCTATGTTCAAGAACAAATTGAGTTCGGGTTGGCCAATATAGTGCACATGGGATGCATATGAATGATGATTTTGCTTCAACAATGTCCAATAAACATCTCTATGTTCTTACTTTGCCTTCAAATGCCCTGGAATCCAAAATCCGAATCTCACTTTTGGGAAGGATTTTTTGAGTTTTGAAACTTACTTTTGGGCTGCTGGAATCCGTGTATGATCAATGGCAATGAGTTTAATATATATAGGAGACTCAATTAGGTTAAAAATTTTGATTGATTATGTGGAAGTTTTGATATTTTAAGATTGAGAAAGATCATGCCATGAAAGTTCAATATTTTTATACCAAATCTTTCTATTTCAAGCCACTCCATATAATTCTTGCATCAATTTGTTCCATATTGATTTTATGACTTTCTAGAATCAATAAATCAATTAAATCTTCTCATTTAATATTTTATTTAAATTTAAAATGATTTTAAGAATAAAAAATCATAATAAATTAATTAAATAAAATAAAAATTATGAAAATATTATGGAAATTTCGTGCAAGATGTTATTGTATGGGTTGGGTCATAATTTGGCCAGCCCATTTGGAGAAAATTGTTTTTAAGCCCCCATTTTCAATATAAACCATCACAAAATTGCCCAACTTTGCAAGAGCATATCTCCCTCAATTTTAAAGGTATGAGGGTGTTCTTGGACTTTTTGGAAATCTTGAAGAGTCCTCTAAACAACCCCATTGGTTTCAGGTCCATATCATTTACCAATCTCAAGTTATGCCCTTTTGAAGTTGTTGACTTTTTGTTGACTTTTGAAATGACCTATAATGTCTTAGATCATATCTTTCAAATGAAGCATTTTTGGGCTTAACTTTCAACATCAAAGTTGTAGAGAATTCAATTTCCTTCAAAATGAGCTTTGGATGGAGACTTGGCGATGAAGTATGTGAAAGTTATGACTGGTCAAAGTTCAGTTGACTTTTACTGAGGAAACCCTAATTTAGAAACTCCTGATTATTGATGATCTGGAATCTCCTTGATGAATCATGATCAACCCTTGATCAAATGATGAATTTTACTTCATATACTTGATGTTGGCAAAAAAACATGAAGTTTGACTTTGGTTTGACCATAGTTGACCTCAGTTTGACTTTTTAACTGCATTGATTGATTTTGACTTATCTGATCATCTGACTGAGCAAACTTTTGAGAAAAGTCTTGAAACTTGACATGGGGGTTCTTACACACATATAAGATGTTATGAAACTCACTTGAGGTATTGGAAGTCCATTTAGCCTGATTAAAGTCAAAACCCTAGTTTTGGATGCACTGCTTAGGAGGTGCATTGTCTGAGGGAATTGTCAACTTCTTTGACCAATTGTGAACTTTGTGAGCCTTGTGAACCATCAAGAAGTGACTTGTAGACTTCATGAACTTCATGAAAGGCCTTGAAGGCATTGGGAAGCTTGTGAACCTTGTGAACCTTCAAGAAGTGACTTGTAGACTTCATGAATCTCATGAAAGGTTATGGAAATGTTGAGAAACTTGTGAACCTTGTGAACCTTCTTAGAACACAAAGTCTTGTATTGTGAGGGCAAATTTTGGGGTGCAACAGATGTCCCGACCAAACTTCTTCAGGTGTCTTCATATCTAACACAGTCGAATGACATTTTTTTATCGGATATGTTGTTGTCGAAACAACCTCAGCCTAAAACACATTCTTAAATCCATCACTAATCAACATACATCTAACCCTTTCGAGGATTGTTCGATTAAATCTCTCAGCTAGACCATTTTTCTGAGGAGTACCTGCTACAGTCTTGTGCCTTGCAATCCTAGACTCGACACAGTAACTGTCGAAAGCTTCATTGTAGAATTCAAGGCCATTATCAGTTCTTAACCTCTTGACCATTCTGCTAGTTTAAGTTTCAACCAGAACCTTCCAACTCTTGAAATTCTCAAAAGTTTCATCCTTAGTTTTCTGAATGAATACCCATAACTCTCTGGAATAATTATCAACTATGGATAGAAAATACCTTGCACCTGAATGTGAAAGATTCCTTGTAGGATCCCAAAGATCAACATGGATGTAATCAAGGGATCCATGTGTTCTTTGTTTACCTTTGTTAAACTTCACCCTACAAGATTTACCAAATACATAAGGTTCACAAAAATCTAACTTCTCGACTTTGTCATCACCTAGAAGGTTATGTTTCCCCAGTTTGACCAGGTGTATCTCGTTGACATGGCCCAATCTTATGTGCCATAATTTTCTTCGACAATAGTTTCATGGATGCAACATTTGTCGAACCAATTACAACTTCAGCCTCAAGAGTATACAAGTCATGTTTCTTCACGCTTCTCAAGACTTCCTTCTACCCCTTCATGTCTTTTAGGATACTTTTCTCTCCTTGAAATACATATACTTTCTTGTCGAGTTCACTAAGAGAAATCATATTTCTCTTTAAATCAGGTACAATATCTGACTTCAGTCAATAGCCTTATTAACTCATCATGGAGCTTGAATCTCACTTATCCAATATCTTCAATTTTGCAAGCTTTGTTGTTTTCTAGCAACACCGATCCACCATCTTGATCACATATCTCCTCAAACAAATATTTGTTTGGAGTCATGTGCCAAGTTCAACCTAAATTCATATCTACTCTTTCCTTGATTCGCAGCTTGAAACCACAAGAACATCAGATGAGTCAAAATCATCTTGAACAATGGTAGCATTGCCATTATCCTTACCTCCTTGATCTTTTAGGAGTTCAGGGAACACCTTTCAAATATGACCCTCCTTCTTACAATTATAGAATCAAACACTAGATGCTTCACCGCTATAAGACTTTTGATGACTTTTACCATTCTTCTTGTCGAACTTACCTTCCTTTCGCAAGAATTTTGCCTAAATGGCCAAACCTTCACCAACCATCGAAGGTTTTTTCTCCTTTCGTTTGTTCAAGTCCTTAGAGTAGAAGGAAGATTGAACATCTTCAAAGGTTAAGGACTATCTTCCGTACAAGAGGTTTTCTTTGAAGTTAACATGTGTTTTGGGCAAAGTGCATAACAAAAACAACGCTTAATCTTCATCATCGATCTTCACATTAATATTTTCAAGATCAATAATCAACTTATTGAACATATCCAACATGTAACACGGTGGGAGAACTAACTTGGGGTTTTTGTTTGACAAAAACATGTGCGGATAGCAAGAGTCGCCACCGACTTTTATTTTATCTAATAGGAAAGAGTATAAAAGAACTGGAAAGACCTTAAAAGATTTTGAGTTTGGGGGGTAGGTTATACAAAGGGAAGGTGTTAGCACCCTTTGTATCCATGGTTATCCATGGGCTCTTAGTTACTTAGCTCACTTTAACTCGTTTGAAAAATAGGGCAGTGTGTGTTTAGAAAATATTTTCAGAAGTTCTTTGTTATGATCCTCGTATGGATGTATACAAAGTCTTGAGTTTGAAAATGTTTTTGAAAGTGGGGTGTGAAAAAGATTTTTGAAAGCTGTGAGCAAGTAATTAAGTGTTACCTACCCTAAGTTTGGTCTTTCATGTTTTTCTATTTCCTTTCAATGGTAGGATTGTCTTTACTATTAAGGAGTAAGTAGTCGTTACCTTGGATTGTATTAAGGGACGGGCGTAGGGTCATCGTATGCTCCAATTTTGATCACTTGGTGATGAGCGTAGCGACTTGATTAACGCATGAAGATTGCTTTTGCTCTGAATGGTTTCCAACGTCTGGTAAGATTTGCTAGTTCAGTTGGGGGATAGAGAGAGATGGACTAGTGTCGCTCCCGGGATTTTCATCCTAGTACAAACGCGAAAGTGGCGCGGAAAGGTTAGAGTCACCAGCCAGACATTTTTATCCCGAAAGAATGGGAAAGGTAATGTTGCACAAACCTGAGGAAGAAGGAAAGGACAAGGCCTTGCGAACCAAAGAGACTGAGTTCGGGAGTCGGTTACGACCTGGGAAGGTATTAGCACCCAGATCGTCCGCCATACCCGACGGGATCCACGCTTGCAAAAGAAACTATTTCAAAGGGTGAGGGTATGAAAGCTGCAGCAAAAGAAATGAAAATGAACTGGGAAAGAATCTGAGAAAAGAACTGAAATAAGAAATGAAAAGGAAAAAATGTAGGGAAAATAAAGATTGTGCTCGAACGGGCCCTACCCCGCTGCCTACGTACCTCATCAGGACAATGAGGATCAGAGACGCCGTAGTTCCCCTAACTAGGGGTAGAAAAGAAATTGCTTGTGAATTAAAGGCTTGAACTGCCTATGCCATTGCTCAGGTGTTGCAGGCTCGGACGACGAGTGTGTAACCGTCTTGCAAAGTGACAAGTAGGAGCAAGTTCGCGGACGGAGCGAAGGAGATGAGAAAAGAATTCCCGAAGGAAAGACGCTTATTGTCTGTTTGTGTTTTTTAGAAGCTTTCATGAATGAAGGTTTGCATAGGTAAATGTACCTAAGTCTTACTCAATGGGATGTGTACATCTCACATCATCCCGAAATGGAATGCGCAAGAGGCACACCTATCTATGGAGGAAATCCCCAAAGCTAGTCCCACAAGTGAAGACTCAAGCACACTGGCCTATTACCCTTATTAAGTGTTTTTGTGGTTTTTTGGTTAAGAAGTGTTTTTTAGCTTTTCTTTGTGAGGTACTCATGCTAAGACCTATCCACCACGAGTGATGACTCACACCTCGCCCCGAAATGGAACGCATGTGAGCATCTCATAGCAAAGTCTCATGTCACATGAAAGTACTCAACCTTTATTAAATGAATTAGAATTAAGTTTGAAGATGAGAAGAGAGAGCACCAAAGGATCTCAAAGGAAAAATTCTAAAGGGGGACTAAAATAATCCTAAGTATTCACATGCATGGATATCCTAAAGGTTAGTGAGGTTTCTACCCTAATGAAGAAGGAAGAAGAAGATAGAAGAAGGGATGAGAAAGGCCCAGGCCCAACAAAAGAGGGTTAGTCCACATAAACATAAAAGGAAGAGATAAGAATTAGAGATGTGGAACTCAATTCCCACATCTCACATTTACCATAGCCCCTGCAAGGTTAGCGTACACGAATGAATACAAGCACAAAGTTCAAAACCAGAATCAAAAGGATATAAAGAAGGGCCTAAGAGTCCAGCAAGATGAAAAGAGAAGTCACACAATACCAAACAATATCAAAATAAAAGCAATGGAACCAAAAGATGGAATTTAAACACTTAAAGAAACAAAATGACTTGAATATGAAGCAAACTCAAAAATTTAGAAGAACCAAGACCTATCCTAGGACCGGGAAGGTATCCTTACCCCAAAGGAACCCCAAACAAAAAGAAGAAGTTGACACAAGTGCCCTTCTAAGCCTATAAGAAATCTAATGAACCAAAAGAAGCAAAATGGGACAAGGTGAGAACAAAAATCCACAAATAATCAACCAGCCATCTAAAAATTCTACAACTGGAACCAAATGATCTTAAAATAAATTATATGAACCTGCCAAAAGGATTTGCAAAAATTCAGAAAGGAACTAGGTCAAATGAATGCATAAACACAAGCTAGGGCAGAAAACTTACACCACAAGATATCAGATCCAAACTCAAGAAATAAATTCCTAAAAATTCTGAGAAAAATCGAATGAAAACTAGAAGATCTTAGGAGCACAATTCAAAAAGAATGGGATCAAAACTCCAAATATTGAAGTCTATAGAAAATCAACAAGACAGGCTAGTCAAGAAATGAAGCAAATGAAGCTATGTACATTGGTGATTTAATTCTGGTACGCTAATCAATGAAAAAAAATAAAATAAAAATATGACAAAATTTTAGAGACACAAAGGAACATCTATGATTTATTTGGGAATTTTTAGATGAATATTTCTATTTTA
This sequence comes from Lathyrus aphaca, assembly GCA_963966055.1. Taxonomy (NCBI): domain Eukaryota; kingdom Viridiplantae; phylum Streptophyta; class Magnoliopsida; order Fabales; family Fabaceae; genus Lathyrus; species Lathyrus aphaca. The sequence goes on along the minus strand of OZ014523.1, from coordinate 65,753,245 downwards.
TACGAATTAAAACCAAACTGAAATAAAAGAGAAATTAAGTTGACAAAAAAAATGAAAGAAATGGGGTGGGTGCAGACAGCAGAAAAATTCAGTTTATTAAATCCTGGGCTGGGGGTGCGGGTAGCGTGAGGCTTTTTAGGCCCAAGCAAACATACACAAACAACTCCTCATTATTCTCTAAACACCATTATACTAATCCATTATTACACTAACTAGAACAACTACTTTCTAAACATTATTCTACACAATACACTAATCCAATATTATACTAATCAAACTATTGTTAAATTCCTAACAAGTATTCTAACTAATCTCAACTAAAAAAAAAAATCTTTTTTATTTTCTAACACTATTCTAATTACTTTATATTTCCTAAAAAATGTTCTAATCTATTCCAAATAATTACTCTAACAATCATACTAAACAATTATATTTTCTAAAATATTAACTAAACAAATACTAATCCTAAAACTATATATCTCCTAGACTATTATTTTTCTAAGCATGATATTTCTAAAAAAGGTGTTAACTAATCAAACATTATATTAAATTTCTAAACAAATATTATCCTAATCTATTCTAAACAATTATTAACCAATTAACCTATTTTTATTTCATAAACAACTACTAACTAAACAAAATTAATCCTAAAACTATATATTCTAAACTATTATCTAAACAAAACATTAATCCTAAAACTATATATTTTCTAAACTATTATTCTGTTCTTTATTCTAAACAAATATCTAAACAATATTCACCTACTTAAATTCTATCTATTTTCTAACAGTTTTTAAACTAATTAACATTTTATATTTTCCAAACAATCATTAACTAAACATTATGTACTAAACTAATTCTTTATATTCCCTAAACAATTATCATTGCTAATTAATCCTACACAAAATATTCTAAACAAAAATTAAACTCTTTATATTTCCTAATCAATTTATTTCCCTAAACATTATTATTAATACTAACAATTATATTTCCTAAACAATATATCAACTTAACTAAACAACATTCTAATCACTTATTTTCTAAACAATTTCCTAAACATTATATTAAATGATTAAGCTAACTAAACTCCATTATATTTTCTAAACAATTATCTAACAATTATACTAACTCTATTCCCTAACAGCTCTTTTTTTTTTTATTACTATATTTCCTAAAAAATTGTTAATTAGTCAAACATTATGTTAAATTTCCAAACAATCATTAACTAAACATTTCTAAACAGTTACTATCCTAATTAATCTTTTCTATTTCTTAAACAAATTATCCTAATTAAACTCTTTATATTTTCCAAACCATTATTCGACAATTAAGTTTTTATATTTCCTAACAGATTATTCTAATTAACATTTTATAGTCTCTAAACAATCTATTGACTAATTAACATTTTATAATTTCTAAACACTATTAATCTTCCTAAACACTATTTCTAAACATTATACTAATTTCTATTCTTTCATATTTTTCAAACAATTATTAATCTCTATCCTTTCATATTTTCAAACAAAAATTAATCTACTTATTAAACATTAATATTCTAATTAATCCATTCCTATTCCCTAAACAAATTATCTAAACATTATACTAATTTCTATCCTTTCCTAAACAGTAATTATCCTAAGCATTTTATATTATCTAAACTTATTTTTTTTTCTAAACTTTTATCAATTAATTAAACACTATATATTATTTCTAAACAAATACTCAAAGAACAACAACACAGCAACAACAAAATTCCTCTCTCTCCCTCACAAACTCTCCTTCCCCCCTATCTAACCCTAAAACAGCCGCCATTCTCACATTCATCACCTTCTTCCGCCACTGTCGGCCATCACCTCCACCTCACGACGGCCATTTCAACCTCTAAGCCTAAAACCGCCGCCGCCGGAACTTCCGTTCTTCTTTCCACAACCTTACAAACAAACAAACATCTCACATAACCAATAAAACCAACAGCTATCGGAAATCCTCCGTCATGACCTCCATCGGTAGCCGCCACCATTCACGAAATACAAGCATAAACTCTCACTAAGAAACCTTCCCTAAATCCAAATCCGTAACGGCAAAAATCCAGATGGAAGTATGTGACCGGGACTGAAATACAAGAGGCGGAAAAGAAACAAACGCACGCCTATCACGAAACGAAGATATCACCAATTCAGACTCAAGCAATCGCAATCATACTAACACACAAACAGTTGATCACACACATCTAGCAATTGCGTCAAGTAAGCGGATCGAAAGACAAACCTGTTACGCGATGATACGACAAACAACGCTTGAGCGAGTCTCGATTCGGTGAGTACTTCCTCCTCTGTTTTTGCTTCTGATCTGAACCTTTCTTCCTTTCTTCGGATCCGATTTGCCGTTGCTAATCCAAAATACACGTGCTGACTCTGCTTGCAGGTATGTCGGCGATGCTGCGACGAATTCAATAGCTTGAGGAGACTGAATCGATTGGAGCGATTGAAACAGAATACTAGCTATGCAATTGAATCGAAAGCCAAGGCTGAATCCATAGCACTGATGAAGATGATGCGAACAAAATCGATGAAGGTTATGTTCTTGGCTGAGTTTGGAAGAGCGATTCAATTCTTGCGTTGCGGAGATTCAAAGGAACTGATGAAAACTATCAAGAACTGGATTCCGATTAAGGAGAATTGAAGAGAGATTTTGTGAGAGAAAATTCTGTTTTTTGTGCACTCTGTTTTTGTTATGGTGAGAGTTCTTGAATTCTGTTAGAGTGAGATATTTTCGGTTCTGTTATCATTTTCTTGAATGAGAGCTCTTTTTCTGTTATGGTAAAACTCTTTTTCTATTCTGTTATTGTATTGTTATTGCAAAAGGATCGAAAATCATTCTAGTTGAAATCTCTTTTTTCTGTTATTATGATCCCCTTTTTTTTTCTGTGTATGTGCTGCGTGTGCGGGCTTGACAAAAGATTGGCCTTCCCTTAATATTTTTTTTTTTATAATAATTTTTTTTTTGACAAATGAGTAAAAAAATGGATTTGATTTCTATATCTTTTTTTTTTTGTAAGAAAAGAAATGGTAAGAATGAGAATATGGATCAAAAGTAACAAACTAGAAAAGAATGTATGGTTAGAAATAAATGTACAAAAAGAATTGGTTTGATGGACGGTGGCTAAAATGTAAATGATTATGATGTAAGACGGATAACGGTAAGGAAATTGGGTTAAATTGACAATTGGGATAAAAATGGTTTAGGAACGGATGTAGAATTTGACACTTTGTAGAACGAACCAATCATCACCAATACGCACATAGTCACGAAATCTCAAACAATTAGTTCATTCAACTGAACCAGTTTGCATTGCTTCCACAAAGATCCTTTAATCGGCCAGAAAGCCACTACCACTGCACAATTCACAAGTAAAGCAATGATTGTCTGAATAAATCATTCTCTGAGCATCTGACCAGAATTACTTCGAATTAATTTGAATTGTTTCTCAGGAGAATAAATCCACAGACGCACATAGTTGAACTTATAATCATGGTAAGCCTGAATATCCGAATCCACAACCATCACATGAACCACTGCTTAAAAAAATCAAGTGCTTTCGCCGAATTCGCACTGTTTGAAAAATAACCCCTGAAACATGAAGACTCAACAGCTGAATTAATTTCCTGATATCTGAACAAGATTAGGTCTAGCGTCCGTTTGACTCAGATGGCCGCACTGAAATCACTGCCAGTCTATGCTATGCTTCCACAATGAATGTTATGCTTCATTTTTCTATGCTAATGATGAAACATAAAAAATATGAAAATGAATATGAATATAATAATCATGATGTGATATGATGCTTAAAAACAAGAGGGCAAATTTGGGGTGTTACAGCTGCCCCTATTCAATCAACTGTTAATCTGAAAAGGATGAGAGCAACGGCTATCAGACATTCGAGATAAACTGTGATTGAATACCAAGAAGACCTGAAATTTGCACTCTGATGAAGAATGCAACACTGGGAAATAAACCCAACCAGATGACGCTCTGGGAATAAGAAGGAGAGAAGAAGCAGACGAGCTTCGTCCAAGTTGAAACTGATATCTGGAATACTATCATGTTGACAGACGAGTCTTCGCATGACCTGTGACGCCAGGTGCAGAGAGCGGACGAGCCCTTAAGGATCTTCAAAGTAGCCTGAGATGGACGAATCTCCTTCACTAATCCTTACGCAGATAAGTGGAATAAGACGGACGAGTCTTCTTCGGATAACCCTTACGCAGGCTCCGGGAATGCATATAAGTCTGTGGGATAGACATGCAATCAAGGTAGACGAACCTTCTTCATATATTATCCGCGGATATATGGTATAAGACAGACGAGTCTTCTTAACAAACCTGTTACGCCAGGTGCAGCATCAACAATAATTGGTGCCTGAGACAGACGAGCCTCCTTCGGATTTACCTGTTACGCCAGGACCGATAACCATTTCGACATTTAATTCCCACTGTCAGGATTCGAAACCTCTTCAATACAGACGAGTATTGGATGATCATCAAAATAACACAGACGAGTGCCATAAGTCAATGATACAAACGAGTATCAGACGATGATCTGAGAAACACAGACGAGTGCCTCAAGTAATGATACAGACGAGTATCAGCAACTGGTATAGACGAATACCAGAAATTCAAACACCGACGAGCATTTGAAGTAGCAATACAGAAATACCAGGGTAAACAGCAAATCCTCACATACAGCTGCAGGCTAGCACAGACGAGTGCTGAAGATGATACAGACGAGTATCCGAGCTTCAGAACACAAACGACTTCCGGGGGATAAAAGCAGACGAGCTTCAAACAAACACAGACGAGTGTTGGACAGTTGCAGACGAGCAACAATAGAGAATACATATCAAGGCACAGACGAGTGCAGCGAAGGATCCAATACCCAACACAGACGAGTGTTGGAGAGGTTGCAGACGAGCAACAACAAATAACATATCAGAACACAGACGAGTGTTGAGGAGTTGCGGACGAGCAACTATCATAACCAAACACAAGCGAGTGCTGGACAGTTGCAGACGAGCAATAACAAGGTAACTATTTCAAAGCACAGACGAGTGCTGGAAATTGCAGACGAGCAACAACAGAGGTATCGTAACACAGACGCGTGTTGAGAATCAACAGCAAAATAATACATCTCCAAGCACAGACGAGTGCTGGAATTTGCATACGAGCAGTCACCAACTGATATAATCAAACACAGACGAGTGTTTGAAATTGCAGGCAAGCAGAATCAAAGTAATCATAAATCACCATTGGGGAAATCAAACGAGCGATACCATTGAGCTAACACAGACGAGTGTTGAAAGATGCAGACGAGCAGCCATAAAGCAGTGATATGTCCTTGCTGGGGAAACTTGCTTAAAGATAACACATACGAGTGTTGAAGATTGCAGACGAGCAATAAACGAATGCCTGATCGGCAACAAGAGATACAACTCTGCAAGGGAAGACAAGTCAAGAGGTCTGGATACCCACTCCGACTGAGGTGATGAATACCTGGCTGTATCACCAAATAAAACAACAATAGGGCAACTTTGCTGGGAAATATTTCACGGACGGAGGTGAAAATCAAATATGAACTCTGTGGGGACAAATCATCTTCAGACTTGGCTGGGGAAGCTTCTTGGGCAAATACTCTGGCTGTGGAGAGCGTCTGATGATTCAAGACTCTAAGAGGATATCAGGCCTTCAAGTACCTGATAGGCAAGGACTCTTGTTGGGAATAGAATACTGTCAATTCCATCTCTGATGATGTCAGGCTTTCAGGCACCTGCTGGATATACTCCACTGGGGAAGAATGGACTGCTACTTCACTGGGGAAGAAGAACCTGCTTGGGCTGCCGCCAAGACTTAGCTGGATAAAATCTCTGTCAGAGATGCCAGGCTTCAGATACCTGTTGGAGAAGAAATCTCTGCTTGGGGAAATACTCTACTGGGGAAGAGTACATTGCTTGAGAGAATGTGACGCCATCCTGCAACCTGCAACAACAGAAAACACACGTGTGTCCCGAGGATTTGCATGGAATGATCAGTTCATCCATCATCACCCGACACTCAAAGAGAGTTACAGTTTCCCTGCATGTCAGTTTTCTTTTCAAGATTATCACCATGTTTAGATGCAATGCTATTTTTGCCAAAAATTCAGGACATTTTGCAAACAAAAATAAACACAACTTTTTAAATGAATATTATTTTATTGAATGGCCTCTGAATAGGCAAAGATTTACATCAGGAAGCAACCACCTGGAAAGAGGTAGCCACTATAGAAATTGAGAAAAGAAACTATCCTAATGGCAATGTACACGGCATTCCAAGGAGTTCCATTTCCGCTATGACCTACATGTCTTCAAGACTCTCCATTCTGCTTTGGCTTTCTGAGAGGACAAGGGGACTGTTTCCTATCCTTCCGATATTGTCAAGCTGTACGAAACGATGACGTGGTTCAGATAACTTGGATCACAGTTGTTCGCTTATTCCCTTATTTTGCGTGGACCGCCCTCTCGGGTTTTCAATCCACCGGGATACCCTTTTTTGCCTGAGCTGTCCAATGTGGCTTTTCAACTCAGCGGGTGTACACATTTTTTATATTTATTTCCCTAATTTTTGCCTGAGCCTTTTATTCTGTTTTTAGCTCGCCGGGATGCCCTTTTCTTGCCTGGACTTACATTCTGTTTTTGTGTCCAGCGGGTCTCTTTATGCGAAGTATTTTTTAACTGCGTCCGAGTTAACAGGGGATGGGAAGTCATCTCCATCCATAGTGGTGAGCATCAGTGTTCCTCCTGAGAAGACTTTCTTCACTATGAATGGTCCCTCGTAATTTGGGGTCCACTTGCCCCTGTTATCTGAACCTGGAGGAACGATCCTCTTCAACACAAGCTCTCCCACTCGATACTCTCGAGTACGCACTCGTTGGTCGAATGCCCGTTTCATTCTCCTCTGATAAAGCTGACCATGACAGATAGTCGCTAATCTCTTTTCCTCAATTAGACATAGTTTATTGTAACGAGCACGTACCCATTCAGCCTCATCTAGTTTGACATCCATCATCACGCGCAGTGAAGGAATCTCTACTTCAACAGGAAGGACTGCCTCCATACCATACACCAGAGAGAAGGGAGTTGCCCCTGTTGACGTCCTGACCGACGTTCGGTACCCATGCAAAGCAAACGGTAACATCTCATGCCAATCCTTGTAGGTGACAACCATTTTCTGCACAATCTTCTTGATATTCTTGTTAGCTGCCTCTACCGCACCATTCATCTTTAGTCGGTAAGGAGAAGAATTGTGATGTTGTATTTTGAAGTCCCGACATAAGTCTGCCATCATCTTATTGTTGAGATTAGAACCATTATCAGTAATGATCCTTTCGGGCACTCCATATCTGCATATGATATCTCTTTTCAGAAATCTTGCTACCACTTGACGAGTGACATTGGCATAAGACGCCGCTTCTACCCACTTGGTAAAGTAATCAATCGCGACCAAGATGAAGCGATGACCGTTCGAAGCAGTTGGCTCAATCTTCCCGATCATGTCAATGCCCCACATAGAGAAAGGCCAAGGAGATGACATGACATTGAGTGGGTTAGGAGGAACATGCACTTTATCTGCATATATTTGGCACTTGTGGCATTTTCGAGCGAATGAACAACAGTCTGCATCCATTGTCATCCAGTAATACCCTGATCTCAGCAGTTTCTTTGCCATAGCATGCCCGCCTGCATGGGTACCAAAAGATCCTTCATGGACTTCCTGCATCAACAGGCTTGCTTCGTGTCTATCCACGCATCTGAGCAAAACCATGTCGAAGTTCCTCTTGTACAAAACCCCGTCTGTGTTCAAGAAGAAACTAGCAGCAAGTTGCCTCAAAGTCTTTTTGTCTTTGGAAGATGCCCCTGTTGGGTACTCTTGCTTCTCCAGGAATAACTTGATATCAAAATACCAAGGTTTCTCGTCAGACACGGCGTCTACAGAGAAAGCATAAGCTGGAGAGTCAAGCCTGGAGATGTCAATTCTGGGCACAAAGTTCCAACACATGACTTTAATCGACGAAGAGAGAGTAGCCAAAGCATCGGCAAATTGATTTTCGTCACGTGGTATGTATTTGAGCTCAACTGTCGTAAAGAATGTCAACAGTTTTCTAGCATAATCCCTGTACGGAACTAGATGTTCTTGATGTGTATACCACTTGCCGGTAATTTGGTTAATGACGAGGGCTGAATCTCCGAATATATCGAGGTTCTTAATCCGAAGATCAATTGCCTCCTCTATTCCCATTATACACGCCTCGTATTCCGCTTCATTGTTGGTGCAGCCAAAAGTAATTCTGGCAGCGAAGGGTAAGTGGACACCTTCAGGATTAATGAGTACGGCACCAACTCCACGACCATTGATATTGACTGCCCCATCAAACATCAACTTCCATTTGGATTCAGGGTCAGGCCCCTCCTCCGGAAGTGGTTCCTCATAATCGTTTGTTTTGAGGTACATGATGTCCTCATCAGGGAAATCAAATCTCATCGGCTGATAGTCATCCTCAAGAGGTTGCTGAGCAAGGTATTCCGACAATACACTTCCTTTGATGGCTTTCTGAGAAGTGTACTGGATGTCGTATTCAGTTAAAATCATCTGCCATCTAGCAACCCTTCCGGTCAATGCTGGCTTCTCAAAGATATACTTGACAGGGTCCATCTTGGAAATGAGAAGTGTAGTGTGGGTCAACATATACTGCCTTAGTCGGCGAGCAGCCCATACCAAAGCGCAGCAAGTTTTCTCGAGCAGTGAGTATCGGGATTCACAGTCGGTAAACTTTTTGCTAAGGTAATAAATGGCGTACTCTTTTCGACCAGACTCGTCATGTTGGCCGAGCACACACCCCATCGACCCTTCTAGCACGGTCAAGTACATGATTAATGGTCTCCCCTCCACTGGAGGCATCAGAATTGGAGGCTCCTGCAAATATTCCTTTATTTTGTCGAAAGCTCTTTGACAATCATCATTCCACCTGACTGTCTGCTCTTTTCTTAGCAGTTTGAATATCGGTTCGCACGTGGCAGTTAGGTGAGATATGAACCGAGAAATATAGTTCAATCTACCTAAGAACCCGCGCACTTCCTTTTCTGTCCTTGGTGCAGGCATATCTTGAATAGCTTTCACTTTAGCAGGATCTACCTCAATTCCTCTTTGACTTACAATGAAACCCAGCAATTTTCCGGAACGCACTCCGAAAGTGCACTTGTTCGGATTCAACCTCAGCTTGTACTTGATCAATCTATCAAATAACTTCTTCAAGTTAACCAAATGCTCCTCTTCGTCTTTGGACTTTGCAATCATATCATCCACATAACATTCGATCTCCTTGTGGATCATGTCATGGAACAATGTGACCATTGCCCGCTGATAAGTTGCCCCGGCGTTCTTCAAACCAAAGGGCATGACCTTATAGCAGAATGTTCCCCACGGGGTAATGAACGTTGTCTTCTCCATGTCCTCCGGCGCCATTTTTATCTGATTATAACCGGAGAATCCATCCATGAAGGAGAACACTGAGAATTGAGCAGTACTGTCGACCAACACGTCGATGTGTGGCAACGGAAAATCATCCTTTGGGCTTGCTCTGTTCAAATCTCGATAGTCAACGCACATCCGGACCTTGCCGTCCTTTTTAGGCACTGGTACGATGTTAGCTACCCAAGGTGGGTAACTAGTCACGGCAAGGAACCCGGCATCCCACTGTTTCTGTACCTCCTCTTTAATCTTCATCGCCATATCCGGGCGAGTTCTTCTCAATTTTTGCTTTACGGGAGGACAATCTTCTCTCAGGGGTAGCTTATGCATCACGATATCGGTGTCTAAACCTGGCATATCTTGATATGACCAAGCAAAGATATCCACATACTCTCTCAGCATACTGATCAGCTCTTTCTTAACGTCGGCCTGCAGATTGGCCCCTATCTTGATTTCTTTCTTTGCATCTTCACTGCCAATGTTGATGGTCTCAATCTCTTCTTGATGAGGCTGAATAACTCGTTCCTCTTGTTTCAACAATCTGACCAACTCTTCAGGGAGGTCACAGTCTTCCTCAACCCCTTCATCAGCTTGGTAGACTGGATTATCAAAGTCATGCATAGTCATAGCAGGAACGTTATCCGTGGAATCCGGATGATCAACACTGCACAAATGATGTGCTTATTCAGAATCTGCTTATTTTGAAAAAGAGACGCTAACACAAAGCAAAAAATGAAAAAAAAACACATTGCCATTTTTATATATTGTTTTTGTGAAAAAGTTTAAAAACAAAGACAGAGAACATAGTTTATCTGAAATGTCCTTTTATTTCATAGCAAAATAACAATGCGATACAAAACATGGTGGCCCAATACAATGGATCCAAGCATCTTGGGCAGAATGCTGGACTTGACAATGCAATATGCTAATAAACGGAAACAAACAATTACTTTGAGAGCCAGGTGACTTGAACAATGTCTTCAGCAGACCAATTTCCTAGCTCCTCGCCGGGTGCACACGGGCGGATCCAATTGTTGTCCCAGTCTCGGTCACTATCTCCGTCTTGACTTGCCATACAGATTTGATCGCGGTCGAGCAACCCAGCACTTGTAAATGAGATAGCTTTACCACTCTGAGTAGACCCTCCAGGTTGATACCCTAAGCCAAATTTGTCATCCTTCTTTTCCAGCTCCAATAGCTTGCCCCAGCCCTGAGCATTGCCTGATTGGACGACCTCCTTTGCTTCCTGATAAGAATGAATTAACGTGCCTTCGTTGTTTTTCTTCACCGGAGTCAAGATACTGACATCTGCCTCAAAAGCTTGGCACAAAGTCTCGTGAATTTCTCCGTCCATTTCTACATATTTAAATGTTGACAGATGGCTGACGAATATATCTTCTTCCCCGCAAACCGTGATGACCTGACCGTCCACCACATACTTAAGCTTCTGGTGCAGAGTTGAAGTGACAGCTCCAGCTGCATGTATCCACGGTCTGCCCAACAAGCAACTATACGCAGGCTGGATATCCATGACATAGAAGACACTCTTGAAGACTTGAGAGCCTATCTTAACAGGCAACTCAACCTCTCCGAAAACTGATCTTCTTGAACCATCGAAAGCTTTAACCACCAGATCACTCGGCGTCAGAACAATCCCATCAATGTCAAGCTTCATCAACACTTTTTTCGGAAGCACATTCAAAGAAGAACCTGTATCTACAAGGACATGAGACAGCACAGCGCCCTTGCATTCCATCGTGATATGCAGTGCTTTATTGTGATTCCTTCCCTCCGAAGTGAGGTCTCGGTCAGTGAAGCCCAAGCCATGGCTAGCATTGACACTTCCAATAACAGCCTCAAGTTGATTGACCGTGATCTCTTGAGGAACGTAAGCCATTTGAAGTACTTTCAGCAAGGCTTCTCGGTGCGCGGGAGAGCACATCAACAGTGACAAGATAGAAATCTTTGAAGGTGTCTGATTCAGTTGATCAACCACCTTATAGTCACTCCTTTTGATGATCCTCATGAACTCCTCTACCTCATTTTCAAACGTCCCCTGCCCAGCCACAGGAGTAGTTGACTCGTCATTCGCAATCTGCTTTCCTTTGTCTTTGGACGAAGCTTCGGCCTCGGGATCCTTTCTCAGTGCAGGGGGAGCAAATAAACGGCCACTTCGAGTAAAACCTCCAACACCTCCCACATTTTCAATAGTCAAGTCAGCAACAGGTCTACTCTCCATCTTCTGTCCCGCCACATAGACATCGGAACCATAATGCCACGGAATGGCCCTATCATCGGTGTACGGCACTGGCCCAGGTACAGTTATAGTCACGGGACTAATCTGAGGAGCGTAAATGGTAACCGGCCCTTGTCTGACGGGCATATCAGCTTCATCGTAGAAGATAGTAATGGTTGACACATCATCAGCCTCTTCATTACTAATCTTGCTAAATTGCAGAGACCCATCATCAATTAACCCTTGCAAACCCATCTTCAATTTCTCGCAGCCATTCACAGCACTTATACAATCTTCACAATCGAGACAACAACCAGGAAACACTTGACCCTTCAACAGTCTCTCTTTCACCACCCTCAACGGTGTCTTGACTTCATCAATTCTCAGCACCAAACTCAACTTATCATCACTCTCAACAGCATTGACTCTTGCTCCGCCATGGTTAGGCATAGGGTTCGAGTTGACATTCGGTGGCGGCGCAAAGTTGATTGCCTTGGAATCTACGAGATCTTGAACTTTGTGATGCAGCGCCCTGCACTTCTCGGTTGAGTGCCTGGGTGCTCCTGAATGAAAAGCGCATCGCGCGTTGACATCATAACCAGCTGGAAGCTCTCCAGGAGGTGGTGGTGCCAAAGTCCTCAATTGAATAAGGTTCAAGTCTAGTAGTCTCGGCAACAAGGCAGCATACGTCATCGGAATAGCTTCAATCACCCTGTTAGCCTGGCGAGCCTGCCTCGGCTGATATGGTCTTTGCTGGTAGTTGGTTCGAGGTTGTTGTTGTTGCTGATGTTGTTGTGGTGGAGGTAGCATCTGTTGTACGGGAGCTGCAGGAATGGTGACAGCAGCCATATGCTCATAAGGTCTTCTGTAACCACGACCCTGGCTTCGGCCGAATACAGCATTGGTCTCGCCTTCTCTCCTTCTCGGAGGTCCACTAAAAGTTTTCCTCGCTCCATTTGAGCTACTAGCTCCTGGGTCTTGTATCTTCCCCATCTTCAACAGCGTTTCAACCCTTTCTCCCGCAATGACAATATCGTTGAACTTTGTAGCAGAACTCGACGCCAGTCTTTCAAGAAATACCCCCTGGAGGGTACCCATAAACATATCGGCCATTTCATTCTCTAACAAGGGTGGTTGCACCCTGGCAGCTAGCTGACGCCACCTCTGGGCGTATTCTTTGAAGCCTTCTTTTGTTGTCTGAGCCATATGCTGCAACTGGGTGCGATTCGGAGCCATATCCATGTTATATTGGTACTGCCTCACAAAGGCTTCAGCGAGATCCTTCCAGCTCTTGACATTGACCCTGCTGAGTTTCATGTACCACTCAAGGGAAGCTCCCACCAAGCTGTCCTGAAAGTAATACATCCACAATTTCTCATCGTCTGTATGCGCGGCAATTCTCCCAACGTATGATTGCAGATGGGTCTTTGGGCAAGCAGTGCCGTTATACTTCTCGAAAGTTGGAACCTTGAACTTATACGGAATCCTGACTCCAGGAACCAAGCCCAAGTCTGTTATATCGAATCCCAAAGAGCTCTGGGACTGGATAGCCTTGATTTGCTCGACCATCTCTTCAAACCTCTTGTTCATTTCTACCCCTTGACCCTCGGCTTCATCGAGTAGAGTAAACTGATCCTCATGGTTGTCCATATGAAGGTGTTGCAACCCTTCGTTGTTTATATTCACTCCTGGTTGTGTAACTGGAGTTCCACCCTGACGTGCGCCCGCACCGGTGTGATTGTCAGCATTTGCAGCAGCAGCAGCGTTCCGGTTCTGATTCTCAACCATCTCTCGCAGACGCTCTTGATTCTGCCCCATGTCGGCCATTAACGTCATGAAATTGTCCATTCTCTGCCTTAGATCTGCCAAATCTGCCTGCATTTGATCCATGGCTCGCTCTCTGTTAGTCTTGGTTGGGTATCTGTGCACTGCTGGTTGTTCTCGGACTTTGCGAGGAGCTATAGTGCCTGTTATCACAAAACACATTAGTAACTGAGGCAACACCTGCAAAACAAAAAACAAGTTATATGGATGCAATGCAGTTGTTTATGTTTCCAATCACAGGTCATTTATGCCCCGGTTCCGGTATTTAGCAAAGAAAACCAGATGGGCACTGATCCTCGACTTTCAGAAACCTTTGCGGGAAACCACATTCAAACCATAATAGCAAGCAAACCAAAACATGGTGAGAAACATCATAACATAGATCAGCCCATTAGGCACAATAAAACAGAATTCCTCATAGAGTACGAGTTCTTACAGAGGATAAACAAACAGCTAGGACTCCTACAACATGCCTGTAGGTAATCCAAATACAAAGAAAACAAACTAAGAAGCATAACCACCGCCTGAGGATCCTGAAACTCCATCATCAGACCTGACCTTCTTGACTCCTGCCATCAACTTGAGGTCTTCAATCTCTTTGAGTGCTGCTTCAAGGGCTTGTTGACTGTCTGCGAGCTGTTGGGTCTTCTCTCTGCGAATCCTGTGGGCCTGCTCCACCTCTTCTTTCTTGTAAGCCATCTGAGTCTCAAAGAACTCCTCTTTTTCTTTATATTGCTTCAACTCTTGCTCTCTTTGTCCCTTCAACCAAACAATAGACTGACGAGCATCTCTAAGGGTCTTTGACTTCTTCTTGCGCTCAACTTCTCTTTGGGCTTCCATCATCCCTAATCTGCGGAAGTGTGCTTCTTTTCCTGCAAAGTCCTTCTCCTTAGCCTCCAAAGTCGTCTGTATCTTCAGCAGCTTCTCCTCAGCTTCCTTCTTGGCCCTGTTAGCTTGGTGATACAAGCTTACCATCTCGGTATTTTCAACTCTAACTGCATGTAGTTGGGCTTCTAACTTCTTGAATTCCTCCAGAGGCACAGTATCAATGGACTCAGCAACTGGGGGAACTGGTGCTGAAAATGGTAACAAAACTCTTCTGGCTCTGTCTTTCAACCAAGCTTCGTACTCTGGGAATGTCTGATTGTTGCACTTCCCGAAACTAGCTATTCCTTCTCCTTTGATGTTCTTCCAAGCTCCAGCAACCTTCCTCACTAAGGGCATATTATCTTTCACGGAGAAGTAGAAAATGGGGGTCAGCTTCAAATCTTCAGGCACATCTCTCAAAGCGTATCCTAATTGTCTTCTTAACAAGATTGGATTATAATTAATCCCTCCAGTTATTCCTAACAAAGGCACACTATGATAACTCCCGCAGCTGGTGATGAAACGTGCACCTTGCAGCCTTTGAGTGAACCATCTAACATCCTTGGCCAACAACTTTTCCAGCTTCTGAGCCCATATCAGACTATGGTCACTAAACACTCCCGTACTAGGCAAATGCCTCATGAACCACATGTGAAACAACGGAGCACAACAACGGACTAAACCTCCCCTCTTCTTCTCAGTCTTGTAATGAACCGAGTAATACAAATCCCCGAGTAAGGTAGGCACAGGATTCTTCAGCAAAAAGAGATGTATGGCGTTTATATCTATGAACTTTTCCATATCAGCAAACAAAATGGTGCCATAGATAGAAAGGGCCAAGATAGCACAGTCAGCATCCCATTCCTCTTCAACAGCCAATTCTTCCGCCTTCTTTACCAGAACCTCCAAAGAAAACCCAGACACACCTCCTTTAATAATGGTCAAAGACTTCACAGTAGAAGGGCTCAAATAAAGAGCCTCAGCAATAGCCTCAGGTGCAGGCCTACTCATCTCAGAATTGAAAGGAACCTGATCTCGAATCGGCACACCCAGGATCAAAGCATACTCCTCCAGCATAGGACCCAACTGGAAATCAGGAAAGGTAAAGCAACGGAGCTGAGGATCATAATACTACAGCAATGTATGAATGGCACTCCTCTCTGAAGAATCTAACTCTATCACCACATCAAGAATACTCCCGTAAGCTTTTCTGAATCTCTCTACCTGGTTGGGTGTAATCAGCTTTACCATCTTTTTCAACAAACCAACTTTGATATCAAAGAACTTGAAATGAATATTCTGCTTGCGAGGATCTTCCATCTTTGAAGAGAATACCGGAACCGGAAGCAGAGATATGAACCTGTGAATGAAAACAAAAAACAATGATTAATGATGCAATGATGCAATGCAGATGCAAATGCAAGGACATATGGTCATCTGAGACTGTCTGGAGTCTGGCCACTGATAAGGTCCCTCTGAATAACTGACAAACCAAGAGTCCACTGAGTCACACTCTCTGATAATCATAACCCTCTGAAGAGAATCCCTGGACCACAATATCAAGAATACCAGAACCAGAAAACCAGAACTTCGGAACCAAAATAACTGTATCATAACATGAACTGTACTGGTAACATGGGTATGATGAGGTCAAGGGTTCCTGCAAACCTGTAAACCCATCCCCAATCTCACGGGTGTGCTCCGGGTCAAACCTCACGGACTCTCAAAGCCGAATAGCAATAATACTTTCACCATTTCCGAGAAATGGCTTATGACCAAATCAGGGAATCGGTTAGGCATTATGTACTACGCAGGGAGGCCTCAGCTGAGTCCGGGAAAAAACAAGCATCCCTTATAAGTCCCCAGCTTCAAGCGCTGAAATCGAGAAACAATAGTACATTCAGCCCGTAGGATACAGTACTAATGTCATACGACCAGATGCTTTGACTGAGTTCCTATAAGAGAACCAGGCCATCCTATGCGAGTCCCCAGTGGACCCTCGGGTGCGAATGGGTTTGCCACAAAATGTGGTCTGCCACTGCCACCACTGGAGAGGGTTGTTTCCACAAAGGTTCTCAATGATCGGTCCCCAGATGCACATAACTATCAAGGTCCTATCCCGAAGTGGAGGAAATCCCCACACAAGATATTTCCAAGACAGTCGCAATCTGGGCGTGAAACACACTGCCACTCATCATGCCACATGCGAGTACAATATGTCCACTCTAATCCTAGGGTGCACTCAAGCCGGGTACTTGGCTTATCTCTCAGAAACAGTATCACCCATCCCACCAAACAGAAAACCAGTCCAGACAGTCCAGTATGATATATATGATGCGGAAAATAAATACTGAAAACTGTAAATAAAGCTGTAAATAAAGCTGTAAACAACAACAATACAATACAACAAGCCACATCAAACAAGCATCACCCAATGAAACAACAACACACAAGCGCTAGGAGAGACTCACATGGGAACCAGAGATTATCTGGTGTGCATTCCCCAGCAGAGTCGCCAGCTGTCGCTCCCGGGATTTTCATCCTAGTACAAACGCGAAAGTGGCGCGGAAAGGTTAGAGTCGCCAGCCAGACATTTTTATCCCGAAAGAATGGGAAAGGTAATGTTGCACAAACCTGAGGAAGAAGGAAAGGACAAGGCCTTGCGAACCAAAGAGACTGAGTTCGGGAGTCGGTTACGACCTGGGAAGGTATTAGCACCCAGATCGTCCGCCGTACCCGACGGGATCCACGCTTGCAAAAGAAACTATTTCAAAGGGTGAGGGTATGAAAGCTGCAGCAAAAGAAATGAAAATGAACTGGGAAAGAATCTGAGAAAAGAACTGAAATAAGAAATGAAAAGGAAAAAATGTAGGGAAAATAAAGATTGTGCTCGAACGGGCCCTACCCCGCTGCCTACGTACCTCATCAGGACAATGAGGATCAGAGACGCCGTAGTTCCCCTAACTAGGGGTAGAAAAGAAATTGCTTGTGAATTAAAGGCTTGAACTGCCTATGCCATTGCTCAGGTGTTGCAGGCTCGGACGACGAGTGCGTAACCGTCTTGCAAAGTGACAAGTAGGAGCAAGTTCGCGGACGGAGCGAAGGAGATGAGAAAAGAATTCCCGAAGGAAAGACGCTTATTGTCTGTTTGTGTTTTTTAGAAGCTTTCATGAATGAAGGTTTGCATAGGTAAATGTACCTAAGTCTTACTCAATGGGATGTGTACATCTCACATCATCCCGAAATGGAATGCGCAAGAGGCACACCTATCTATGGAGGAAATCCCCAAAGCTAGTCCCACAAGTGAAGACTCAAGCACACTGGCCTATTACCCTTATTAAGTGTTTTTGTGGTTTTTTGGTTAAGAAGTGTTTTTTAGCTTTTCTTTGTGAGGTACTCATGCTAAGACCTATCCACCACGAGTGATGACTCACACCTCGCCCCGAAATGGAACGCATGTGAGCATCTCATAGCAAAGTCTCATGTCACATGAAAGTACTCAACCTTTATTAAATGAATTAGAATTAAGTTTGAAGATGAGAAGAGAGAGCACCAAAAGATCTCAAAGGAAAAATTCTAAAGGGGGACTAAAATAATCCTAAGTATTCACATGCATGGATATCCTAAAGGTTAGTGAGGTTTCTACCCTAATGAAGAAGGAAGAAGAAGATAGAAGAAGGGATGAGAAAGGGCTAGGCCCAACAAAAGAGGGTTAGTCCACATAAACATAAAAGGAAGAGATAAGAATTAGAGATGTGGAACTCAATTCCCACATCTCACACTTACCATAGCCCCTGCAAGGTTAGCGTACACGAATGAATACAAGCACAAAGTTCAAAACCAGAATCAAAAGGATATAAAGAAGGGCCTAAGAGTCCATCAAGATGAAAAGAGAAGTCACACAATACCAAACAATATCAAAATAAAAGCAATGGAACCAAAAGATGGAATTTAAACACTTAAAGAAACAAAATGACTTGAATATGAAGCAAAATCAAAAATTTAGAAGAACCAAGACCTATCCTAGGACCGGGAAGGTATCCTTACCCCAAAGGAACCCCAAACAAAAATAAGAAGTTGGCACAAGTGCCCTTCTAAGCCTATAAGAAATCTAATGAACCAAAAGAAGCAAAATGGGACAAGGTGAGAACAAAAATCCACAAATAATCAACCAGCCATCTAAAAATTCTACAACTGGAACCAAATGATCTTAAAACACATTATATCAACCTGCCAAAAGGATTTGCAAAAATTCAGAAAGGAACTAGGTCAAATGAATGCATAAACACAAGCTAGGGCAGAAAACTTACACCACAAGATATCAGATCCAAACTCAAGAAATAAATTCCTAAAAATTCTGAGAAAAATCGCATTAAAACTAGAAGATCTTAGGAGCACAATTCAAAAAGAATGGGATCAAAACTCCAAATATTGAAGTCTATAGAAAATCAACAAGACAGGCTAGTCAAGAAATGAAGCAAATGAAGCTATGTACATTGGTGATTTAATTCTGGTACGCTAATCAATGAAAAAAAATAAAATAAAAATATGACAAAATTTTAGAGACACAAAGGAACATCTATGATTTATTTGGGAATTTTTAGATGAATATTTCTATTTTATACGAATTAAAACCAAACTGAAATAAAAGAGAAATTAAGTTGACAAAAAAATGAAAGAAATGGGGTGAGGTGCAGACAGCAGAAAAATTCAGTTTATTAAATCCTGGGCTGGGGGTGCGGGTAGCGTGAGGCTTTTTAGGCCCAAGCAAACATACACAAACAACTCCTCATTATTCTCTAAACACCATTATACTAATCCATTATTACACTAACTAGAACAACTACTTTCTAAACATTATTCTACACAATACACTAATCCAATATTATACTAATCAAACTATTGTTAAATTCCTAACAAGTATTCTAACTAATCTCAACTAAAAAAAAATCTTTTTTATTTTCTAACACTATTCTAATTACTTTATATTTCCTAAAAAATGTTCTAATCTATTCCAAATAATTACTCTAACAATCATACTAAACAATTATATTTTCTAAAATATTATCTAAACAAATACTAATCCTAAAACTATATATCTCCTAGACTATTATTTTTCTAAGCATGATATTTCTAAAAAAGGTGTTAACTAATCAAACATTATATTAAATTTCTAAACAAATATTATCCTAATCTATTCTAAACAATTATTAACCAATTAACCTATTTTTATTTCCTAAACAACTACTAACTAAACAAAATTAATCCTAAAACTATATATTCTAAACTATTATCTAAACAAAACATTAATCCTAAAACTATATATTTTCTAAACTATTATTCTGTTCTTTATTCTAAACAAATATCTAAACAATATTCACCTACTTAAATTCTATCTATTTTCTAACAGTTTTTAAACTAATTAACATTTTATATTTTCCAAACAATCATTAACTAAACATTATGTACTAAACTAATTCTTTATATTCCCTAAACAATTATCATTGCTAATTAATCCTACACAAAATATTCTAAACAAAAATTAAACTCTTTATATTTCCTAATCAATTTATTTCCCTAAACATTATTATTAATACTAACAATTATATTTCCTAAACAATATATCAACTTAACTAAACAACATTCTAATCACTTATTTTCTAAACAATTTCCTAAACATTATATTAAATGATTAAGCTAACTAAACTCCATTATATTTTCTAAACAATTATCTAACAATTATACTAACTCTATTCCCTAACAGCTCTTTTTTTTTTATTACTATATTTCCTAAAAAATTGTTAATTAGTCAAACATTATGTTAAATTTCCAAACAATCATTAACTAAACATTTCTAAACAGTTACTATCCTAATTAATCTTTTCTATTTCTTAAACAAATTATCCTAATTAAACTCTTTATATTTTCCAAACCATTATTCGACAATTAAGTTTTTATATTTCCTAACAGATTATTCTAATTAACATTTTATAGTCTCTAAACAATCTATTGACTAATTAACATTTTATAATTTCTAAACACTATTAATCTTCCTAAACACTATTTCTAAACATTATACTAATTTCTATCCTTTCATATTTTTCAAACAATTATTAATCTCTATCCTTTCATATTTTCAAACAAAAATTAATCTACTTATTAAACATTAATATTCTACTTAATCCATTCCTATTCCCTAAACAAATTATCTAAACATTATACTAATTTCTATCCTTTCCTAAACAGTAATTATCCTAAGCATTTTATATTATCTAAACTTATTTTTTTTTCTAAACTTTTATCAATTAATTAAACACTATATATTATTTCTAAACAAATACTCAAAGAACAACAACACAGCAACAACAAAATTCCTCTCTCTCCCTCACAAACTCTCCTTCCCCCCTTTCTAACCCTAAAACAGCCGCCATTCTCACATTCATCACCTTCTTCCGCCACTGTCGGCCATCACCTCCACCTCACGACGGCCATTTCAACCTCTAAGCCTAAAACCGCCGCCGCCGGAACTTCCGTTCTTCTTTCCACAACCTTACAAACAAACAAACATCTCACATAACCAATAAAACCAACAGCTATCGGAAATCCTCCGTCATGACCTCCATCGGTAGCCGCCACCATTCACGAAATACAAGCATAAACTCTCACTAAGAAACCTTCCCTAAATCCAAATCCGTAACGGCAAAAATCCAGATGGAAGTATGTGACCGGGACTGAAATACAAGAGGCGGAAAAGAAACAAACGCACGCCTATCACGAAACGAAGATATCACCAATTCAGACTCAAGCAATCGCAATCATACTAACACACAAACAGTTGATCACACACATCTAGCAATTGCGTCAAGTAAGCGGATCGAAAGACAAACCTGTTACGCGATGATACGACAAACAACGCTTGAGCGAGTCTCGATTCGGTGAGTACTTCCTCCTCTGTTTTTGCTTCTGATCTGAACCTTTCTTCCTTTCTTCGGATCCGATTTGCCGTTGCTAATCCAAAATACACGTGCTGACTCTGCTTGCAGGTATGTCGGCGATGCTGCGACGAATTCAATAGCTTGAGGAGACTGAATCGATTGGAGCGATTGAAACAGAATATTAGCTATGCAATTGAATCGAAAGCCAAGGCTGAATCCATAGCACTGATGAAGATGATGCGAACAAAATCGATGAAGGTTATGTTCTTGGCTGAGTTTGGAAGAGCGATTCAATTCTTGCGTTGCGGAGATTCAAAGGAACTGATGAAAACTATCAAGAACTGGATTCCGATTAAGGAGAATTGAAGAGAGATTTTGTGAGAGAAAATTCTGTTTTTTGTGCACTCTGTTTTTGTTATGGTGAGAGTTCTTGAATTCTGTTAGAGTGAGATATTTTCGGTTCTGTTATCATTTTCTTGAATGAGAGCTCTTTTTCTGTTATGGTAAAACTCTTTTTCTATTCTGTTATTGTATTGTTATTGCAAAAGGATCGAAAATCATTCTAGTTGAAATCTCTTTTTTCTGTTATTATGATCCCCTTTTTTTTTTCTGTGTATGTGCTGCGTGTGCGGGCTTGACAAAAGATTGGCCTTCCCTTAATATTTTTTTTTTTATAATAATTTTTTTTTTGACAAATGAGTAAAAAAATGGATTTGATTTCTATATCTTTTTTTTTTTGTAAGAAAAGAAATGGTAAGAATGAGAATATGGATCAAAAGTAACAAACTAGAAAAGAATGTATGGTTAGAAATAAATGTACAAAAAGAATTGGTTTGATGGACGGTGGCTAAAATGTAAATGATTATGATGTAAGACGGATAACGGTAAGGAAATTGGGTTAAATTGACAATTGGGATAAAAATGGTTTAGGAACGGATGTAGAATTTGACACTTTGTAGAACGAACCAATCATCACCAATACGCACATAGTCACGAAATCTCAAACAATTAGTTCATTCAACTGAACCAGTTTGCATTGCTTCCACAAAGATCCTTTAATCGGCCAGAAAGCCACTACCACTGCACAATTCACAAGTAAAGCAATGATTGTCTGAATAAATCATTCTCTGAGCATCTGACCAGAATTACTTCGAATTAATTTGAATTGTTTCTCAGGAGAATAAATCCACAGACGCACATAGTTGAACTTATAATCATGGTAAGCCTGAATATCCGAATCCACAACCATCACATGAACCACTGCTTAAAAAAATCAAGTGCTTTCGCCGAATTCGCACTGTTTGAAAAATAACCCCTGAAACATGAAGACTCAACAGCTGAATTAATTTCCTGATATCTGAACAAGATTAGGTCTAGCGTCCGTTTGACTCAGATGGCCGCACTGAAATCACTGCCAGTCTATGCTATGCTTCCACAATGAATGTTATGCTTCATTTTTCTATGCTAATGATGAAACATAAAAAATATGAAAATGAATATGAATATAATAATCATGATGTGATATGATGCTTAAAAACAAGAGGGCAAATTTGGGGTGTTACAACTAGCTCTTTTTTGCTTGCCCCTATCTGTAGGGTGTTTGAAATAAATCTGGTGGGGAATCTTTGAGAGTTATCATGACATGATATGTCCCAGTGTCTGGATTTAGGTAAGAGTCTGCCCCTAATTGAGCTTTTGAAGATGATTTTCCCCTGATTGAGCTATTAAAGGTCTTGCCACTAATTGAATTGTTGAGGGTGATCTACCCTTGATTGAGCTTTTGAGGGTGATCTTCCCTTGATTGAGCTTTTGAGGTATTGTTGATTCGGGTCAGCACCAGCGAAAGTTCAAGTTCCTCTTGATTACCCCTTGTTGGGATTGCTTTGATGTCAAGCACTGGTTTGCAATTAAATTATTAATACACAAATGATAGTGTTAATGCAACGTTCATGCAAGCTTTGAAAAAGTCAATCATTTGAATGATTGTGATAGTGTGACGAATGAACCGTTAGTCCAAACGTGGTGCTGATTTATAAAGTGTGAAAGATGCAGCAAGAAGAATATGCTATCAAGATTGAGGATTATCAAATCTCTAGGAGTCAGTTTACGCAACCTTTCTGTTGTATGCTTTCAGAATAAGCTTCCCCTAAATTAGGTATTTTGAGGGTTGTAATGTGGTCTGGTTCATAGTTATGAAACAAAGGTATAAGGCTCAAAGTTTGATTTGTACCCACCCCTTCTTCGTAATGGTCTCCAGTCCTACATTCAGTTAACTCTACACATGAATTTGTCTTCCAAAAGGGATTTAACATTGTAAGAGTGAAAATGAAGCTTTAAGGTTCGCATTGAAGTGGCAGTCATCTTATTTGGTTGTGATTGGATGTCAGTGACCCTTTAATTCTTGATGTGGTGGTCATCGATTTTTTTATAGGATTTGAGCCCCTATTTTGCTTTGTCTTTGATATGGATTTGACTGGACTGCTTTATGAAGTGCTTGGTCCACCGAGATTTGCTATGATTCTTCTTTTATGACTAAGTCTCCCTTTGGATGCTCAACTTAGTGGTTTTTTAATTTTCTTTTTCGCCTAAGTCTCCCTTTCGGTGCTCGACTTAGCGGTTTTTTTATTTTTTGTTGTTGAATGTTACGACTGCCAAGTCACTGGTTGATGGTCCTCCGTCTGGATGTCTCATCTTGCAATTTGAAGGTGTAGTTAGGTCAACTGAACACTACCCTTCCCTAAGTTAAGCATAAGGGTTTGTATCTGAAAGAAACTCCTACTTTTAGGCTCGAAGTGGTTGACTAGGGATTAACTCCTTATCTCTCCAGTGTTTGGGGATTTGAAAAAATGCCTGTACAACTTTCTAGTAATCGGTTGTAGTCTATTGCATCATATAACTTATAACCATTAGTGGAGTGATACCCAACAAGTATCATCAATTCCCCCTTATCCTTCAACTTCTTTCGAAGTTGCCCTGAAACATATGTCGATACGCTATGGAACCAGAAACTCTCAAATGAGTCAGATTCAATTTGAATCCCGACCATATCTCCTTCAATGTTATCTTCTCAAGCTTCTTTGTTGGACACCTATTCAAAAAACAGGCAGTTGTGGATATCATTTCTCCCTGTACCTCTTTTGGAAAATTCATCCCTTTAACATGCTTGTCACCATGTTCATAATTGATCAATTCTTTCTTTTCATAAAACCGTTTTTCTGCAGTGTATAAAGTGGTACTACCTAGTGTCCTATCCATTCTTGATAACAAAACTTCCCAAAGTCAGTTGAGACGTATTCTTCACCACCATTTATCTTAAGAACTTTGAGCTTATGACCGCTTTGTCGTTCAACCATGGACTTAAACTTCTTAAACATTTCAAATACCTCATATTTTCTCTTGATTAGGTATGTCCATAACTTTCTACTATAATCGTCGATGAATGTGATAGAATATTTATTGCCATAAATAAAATTAACTTGTATTGGTACACACACTTCGAAATACACCACTTCAAGGTGATGCTTGGTTCTACAACGCGTATACTGGCTAAATTTACTCTTATATTGCTTCACTTGCACACATTTTTCATCAACTGCAACTGATATGTTGATCAATAAAACCCCCGTTACCATTCTGATCTTTTGCAATGCATTGAGATGCTTAAGACGATAGTTCCATATCCACTATTCTCGACTAGCCATTAAGAAAGACATATATGCTCCATAATATTCAACTCAACCTTGAAGGTTCTATTGGCAATTATATGAGCTTTAAGGATCAAAACCCCATTTGCATCTATAATGCGTAATACCTTCTTCACCATATGAATCTTGTAACCCTTCTCAAGCAATTGGCCAGTACTTAAATGATTACACTTGATTCCAAAAATATACAACACATCCTTTATCAAAGAATGTATACTACCATTTCTCCTGATTGATACATCATTGATCCCTTCCGCCTCTATAGTGGTGTCATATGCGAACTTCACTTTGTTCTTCATGTCACAATTGATTTTAATAAACCAAACCTTCCTTCCCATCATATGCGTAGAACATCTAGAGTCCAGCTACAATTCCTCGTTGCATTGAACTACTTCTCTCACAGTCACCACTACATATTCTTTTGCGTGTAATCGGTTATACCATGCTTCTACAATGTTTCAAAAACTGCTGCTATCCTGCAGCTTGTTGTTGTTGCATTCCCCTTCTCTGATCATGACCAAGAGTGTGTCCTCTTCATGAAACTCTTGTCTTGCAACCTTGGCTTCATCCACTTAAGGTTCCTTCTTGTTCACATTGCAATCTCTTGCAAAATGATTGAACTTTTGACAAACAAGGCATCACATCTTACTTTTGTCTATCCTCTTCCTTTCACCCCTAAAATTTCCTAACAACCATTTTTGTTGCAACTGTTGTCACCCCTTTGACAAGTCTAATTCTTGGAACTTTAGGACTCTCTTCCACCGAAATTCTGAAAATTTGATTTACTCTTTGTCTCTCCCTGGATTTCCATCCTAGTACAAACACGAAAGTGACGCGGAAAGGGTAGAGTCGCCAGCCAGACATTTCTATCCTGAAGGAACGAGAAAGGTAATGTTCCACGAATCAAAGAGAAGAAAAGAAAGGACAAGGTCCTGCAAACCAAAGAGACTGGGGTTGGGAGTCGGTTACAAATTGGGAAGGTATTAGCACCCCAGATCGTCCGTCGTACCCGACGGGATCCACATTTGCCAAGAAACTGTTTAAAAGGGGTAAGAAATGAAGCTGCTGCAAAAACTGGGACTGGTACTAAAGAGAAAAGAAAAAAGAAATGGGGAAAATGTAGAGAAAATAAAAGATTGCTCGAACGGGCCCTACCCCACTGCATACGTACCTCATCGGGAAATGAAGATCAGAGACGACGTAGTTCCCCTAACTAGGGAGGAAACCTTTTTGTGTTTTTTAAAGATTGAACTGCTTATGTCAATGTTTAGGTGTTGCAGGCTCATCTGGAACAAGTGTGTTACCATATTTCAAAAGGACAAGTAGGAGCAAGTTCTTACATTGAGAGTGAATGAGATGAGAAAAGAAGTCCCGAAGGAAAGACATTTATTCTTTGTTCAGTGTTTTTTAAGAGTTTTCTCTGAGGTTTGCATAGGTGAGTGTACTTGAGTCTTACTCAATGGGATGTGTACTTCTTACATCATCCCAAATTGGAATGGATAAAAAGCACACCTAGCTATGGGGGAAATCCATAAATCAAGCCCCAAAAATGAAGGCTTAAGCACACTAGCCTATTGAACTTTATTAATTATTTTTGTGGTTTTTGGTTAAGAAGTGTTTTTTAGGTTTTCTTTGAAGTGATCTCATGTTAAGACCTATTCATCATGATAGATACCCTACACCTCACCCCAAAATGGGATGTGTTCAAGTACCCCATGGTAAAGTCTCTTGGCACTTGAGAAAACTTATCATTTATTAGGTGATTTGAAATTGTTTTGAGATGAGAAGAGAGAGAGAGAGAGAGAGAGAGAGAGAGAAGAGAACCAAAGTTAAAAGTCTAAGGGGACTAATAATCCTAAGTGTTATCATGCATGGGAAGCCTAGGTTAGTGAGGTTTGAATTATATCCTAATGAAGAAGAAAGAATGAAGAAAGAAGAAGAAGAAGAAAGGAGCAAAGGAT
Organism: Lathyrus aphaca; assembly: GCA_963966055.1. NCBI lineage: Eukaryota > Viridiplantae > Streptophyta > Magnoliopsida > Fabales > Fabaceae > Lathyrus > Lathyrus aphaca. Next base: position 65,726,158 of record OZ014523.1, on the reverse strand, counting down.
CCAACTTACTTCTTAAGAGAAAATAAGTTGATCCTAAAGGGGGATGAAGAAGAATTGAACAAATATGATCTAAGCACATAAAAATCACAAGTAAGAAGATGAAAGAAGAAATTTAAATGTGGAAGCATCATCCACACCTTTCAAACTTACCAAAGCCCCTGAAAAGTTAGAAGTATTCACATAAAGGCATAAGAAGTTCAAACAAGCACAGGACATGAAAGAACAAGGGTCTAAGCACTAAAACCCACATAAGTCAAAACCTATAACTCACAAAATACCTCTAAGGTTAGTTATACAGACTCAAGAAAAAAGAAATGGGAGAAGTCCCACAAACATCAAACAATGTACAAAATAAGGAGTGAGATGGAAAGAAGTGATCAAGTAAAGCAAACAAGTGGAAATGCAACAAGTTAGGTCAAATTCAGAAGTTAAACACCCTAAAAATGTTCCTAAACAAAGGATTCAAACACCATTCAAAGCATATAAGCACACATCCAAGCAATTAGAGATGATAGGAGAAGAAGTGAAGTGAAGTGAACATGGTTCATACATGTGAAAGAAGTGACTTGTCATACAAGGTAAGCACAAAACAAGAGAGGATGAAGTTCAAATATCACAACCAGAAGTCAAATGATATGCTAAGAATCCCCAAACAAGTCCTCATATAATGGAACAAGCGCCTTCTTAAACAAGTAAGCAGGACAAGATCAAAACATCCACAAAATAGTCAAGTAAGGATTCAAGCATCAAAGAAATATCAAACATGCCTAAAAAATTAAGATATTTAGTCCTAAGGGACCTCAAACATGGATAAGCATCAAGCAAAAGTTTCAAGCCAAAAATCAGAATACAAGTCATTCAAACAATCACACACAACAAACTATGGTTTCACAAACTTAATCTCAAAGCAACACCTCAAAACTCAACCAAACAAGACCTAAAAAAATGATTCAAAAATGTTTTAAAGCAACTCAACATGTCTATAACACAATGCAAAAAGAACCAGTTTCATAACAATTATGAAACTCAAGATAGAAAATCAATAAGTTAAGGTATACATGGAAAAAGGAAAACCAAAGGAAAATTAAGGGAAAATTAATTCAAAGGGCTAAAAAAAAATTGGGAAAATTTTATAAAATGATAAAGATCATTGAGTATTTTTTTGGGAATTCTTAGAAACTTAGAACTAATTTTAAAAATTAAAAACAGAATTGAATTAAAATAAAGAAATAAAATGCCAACGGGGTGAGAATAGCATCCCATATGCATTCAAACAAGGGAAGCCCAACAATTGTGGGTGCGGAAAACAACAAGCCCAACTGCGCTTATAAAAAGTTTAGTCAACCAAAGTAAAGGTATACCAATCCTACGATCCAAAATAAGCCACACCAAAGTCAGTAGATCCAAAGGTCACGCGCACAGTCAAACAAAATGCTAGTAAACACAACCAATGCCTCAGATTTAGTCTTCATAAAGTAAACCCATCCTACGACTATGATTAAAACTGAGAAACAAAATATAAAAACCAAGAAGCACGTGCCATGCGCCCTCCTCATTAATGTGTTGGTGCATTATCAACCACCAGATGGAACAAGATCTACGGCTCACGAATTATCTGACAAACATAACCTATAACAAGAACTTTAAGCAAGTCATCGTCCGGAGAAGACTCCGGTCGTCTTCTCTGGCCAAACGCCGACTAGATCACCCAAAATATTTCCAGAAACTTAAAAAGAACATACCAAAATGAAGCTCACACCACATAGATCAAGAATCCACAAACAATTTCCACTAAAACACCATATACACATAGAATCGAAGGCAAGAAGTTTGAGCTTCAAAACTGAAAATCACAATTTAAAGCCTCTAATGGATTCCATACATTTGAAAGACTTCAGATCAAGCAAAAGCAAGGCAAAACAAGCATGATTAGGGCAAATATGAAGCAAACAAAGTTGAGTGTTCAAACCTGAAATGAAGCTGCAATGAGGATTTGAGAATTCCAAAGGCTCTTTGATCTTCCTTAGCTTGTGTTTTGGCCAAATAAAGGCTTAGAACCTTGAAACTGAAGAAGATAATGAGAAACCTGAAAGTGCTTGACCTTCAACTGCTTCTATGGTGCTCTTCAGCTAGGCTCAGAGATGATGATATGAGCACAATGTGATGCAAAGAGATTTGCTGAGAATCATGTGCTTGAGAGTTATGGGGAGAATGCTTTCAGATCTGAGTTTTTGATAGGTGAATGGTGAATGAGTAGAAATGAGAAGAATGGTGTGTATAACCCTTCTATTTTCTTGGGATGCTCTCCCTCAAAAATGTAGAGTGTGTGATCCTTTTTAGTGAGTGTTTTTTACACAATCTATTTTGAAGGATATCAACCAAATGCGTGCATGTTTTCAAATTGGATTATGTGGTGTAGGTCCATGGTATTATGGTGGAACTTGATGTGTTGTTGTTGTGTTGGGTGATGAAAATGCATAATGATCTGATGGTGATGATGCTAAGTTTTCATGTGAGGTGATGAGGTTGCATGGTACCATTTCATGTGTCATCACTATTTCCTTTTTAATGCCAAATGCGTGAGTGTGAGTGTAGGAAAAGCATGATATTCCTTTGTGCAATGAAGAAAAGGGTGTGTGGTGTGTGATGCTACTAACTCTCACTTTTTATCCAATATCACATGCACACATGCACCCTTTTTTGTACTATCTTTTCTAAAAATTCCACTAACACGCATAACAACTAAATATGCACCATGTGCCTTCTTTTCTTTTTGGGTCATGTAAAAAACATTGGGATTACTAAATAAAGTGTAGTAAAATAAAAATAAAATAAAATCAAGACACAAAAATGTGTGAATAAAAGGGTGATCCAATGACATGGTGACAAAAAAGCATAAAAACCCTACAAATGACCTCTAACTTCAAAAAAACATATCTTGAGTTATAGAAAGGACATGAGAATGATCTTGTAATTTTTGGAAAGGGAAAATCAAGATCTAAAACTTTGATGTTCATGGAAAAATCATTTGGAGCTTCTTTGATCATGAAAGAATTGGTTGAAGGCTAGGGTACAAATTTCCAAAAATAGAAACTTCTCAACTTGACAAATTCAAATTTTAGTAACTTTTGCAAACCCTTGATTCTTGACATTTGAGATCATTAATGCTATTCCTTGATCAAATAAAGGTTCATGAAGTTGATGAACATGATTGGAACCCTAAAAATCTCATGGTTGACTTTTCTTATGCACAGTTGACTTCTATCTTCAGGTACAAGTAACTGAGCCAATGTCTGACTTCCTCAGTGAATTTTTGAGCCAAATTTCATCCTTAGGCCTTTCATATAATATAAAAGCCTTTTTCCATAAGGACTGGTCAAAGCTATGAGGATAGCTTGCCTTGAGGCAAAACCCTAATTAGGGTTTCCTTGTGTAGGAGGATGATGCACTGATGAATTCCTGATGAACCAAACCTTTTATAGGGCTTTGAGGGGAAGTTTGATCTTGTGAAAGATATGAGGATCCCTTGTAGGCTTGTTTCAAGACAACTTTGCTCTCATATTGGCTTTGAAGAATGACCACTTGATAGATCATTGATCACATGCCCTATGCTTCTAACCATATATGTTATGCTTCGTCTTTCTATGCAAAGATGTTAGGATATGTATGTTTTATGCTATGCTATATGACATGAAAAATTAGAGGGAAAATTTTGGGATGTTACACTCTTCATGGACCATTTTCCTTTCGATCTTTTGTCCTTCTCGTCGAATCGAGATTGCAAAGCGATCTTGACCTTTTCCTTATCACTATTTCTCTCATTCATCCTTTGCTCATAAGCCTTAAGAGAGCTTTGTAGCTCCTATTAACTTATCGTCGCAATATCCTTTGATTCCTCAATCGCTACAACTATGTTATCAAATATTGCCGTCAAAGAACACAAGATTTTCGCAACAACATACCGCTCTGTAACAGTTTCTCAACACGCCTTTACTTTATTTACCAACTGAGTAATTCTCATCATGAAACTATTGATTGTCTTTGTTTCCTCCATTTGAATTAATTCAAGTTGATGTTTGTGAGTTTGTAACCTCACCACCTTCACCTTGTCAACCCTTGCATGTTCCTTTTCCATGATTTCCCACACTTGCTTTGACGATTCGCAATACCAGCTTTCTCAAAGTTGTCACCATTCACACATTGACGGATTAAAAACAACGCCTTGAAATCTTTCTACTTTTCTTCTTTATGTGTTGCGCATTGTGCATCAGTTGCACCTTCATCAAAAGGACTCACCCCCGTTCTTAATCACTTTAAGAACATATTGGTAGCCAAAAAACACATTCATTTTCTTGCACTATTTGTCGTAATTCTTTGCATCAAGGATGCGTAGGTTTGTAGGGATTATTTCATTGGAGACATAATTCATGTTGCATACTAGGTTTTTAATGGATCAAACCAGACTCTTATTGCCAAATGTTAGAACTTGAAATCACCGGGTTGGTGAAAATGAAGGGTTTGAGGTGTGGAGAATGAGAGAGAGAGAGAGAGAATTAGAGAGAAAATATAATTGGGAGTACGAATATTAATTTTTATTAACCATTGATGACGATACCTCTAATGTATTTATACAAAATTCAGTTGATTGTGATACAAGTAACAAAACCTAAAAATAGAAAATAACAACTGTAATCAATTACACAAAATCTATAACCGGTTATAGCTTAAACTAAAACAATTTCATAACAGTTACCAATTACACTTGAAAATTTTTATTTTTAGTTTTCCTGTTACTTTTTCACACAATTGTAATCAATTATACCCCGTGATAACCGGTTATTTGAATTATTGGTTTTTCCATAGCATGAAGATCTTTACAACAAAAAAAAGTGTTTTTTTTTTAATTTTTAATTTTTTATAATATTGATCAAAATTTTAGACATTTTTTTTCTCTATAATAACTAGTGGGATACCCGTGCTTTCGCACGGGTACTGGTCGGTAAACTAATAATCGGAAGAAAAAATTATTCGGCAATTGAGATTATTGGGGAACAAAATTCAAGACATAGTATCAAAAGGGCAATAAAAATTATAATATTAGCAATTATAATGTTTTAGAATAGATGTGTAATTAAAACACGAGACATATAAAAAATTGGTTTAAGAATATTTATACAGTCATATCAATAATTAAAATATATTAAGTTAAAAAAAATTTTGAATCAACACTATATAAATATTTTTAATAGTAGTGTAAAGACTAATTAAAAGTTAATATACAAAAAGAATGAAACGAATTCATGTTAAATTGAATTAGTTAATAACATGAATAGAAGAAGGAATAAATGCATCTATGAGATTTAGTATACAACCCATATGAAGATCTAATATTAAATATTAAGTTAACATTTTTTCTGACCAATATTAATCAATAAGCATTGCAAAGATATTTGAATAATAACAGAAACCCTGCATATAACATGATACCTGATACATTAAATTGAACCCAATATATAAATGGAAATAACACCAGAAACATAAATACTTCAGAAATGAGAGATTAAAATCTAAACAGAAAGATGAATCCTAAGTATCAAATCTAAACCGACGTGCCGAAATGAAGTTCGACCACGACCAGTCTTCTTCGTCGTCATCACTTGAACCAAAAATTGAAAAATCCTCCTCATCTATGTCACTGTCGCAGGAGAAATATGGTCTCTTTCTTTTGCAACTTTTTTTCTTTTTGTTTTTCTTACCACCCTTGCGCCGCCGCGGCTGAGTGGAATGAAGACGACGAAGTTCGTCTCGCTGAAATGGAAAAAGTAAAGGCAGATTCAGTATATAGCAAAAATATCTGGCACAAAATGAAGAAAATAAAAGCAGTGGTCGTGATATTTTGCTTGGTGTTGTAGCTGTTCATCTTCATCCTCTGTAGGTTGAGGAAGAAGCAGTTCTGTTACAACCTGCTCAACCGTAGGGTGGTCCTCCTGGTTTGGCAGTGGTGATTGCAGCGGAGGTTCTTCCTCCATGGTGACAGCATTGTGCAGAGGCATTACCGGTGAAGGTGGTTGCGGAATGTCGTCGACGTTGGTGGGAAGATCATTTGATGCCATGGTTGTATGTTAGTTGGTGAGTAAAATCGAAAGTGGAAAATCAAGTAAGGGTTCAGGTATATATAAGAAAATAAAAGGTCTGTTGAAGTTCTCCATGGAACTAAAGAGATGGAAAAATTGAATGCATTGAAAGTGGGAATACGTAAATAATGATGGGAAAAGCAAAAATGCAGTAAACTGTCCAGTTAACAAATAAATGCAGAAAGAATTTAGCATTCATTTTGGCAAGGAAAGAAAGGAAAATGAAAAGACTTGTATAATAATGGAATGAAATGTCAGCCCTCAGATGTTTATTGGTTTGTGGCTGCTGCATGCAATGATAAAGTGAAAAAAATCAAAGCTTTGATTGGGCATTAAAGATTTTGAAAAGACAAAGAATAATAAAACCTGTTGATGTTTAGAAAGCATGGAGTAAGCATTAAATGTTGAAGTGGCTGAATATTAGCAAAAGGCATTGGAAGCTGGGAAAATCCTGGATACGGTACTGTACTGCGCAAGTTTGCAATATGGTACTTGATTATTTGTACAACCAAACTCCCTTTCAGTTGAGTATGTAACAGGCATTTACTTTTTCGATTGAAAAAGGACGGTTGCTACATGAAGGATGGATTAACCTGGCCAGCCATAAGCAAGAAGGAATTTGAAGAATTATAATGAGGCCACTGAAGTTACATTACATTCAGCTGCGTAATCTTATTTTTTTGTAACGAATAAAACCATGATGGGGTAATACAGAGTTTAAACAGACAAAGTAAATAAAAGAATAGGGTATTAATGTGAGACATTGATTAGAAACCGTGCAAAAACCCCCCCTTAAAATCAAAGCAATAAAATAAATGGTGTATAATAAAGTAGGTATTATAATGGTGTATCTGTGTAGAACAGAAATGAGGTACCAGTGATAAAAAAAACGAAATGGTAAGGAAAAGTAATAATAAGGTCAAACACCCTTCTTATTGGATGTCTACACAATGGTATGGAAAACTGGGAAAAATATAAATGGTTGAATAGTATAATGTGAGGTTGTCACAGTGGTGGTTGAACTGTTATGAAAGAGTAAAAAAGTGAGTGGATTAAATGATGGGAGTGGTTACATTAGGCATTGGTAACTTGCACAAAAAGAAGGAAAATTTATTATGGAGCATGGCTTACAGAGGTTACACAATGGTTACATCAGTGAATAAGTTATACATTAAGGAAAATCTACATCTATATAAAAGGTAAGAAGGGTAGCAGTGGCATAGTTGTCCCAAATACACACCAACCTGCCAATTGCCTAAAAGGGGAGTGGGAAAGAAGCAGATGAATTATTCCGGGTAAGTGGGTGATCTAGATAGTATTTGTATAAATTTTTTGCATGAATTGTTTCACACAGTTTAGTTTCATAAACTGTTTAGGTCGAGCAGTGCATCTGTGGGAAGTATGGATGACTCCGAAGTTGTGATTGATAACTTGATGCAAGAAGTTCTCCAAGAACAGAGAGATCATGTGAAAGGAAAAGATTCGAAGAGCGACACGCGGGTTGTGGAGCCGAGAGTGGAGGAAGAAATGGTTGCAAGAAGGTAGTATGAATTTTACGTAACCACTGTGATATGTCGTTAAGAAATGTTGATTACCAGGATAATGTGTTTCACGAATTGTGTGCAGGAAAAAATGTGACAGTGGGATTCGTGCGCCTAAGAACGTGACGTTTTCTACTGCTCCGATACAAATCTTCAGCTACACCGATTGTCATTCGATCCTAATGGAAGGGTAAGTTTTTCAATAGACCACCTTGAATAATAGAAAGATCATGATAGATGTGATTGAATGTATTGTTATCGCAAATCAGGGATCAGAACATGGAAATAAACAAAAGCGTTGAAGAGGATTGTGTGGGCCTTAAGTCTAAGGAGCATGTTCGAGGAGATGGATCAGAATCCGGTGGCTCAGACGTTGGAGATGGTACCATTGAAGAAACAGTTGGGACGGAAGATCTGATTCCCGATCACGCCGAATGGGAAAAGGAGGTGAGCTTTGGCTACAAAGTGACGAATAACGTGATGGTAAGTTGTAACTCCAAAACGAAAAACCGTTTGCATGCAGAATATGTTTATTTATTGTTCATAATGATATAGCTAATTTGGTTGCAGCATTTTCCAAATTTCGTGAGTGAGAGGTTCCTTGGATTGAATCAGAAGGACATCATCTTGGAGGACGGAGACTACGGATTCCTCTATGCTGCGAAGATAAAATGTGGCAGGCGCAACGGAAAGATCATCAAGATGGAAAAATACATGTATCGCGGGTGGCATGAATTTGCCAAGTACCGTCAGCTTTGGATGGGTGACATTTTGAAGTTCCGAATTGAGAAACCTGGTGACCGAGTAACCGTTAGTGTGGTGAAAAATAATCTTCGTTAGTTGGTTTTGTTCCATGGCTGCAGGGGCTGTAGTTGGTTTGAGATAAAATTTCCTTAGTTGTAGACAGAAAGAACGCGACCTTTGTCGGTCCAATTGCAGGTTTCCAGGGGGTGTAGTTTATGTGTAATAGTAAGGATAATATGTGTTTGCCTGTAAGTTATTTTTGTAATATAAGAAAGTTGTATAGAGCACTGGTAATATCTGGCTCTGTTTATGTAAAGACAAAGTTTAATGATCAAATGAGGAGCAGTTAATTATTGTCATCATCTATTTGATGTTAATCCATAAACAATGGTTAAAAGATGTTAATGGAAAGAATTCATCCTTTGAGTATGAACAATAAAAGTGTATAAAGATGGATAGGTGTTAGTAAAAGTAAGGCCAGTGTTATAGCCAATTTTAACCGAAAATCCGCATTATTAACAGACAATGCAGATGCATGATATATAGGATGGCAAGAGTGCAAAGATGTAACAGTATTTGGACAATGGTTAATGTATGTTTTAATGAAAGATAAGCATCGTTTGAGCATGGAAGAGTTAAATTTACTTGGTTACAAATGCAGAAGCATCACTGTTATAATTATGCTGGAATAACATAATGGTGAAATAAAGACTACAATTGAGGCATTACCCAAGCACAATAACAGTTAAAACATCAGAAAACATAATAAAATACAACAGATATTTGTGATGGGCAATTCAAAAGTTGAACATAATCCTGGCATAGAATTCCCGGAAGTGCCGAACGCTGGGTAAACCGGCCGACCATGTTAGATGCAGCAGGTTTGGAAGTCTTTATAGGTACGACATTGCATAGTCCCATTGCATAGACCCTCAGCCTGCTTAAGATGCGCACGACACATGCTGGGTTTGCACCGAAGTGCTTACATAACATGAGTATTGTTTCAAAAGAAGGAATGACGTGAAATAAAAAGGAAAGAGAAACTATATCAATGGTGAAGTTAGATACAACAGTGACACTCCTATGCAGATGGAACCATACAAGGTTCAAGAGTGACCATGATCTCCAAAACTATGAACTTCATATTTGAGCCTCGTTTTATAGTGTTCGTTGGCTGTCATATACGAATGTATCTGTCAAATCGCAAAACACACATCATGTATTTGTGAAGGATGATAAATCCCAACTTAATATATGATACAAAATATCACAAATAATTATAATGGACCCTGATTGTAGTATGACAGAAAATAATTTTGATGGCAATGCATGTAAGTTTCTTCTAATATAAAATTGTTACCACTAATATATATATATATATATATATATATATATATATATATATATATATATATATATATATATATATATATATATATATATATATATATATATATTCTTCTCAAATAGATACAGTATGATTTAAAAAAAAATGCATATAAATATAATTTTTCCAATATACCTCATACAAAAAACAAATAAATTATAATCAATATAATGCTTTCTTTAATTTATAATATATATCAATTTCAAACCTTTACATGTGCAAATGTAATTATGTCCATAACACCAAATGGATTGCTAACCGCGACTATGATGGTAGCACCCACAAATCAAGAAATCAACATCTATCTGCATATACAAATGACAATTAGTAAGATATTTATTATTATCATTATAAAAAATAAAAATAGTGAAAATTAGTTTAAGATTATCAACAAACTAAGCGATTGGAAAACCTCCTTGTATACAACATTCGTAGTGGTAGAAACGGTTCCATTTTCTTTATCATGTATTAAGATTTTAAGACCACTTTTGGTAGTGACTCTTGAAATTGCAACATACAATTGTTCATGACTAAAAACAGGAGTAGGCAAATACAATCCGACACGATCAAGCGATTGGCCTTGTGATTTATTTATTGTCATTGCGTAAGAGACAATGATCGGAAATTGTCTTCTAATCAATTTAAATGGCCACGGTGATTCATAAGGTGACACAGACATTCGTGGAATGTAAAAGTTGCTACCCATGTTCTTTCCAGACATAATTTTTGCCTCAATCACATGATTTCCTAACCTTGTGACAATTAATCTTGTTCCATTGCACAATCCATCACTTTGGTCCAAATTTCTCATTAGCATTATTGGGGTACCAATCTTCAATTTGATGCTATGATTTGGAATACCTGATGTTCTTAGTTTACTAAGAAATTCCGGAGTTAGAACTTCATACGCTTCAGAATAACTTGTATCGGTTCTATCAATAGAATCGAAACTTAAATACTCTTTCTCTTCTCCTAAAAAATCAATAAGACGAAAGCATTAATAAAATACCGAAAAAATAAACATGAATACTTTTTTATTTATGCAAATACTATTAAATTACCTGGTACCATGTTCAACACATAACGATTGATTTTTTCCACAACTTCAATGGTCGAGGCAAGAATAGCTTTTCCTTGTAAGTAATCAACATTTTGATAATTTTCCAACAAATTCGGATATGTGCTTTCGACAATAGCTTTAATAGGATCCTCAAAGTTGGATATTAACAGTTCTTGAGGTATCTCTATCTCAGCCAATCCATCATTTGGTTCGCACAACTTACCATCTCCAACATCCAAAATCCACTTTGAGAATTCCTCAAGTTCATTAGAACCTGTATTATCTCTTCCTTGTTGAAGTCTCATGTTTTTTGTTAGTGTTAGAACCTGACAATAGTCCCACACATAGGATGAGCATATGGATGCATGAACAATATCAGAACGTCCCGCTCTTGGAACAACCGGAAGAATCTGTCGGAAGTCACCGCCAAAAACTACAACTTTTCCACCAAATATAGTTTTTGCAAGACCCTTTTTGCTCATGACATCTTTAAGAGTTTTATCCAATGCCTCAAAACAGTTCTTATGAGACATAGGTGCTTCATCCCAAATTATAACATCAGCTGCTTCCAATAACTGAGAATGTTCAGTGTCTTTGTCAATATTGCAAGTAGAATTGTCAAGTGTAGGAACAGGAATTTTGACCTTTGAATGTGCGGTTCTTCCACCCGGCAATAATAACGATGTTATGCCACTTGAAGCAACAGTAAGAACAATCTTTTTTTTGTGAACGAAGTGAACTTGATATTGTTTTCCACATGAAAGTTTTACCGGTGCCTCCATAACCATGTAAAAAAAACACCCCTCCTTTTTGTTTGTCAACGGCCACCATGATTTTTTCGAATATTGAACGTTGTTCATCTATCAAATATAGAGTAAACAATTGTTAGTCGGTGAATAAGAAAAGACAAATAAATGTTATAAAATCTTATATACAAATAAAACAATGACCTGTAAGAGCGCGAAAGAGATTTTCGAAATTTTGTCGTTCGGTGTCGGCATTATAATAACGTTCATCATAAATCAGTTTATTGCCAACATGTCTTGTGATGTATGAATCTGGATAAGGCATACCCTTAAATTCATGCAAACTTCTTCGGTTCAATTGCATCAAATTTTCAATCTCAATGAGAGTCAAATTTTTCAATTCAGTATCTGTCAACTGCATATCTGAAAAAACAAATAAATTCATACTTCATATATATTTGCTAGTATACTATAACATTGGATTATGGAATTTGAATGCAGATTCTAAGTGTGAAATTCAATTATGTAATGTTTCATAGTGTTGCCATACCATGTTCAATCACAATGTACAGTCAGATTAATTTGTATTAGTTATACATAAACAAATTATGTTTTCTTTAACACACATAATGAAAAAATATCATTACTACTACACATAGATACATGAAATACATATAACATGTTTTTCCAAACCAATTTCTTCAAAGTGAATATACATTTATATCAAACTGGTGTATTGGTACGACATTATTGTATATTCAACCAAATTCTACTACATATGATATCCTTTGATTTATCCTATACACTACATTTTCTTAATCAAATATTTTAAATCCTACAGGATGGAACTATTAACATATTGCTTCACTTTATCTAATTATATACTTCCATAATCAATGATATGATACTTATTCATAATATCATTAGGTTGATACCATTAATCAGCCAGAAATCTAAATTATAACATCAACACTAATTTGACAATAATGAGAAATTAAATTAAGAAAACAGAAGAATTTTGAATGATGATTTGTACCTCTTCTATTTGCCGCTTGTCTTTGTTGATGAAGTATACCGTCACATAATATATGTCAAGTTTTTTCCCAAACGGATCGTGGTCGGTTAATTGTACCGGATAGTAGCATGGTAACAAACAACTTTCTTAAAAAATGTCCGGAACCCCAATCTTTGGCCTCATGTATGGCTGAAACATATTCCTTGTCATCATTAAGAAATCCCATTTCGAAACATGCATCCCTAAAGTTATCCCTTAATATTCCTCCAACTTTTTTGATATCATCATAGCATGTTGGTCCTTTGACAACTGTGAGCATCATTCTTAGGTAATACAACTCACCGATACTTGGAGGAACCCAAATTAGTCTTCCAATGGTATGGCCTCTTTTTCGTGGTCTCCAGCGTCGACGACTTTTATCATAAACAAACTTGGTAAGAAAGTTAGAGTATGTCAATTCCCTTGCCTCTGGATATATTTTGTTTGCTTCCATCCATGCTGTAAACATTGATTCTTTCACACTCGGTTTATCAAGCACTCCGTCTATCAGTTCATAATCATTATAATAAACCGAATTGTCGCCCTCAAGATGAAAATACAGCCTTTCTACTGCAGGAGATCTTCCATGAATAGGAAATGAAAAGATCCTCCAACATGCTTCACTCGGCGAGACATATCTACAATCAAGGTATTGTTTGATTTCATCGACATTTCTAATAAGAGAACTTCCATCAATTTCAGTATCGACGACAGCTGCGGTAATTCGATCATACCCCTTGTTAATATACTTGAATAAATACTTAACCGAAGTACTTTGATTACACCATTCCATATTGATGTGAGCCTCAAATTTCATCAACAAATACGGATTATAAGGAACCGTATATCTGTTATCGAGAACAATATTCTTCTTCAAGACAATATTTCTAGTATCACGTCTCATGTACACTGGATAGCCCTCGTCATCAATCATTGTATTAGGCTGAAATTTCTTGGGAAAAATTTTTGAACACTTCCCGTTTTTCATGCAAGGTGAAGACAAATTTGCTAGACCACATGGACCATGAATCATATGTGTCTTCACCAAATGATACAATTGCCTGTCATCTTCTTCGGGTGGTATCTCAGCTGAAATGATATTGTTTATGTCATCTGGAGTGGGATACTTGCTCGACGGATGCATGAATAGCAAAATATGAGCATGTGGTAAACCTCTCTTTTGGAACTCAATGGTGTATATGTCTGTAGACGCGCAAAATAATAAAAAAATGATTCAAATAAAAAAATGGGAACATGAATCAAATAAAGTTAATATAACTCACATGCAACAACTCTTCCCATGACATGTCGTTTTGTTAGATCACACAACAACTCGTCTAACTTAATTTTAAACACTCTTGAAATGATATCTGGACGATCATGAGGTTTGAGATTCATTGTGTCAAGTAGCTTTTTAACTTCTGGCCAATTTGGATTGCAAGTAAAAGTGATAAAAAGGTCCGGAAATCCAACATGGCTACAGATTGCCATTCCATCAAAATATAATTGTTCCATGTACCTCCGACTTCCAACATAAGTTGAAGGTAAAACAACTCTTTTACCTTTGTTTGCTCCTTGAGTGGACGATTGTTCTGCGGTTCCAGCTAGATTACAGTACTTTGAAACTCTAAGTTTTTTTTTATGCTTGCGAATATAATTCAATCTTTGAGACTCCATCATAGCAAATCCATCAACCAAAAATTGTTGAAACAACCTCCTTGAATTCAAAAGTGTATGTGCTTCGTTAGATCGGGTCTGAATCCTAAAAGTCAGCCATTCTCTGATTGTAAGCTTATTTTTCTTAAACTTTTTCTTTGGATTAGTTTCCTTGTGTAGGACACCAAGTCTAAAACCATCTTCACCATACGGAAATAAAAGTGGATACTGTAACGCAAGATAACTTGGATGAAACTCACTTATTCTTTTCAGCCGTCCACTCTGTCTCTCAAGGATAATATCCCTTTTCGATCCTGAATCAACATCACCAATAATAAGTGCAGCAACCTCAGCAACAGTCGGTTGGTTGTAAAGTCTTCCATCTTTGGACCGATCAGCGATTAACTTGAGTTTGAGATCAGGAATAGGACAATCCTTAAGTCGATCCGCTGCCATTCTAAAAGATTTAGCATGTATATTGAACTCATCCAACATATGTTTCAGTGCGGTAACAGTTGCAGGAATTATATTTGGATTGTTACTGCATAGTATAATAAAGTAGTTAGTATGGAACTTGTACAACATAGATGGTTTTGGTTATACTATCAAGCATAAGATTAAGAGAATAATAATGTCTTAAAGATTGAATAAGTTGTAAAAATACCCGATTCCTTCAATCCTGTGTTGTATTTCATTGTCAGTGTCGTAAATATACAGCTGAGCAAATTTTGGTGATTGTCCAGATAAAGGAATCATGCTTCCAATTCTATGGCAAGACTGGCCATGTATTCGTATGTTGGGTGCGCCTCTTCCAACATTGAATCTATTGTCAAACTTCATTCCGGGAGAAGTAAAGGCAAACATCGTATTGTATAATCTGCAATATTGTTGATAGTTTCGACACTCTGTGACATTGTTATCAAACAAAAGATGCTTTACCGTTAGCGCAACATAATTGAAACTTTGGAACTGCACTGTGTTTTCGTTTGTTGGTTTTCTCTTGATACCACATATTTGCTCTACATTGTGTACATTCAATAATAGGATCACCAATGTCATAGTAACCTATTTAAACCAATTACAATAATCCATAATGTTATAGTAAATTATATATTCTTAATACCAGCATATAGACAGTTAGTCTTACTGGCACATCTAAGTGTAATGGAATATTATAGTAATGGTGATAAATTAAATGGAATGGGTAAAAAATATATTGTAGTAACTAACATACCAGCATTTCTCAAATTCAGGGGTGTAGAATCTGCATCATATTCTTCCTCTTCAGCAAAACTTGAACTTGTGTCATAATCTGGATTTTCATGAATGAATTCGCAAGAACTATCGCTAAACTCTTCATCCATCGAATTGTCCTCACATGGATCGTGAATTTGAATGATAGGAGTTGTATCAATAGTTTCATTGTATGCGGAAGAAGATGCACGTTCATGATTCATATACGACTTCGAGATAGGAGTTGTATCAACAGTTTCATTGTATGTGGATGAAGATGCACGTTCACGATTCATATTTGAGAACGTATTAAATAAATTTGCCGTCATAGACCGAATAGCGCCAACATTCAACTGTTTTTTAGACGAAAGGAAGGAAAAACTTGAATGTGCATAAGAATTATTCTCATTGTCATTAGGCAATGAGGAAGTTAAACGACACAGAGGTGAAGTTGTGTTGTTTCTGACGGGTGAATTGAAGAACACGTGATCACCGGTATTGTTGCCGCTATTCTCAAGATGTCTGCGTGTGTGGGAGTTCATCTGTTGAAGAATTGTCTTTCTTCTACGCCGTGCTGAGGCAGCAAGATGTTTTGGAGAAAAATCATCAAGTGTAACAGTTGATTTGGAGCAACGTGATACAGACTCAGGTGTATTTGGTATGCACTGATTAAAACTGAGCTTACATTTTCCGGAAGACATGCATTGATTAAAACTATTATTTAATCTTTGATTTCTTTCATTATTCACAGCAGAGGTGATATTTGATAGTGGGTTTCTGACATGAAAACCGGATGCAGGAACATAACCATTCACACATCTGTCTATAACCATTACGTTCTCACCAACTCTTTTCCTTTTTGATCTTTTTGCTAAAAGAACTTGCTTCCTTTTGAATCTTGCAATTGCTGCTGCATTTTTCCTTTCACTCTCATATGATTCCATTTTTTATGGATATTCATCTCGTCAACAGTAGTATGTATAGCCAAATATTTCAAAGAAATTAAATGGGATTTTAACAAATATATATTTCACATGCAGTATATGAAAAGCGTGTACAATTTCCTTTTTTCCATCTTGTATCATTTTCTTCCACTTGCATAGGACATTTAAACGTTTCACATAATTTTGTTGCAGTATGATGCTAGTAATTACTACAGTTGATATTTACTATACCAATGCAGCACACCTTGGTCTTGTAAACCGTGATAAAATCTACTTATATACTGTATGAATGAATTATTTCACATAGGTGTTATTATGTTTAAACCTATTTGGATAGACACTAATTATTAGCATGGAAGAAAGTAACCCCATGTAATCTCACTAATTCAAACCTATTTGGATAGACACTAATTATTAGTAGTTGAAGAAAGTAGCCACATATAATCTCACTCATATAAGATTTTAAATCAGACATGAACCTTATTTGATCACATCTAACTAATTTTTTAACCTACACACATTACATAGAAAACCAACCAATAAATAAATACTGAATATTTCCAAATTTTTTTATTTCAATTTGGTAATAGTGGAGCATAAAAATTAGTTACGTTAAATGACCTCATGAAAAAAATAGTTAATATGAGTTACAAAATAATATGATTTAAAAAATACTAATATTTTAACCTACACATGTTACATAGAAAACTAACCAATAAATAAAGACTAAATATTTTCAATTTTTTTATTTGAATTTGGTTATAGTGGAACACAAAATTAGATACATGTGTAAAATGTGTATATTGGGTACGATAAAATATAGCGGAAATAACGTAACATTTAAGTGCAAATGTTTTATATTGTCTGATATTACGGGATGTTCGGATGTTAAAATAGTTGATATAATGTATAGTAGCTTCTAAGATACTCGATATATATAATTAAACGTTACTGGTTAGCGAGTTGTAATAACATAAGTACTCATTATAATTTGATTAAACTTTTGTTGTTAAATAGATTATAAAAACATATAGGAAATTTCCAAGGTTAATACGTTGGTCTGATGTATGTTGATCAAAAATCTAATATTACACTCATTTGATTTATTAAATAAAAGGTTGCTTATGCTTTTCATTTCCATCCATTTTATAATACTGATTATAATTTTGTAACTTATCTAATCTAATATATAAAAATCCAATATGAAATAAAACATTGATCTTAAACTTTTCTAGAAATTCATATTGATAATATGTTGGAATCCAAATATCTAATGTAATCATAATGAAAGTAATCTGAAATCAAAGGACCAGTTGCATGCTTAGATAAACAAAATAAACAACAAACAATTCGACTCATAACAAAGTTCTAATTAAAACTTAACATATTAAAATGGTCCAGACAACTATTTCTCCTTCTTAATATTTATGGTTAACTTGGTTGAGGAAAGTTGAACACTATCAATATCCTCGGCCGCATCAGCCAAAGACCTCTTAGACGGTGTTAGATTTGGAGTTCCAACTGCAGGATCATAATCTGCAGAGACCGATAATGCTTCCTGCAACAATGATAGAAATGGATAAACATTTAGATGCCTTATATTAAAAGATGAGTTCAAAATGATAACATATTATTGTGAATAATTAAAAACTCACAGAAAAGCTTATCGGTTCTTCTTGTGATGAAGGGCAAGATGTTTGGAGTTTTGATGTAGGCTGCAAGATAACATAAAATAAGTCAAAACATTAAATTATTTATTTATATAACTCAAAATCCTAGTAATATTACCTCTTCAGTTTTGAAACTCTCCCTAACTTTATTACGGATATATTCATCTTCTTTAAAGCCAATCACAGATAGTCGCCCATATTTAGGCTGGAAAACCGCCCTAATAGCCAACTCTTTTTTCAGTATTGCATCAAGTGCATAAGGAAATTCTAGAGGGTTATTCTCACCCATCTACATCAAACAAAAATAAATTTATTACATAATTGTCAAACAATTATACAAAAAAACATGATGTGATAAGGTACCCCAGTCATTTCAGTTTTCAATTGAAGAGGAGATTTTCCAATCAATCTTGCACAATCGTTATCCCAGAAAGTGAACCTAGACTTGAATTTACCGTCAACAGCAGAAATTTCAAGTTTATACCTATTAAACAAAGGATAACATTATTATTGTGAATAATATAAGCCAAAGATAACATTCTAATTGTGAATAATATAAGCAGGAAACCAGAACAGTCATAAACATACAAAATACAACACATTATACCTAGGAACGGGCTTTGAATTCACATGTTTGGCATAACAAACCAGCTGCCCATACTTCAGAGAAACACTTTTTGTGCAATCAACACATCCATCATAGTACCAACCTGTCTGGCCAGCTTCAAATTTTTCTAATGTAGCAACAGTAACACAGGTTGTCTCCTATATAAGCAGAAAATGCATACAATTCAGTTTGTTTACAAAAAAAAAAATATATAGACATAAGGAACAAAGAATATATTACATATTGCAGACTTGTTATTTCAGCAAGACTTAGAATTTCAGCCTTCCAAACAAACTTATCGAACTCGGAATAATGTGAATTCTGACTTGCATCTACTTGAACATTTGAAGAAGATAATAACGGCAACTCAGACTTCAAACTGATTTAAATAACAAACATAGTATTAAAATTAGTCATATAAGGGATTCAATATTATACCCAAAATACAATGTGTTTTGACGATTTAATTATTTCAGCCTCTACCTTTCTTTGAGCTTGCTAACCTCAGCAATGCTAATGTCATTAATCAATAGCTTTGTCCCGTTCCAAGCGTTTGAGATGCTTAAAGGGAAACCACCTGGATTTTATCATAGTGTAATGGAATTTAGAAGAAAGCTTAATATTTTGTTAATCATATTACAGTACAAAAAACTCATATAAGTAACATACCTTGGGCCTCTTTAATCCTTGCATTAATCAACAAAATCACTATATTACCATCTTCTTTATGATTCAACTGATAGTCGAAGAGTTGAACGACAAGGTCACCCCACAAAGTACACTGAACAACAGCCTTGCTGGTAATATTTTGCATGGCAGTGAAAATTATTAGTCACTTATCTGATTGAATCAGTCGAAATAAAAATATAGTACAAAATACTGTGAGCATTAATGGGCATGAAATACCTCGTATCAGTAAGGGAAAAAACAACCTTGTTCTTGCTGTTATTACCATTTAGAGACTGATTAATCTCTGTTACACCACCAACAACATCTAAAAAACACAACGTTATATCAGAAAAAAGCATATATACAAACATTGTTTTGAAAACTTTGTAACATATTATTCTTAAAACAATAATAATATACCAACTAATATATTAGACTGAAATTTTTCATCTACTATGGATTCCAAGCCAATAATATTCAAGAAATTAAGAGGAATGTCGGGGAGATCCACGCGTTTGACTGAAGTAGATCCACAAAATACCAGTTTGTAACCATGGCTTGTGGATTTAAATGAGAAATCATTCTTCGACACTTTAAAATTATGCATTATATATGAACATCCAGCTGCAAGGTCTTCTTTGTATTTGGAAACCAAAAATGGAGGCACAATGACTTGAATCATGGAAAACTTCAAAGATAAATAAAATACAATGGATTTATAAGTTCCATATCACAGAACAATGTAAAATCTAAAATACAGATTCAATAGTACCTTTGAATCAACCAATATCATCTCTATATGTTCTTTATTTGAAGAACTTGTCACAGACCATATATGCTTACACCTAACGGCAATCTTCCACAAGTCCTTTGAGTCATCGATATCCTTGACACATTCAATGGGACGAGCCATAGATCAAACTTAGAACCTGCACATTCACAAAAGACAAATCAACAAAATCATAGCTTTATAAAATTGTAATTGAAATTAACATGATTGAAAGACAAAGGGGTTAGGGTTTTGTGCGACTACCCGTTAGTCCCCAGAGGAAAAAGGTGAAGCTATTCAAAAGTCTGAAAATGTTAGAGGTATAAGGATATATCATATTTATGGTGTGGGTTGAAGGTAATGATTTTGGATGGAAATGATTTTGGGACTGGTAGAGAAGAATCATTGGGAGTGTAAACGATTGAGTTTGTAGAATCCGAAGCGTCTGGTTTGTGAGATGAAACGTGTGATTTTGGTTTAATTGGTTCAATGCTCTTTGTGCTATTAAATAGGTTTATTAATTAAATTAAACCATTATAATTATACCTATTTTGTAGGATATTTTGTAGGATGATCAACTTTAAATAAAAAATATAAAAACAATATCTTGTAGGCTGTAACATCATTGTTAAAAACAAAAAGGAAAACAACTTATTATGTGAATGTGTCACATCAACTGCATTTATTGCCAAATGAACCAAAACCCTTTAAAAAATTGCATTACCAAAGTTAACTCTATTAAATAAGTCAAATTAACCTTTTAATCAGAGGGATTAAGATGTAATTATCAGGTACTTTAGATTATATATATATATATATATATATATATATATATATATATATATATATATATATATATATATATATATATATATATATATATATATATATTAGATGATAACTTGATAAGCGAGAGTACAATAATCTTTAATGAGTCCTAATCCGGTTCATGAATGAAAAGAAGCTGTAGAAGTGGAGAAGACAATGCATCATTCATCTTGTCATTTCCTATGAAACCACACTCTCATCAGTCATCATAAGCCGTATTAAAACTAGCATTCCTATAATTAAACACCACTTTCATTAATTATACCATTAACTACGTAGTAGTAGTAAATTTCTCTCCCCGTCTCACATTCCTATATATAAATCACCAGCTTTACTTATCTCTGCATGAAGCTCTAACCTTTCATTTTACACTTAGCTGTTTGTTTTTTCCCTCTAAGTTTTACTTTAGTTGATCACGTGTACTTGAAAAGTTTTAACAAGACATATTTACTTTAACTGTTTTCTTACTTAGGTGCATGTCTACAGATATGTTTCTCCTTAACGATTGCTTTAGAATTGATGAAGAGGAAGGGACAGAGACTAATAGTAATGCAAGTGAAAATGATCTTAAACCTCAAAAGCTCTTGGATATTGTACTCTCATGGACCTTCCTAGATGTTCTCAACGAAAATCTTTACATATACAAGGTTTCTTTTACACCCTTTTCAATATTCAAAGTGTAAATATTCACTTGTCTCTTGAAAAAGAATTTGAACAAGAAAGAATACAATTTCTTACAATAAATATTCACTAATATTTGTTGTCTCAGGTTAACAAGATTCCGGAGACGTTTAACTCAGCAACAGATTACAAGAACTCTTTTATTCCTCTGTTGATTGAAGAAGCGCGCACGGATTTATCTTCAAGTCTGTTAAGTGTGTCAAGAGCTCCTTTCCATGAAATCAAGTACATTGAAAAAAGCGAGCAATTGATACTTGAAAAAAAAGATCAACTCGCACGGTTCCATCACATCATACAGTTGACGAGTGCAGCTGAATCTGATGAAGTTGAAGATGGTGAAAATTATGTACCTGTATCAGGAGATCTCATTGCATTCACAAACATTAGGCCTAAAAGCTATAACGACTTGGACACACTCAAAAGTCCCTACTGTATTGCCTATGTTGAATGGTCAAAAAAAGAATTCATATCATGCCATGATAGCGCAAAACATGATTACTTTTATAAAATATCTGTTATATCATCCAAATGCATTGAGATGAATACTGGATATGACTTATTGAACAACAAAGAGCTGAAACTGTATGCAGTTTACCTAATGAACATGACAACAAATCGTTGTATTTGGAATGCCCTGGATTCAGTCTCAGATACAAACATAATTAAAATGGCGTTCGGACCGCATCAGATTGTAAGAATAATCTATTGATCTGAATGAGTTTTTCCTTCATTTAATGTATAGCATACTGTTGAATACTAATATACTAACATACTACCATATGCGATATGCGATAAATTAGTGATGTTTACTTTTCCTGCGTGTAATATTGCTGTGAAGTACATAGATATTATATATCTCCTGTAAAATATTTTTGCAGTTAAATGTGTAACCTGATTAATGCTTTTTTGTATTCAGAGTGGAGAAGGCTGTCTACTTTGCCTGTCTGAACCGGAAATTACATCTTTTATCAAAGAAGACGTGATAATTGGATCTCAGAATCTGAATGAATCACAAGAGGGTGCAGTTTCAAGCTGTGTTAGTATGATGAATTGCAGGCACACTGATATGAAACTTATATGGGGACCACCAGGGACAGGGAAAACAAAGACAGTTGCATGCTTATTATTTTCTCTACTCAAGTTAGAAACCAGAACATTGATATGTGCTCCAACAAATACTGCTGTTTTGCAAGTGGCAATTCGGTTGCATAGGTTATTCATGTCTTCACTTGAGCATTATACATATGGTTTTGGTGACATTGTGCTATTTGGCAATGCTAAGAGGATGAAAGTACGTTCTTATCCTGGACTTGTCAATGTCTTTCTAGATAACCGTGTGGAGTATCTCATGCAGTGCTTTCATCCCAACACTGGATGGGAGACTAACTTGCAATTCATGAAACAGTCGCTCAAGTGCATGGAGCAATTTACTAACAAAATAGAGTGTAATGAAGTAGTTGAATACAAGAAGAAATTTGAAGAACAAAGAGAGAAGCTTGAGTTTTTCATGCAAACCTTATACACGCACATGCCAAAATCTTTCATTTCACTAGAAATGGTGAAAAAAATGCTTCAAGCTATTGATCTGCTAAGGTCTCTTGGAATTTCCTTGAGACAAGCCAAATTCCAGAAAACTAACTTTGAGCTGTTATACGCCAAAAGAGACGAGTGCCTTAACATACTAAGTTTTCTTTCTGAGACAGTTTCCCTTCCTAAATTTGACCCTTGTACTATTACCATTAGAGGTATCATCACGATAGGTATCAAGAGAGTTCAAGTAGAAAATTTTTGCTTGTCGAATGCCTGTCTAATTTTCTGTACTGCATCAAGTTCTGTTAAAATGAAAAAATCAGCAATGTTGACACCTGTGAAATTTTTAGTAATTGATGAAGCTGCACAGCTAAAAGAATGTGAATCCACAATTCCGTTACAGTTGTCAGGTCTTCGCCACTGCGTCCTAATCGGAGATGAGAAACAACTTCCAGCATTTGTAAATAGTAAGGTACTTAATCATTCATCCTTGTATTTAATAGTTGATTTTCTTTTGTTATTAAATTTTTTGTCTAATATGTTCAAAACTATTGTACATTTGTAGATAGCAGATAATTGTGAATTTGGACGGAGTATGTTTGAGAGGCTGGCAATTTTAGGATACAAGAGACATATGCTTAGTGTTCAGTATAGAATGCATCCTTCTATTAGCTCATTCCCAAGTAGAGAGTTCTACGATGGAAAGCTTTTTGATGCACTTGTTGTTGGAAAAGAAAGCTATAATAAGCATTTCCTTAAAGGAGAAATGTATTGTCCTTATTCTTTTATCAACATAGCTAAGGGTAAAGAGCAATTTGGGCGTGGACACAGTTTGAAGAACATGGTAGAGGTTGCTGTTATTTCAAAGATACTTGAAAGCCTTAAACATCGTTAGTTTCTCTATCTTGTATTATGATGTTGCTGTTATTGACTATAATATAATATGATGAAATATGCATTAATATTTGTAACTAATTCTTTTCTTGCAGAGTTCATGAGGACAAGGAAGAAAGTTAGCATAGGAGTAATATCTCCATATAATGCTCAAGTTTATGAAATCCAAGAGAAAGTTAAGCAGTGCATTTGGGTTTCTAATTCCAACTTCTCAGTTAATGTTCGTTCTATTGATGGTTTTCAAGGTGGTGAGGAAGATATTATAATAATATCTACGGTGAGATGTAATGGAAGTGGTAATGTAGGTTTTCTTTCAAACCGACAGAGAACAAATGTGGCTATGACTAGGGCTAGGTATGTAAAACACTAGTATTAATTTAGTTTTGTGATGTTGCTTCCATTCCATGTTTACTGAACACTGAGTTCATTTATTTATGCAGGTATTGCCTATGGATATTAGGAAATGAATCTACTCTAATCAACAGTGACTCTGTTTGGAGAAATATAGTACTTGATGCTAAGAAAAGGGGTTGTTTCCATAATGCTGAAGATGACAAGAAATTGGCCCAGGCTATTGAGGATGTGTTGTTCGATCTCCAGATACTCGAAGAATCTGAGTCTCGGTTTAAGAAACCTAAGCTAGTTGCAGAAATCGATCCATGAAGAATCAAAATCTCGAATTAAGAAACAAAATCAATGCCCTTTGTGGTGGTGAATTATTTATTCTGGTTGTTAATTTTATGCTTGTAATATCATGCCTTAGTTTTACAACAATGTCCACCAAGTTTTTCGATCAAGGGAATATTTTATTTGCATAAGTTCTAAGAGTTCATCATGTAGCCAGTAAAATTAAATCTGAGCACAATTTGAAACTAAATACCTAACATTTGTACACATTTAGTTAAAATTTCAATTCATAATTATAATATCAATCCTCAACTGCAAAAGCAAAATGAGCAAAAGATGAAAACTAACATTCATTCACCTCAACTTGTCTCAACTGCAATCTGCATCACCTGTCCTCTAACCGATGCTGTTGCTTGTTTTTTTTTTTTTTTTAAAATAATGTTCATATTATTTGATCTTTTGTTCAATTAATTATCAAACACTTTATTGCGTGCTTTTTGAATAATATCCTTTTTTTTTTTACAGCAATGCTATATCTACATAAAAATAATTCATGAAAAATATTTTTTTTTACTAAAATAAATTGGTTAATACAGTATAAAAAATTGATTAATTAAGTTATGAAATTGATTAATAAATATTCAGTTATAAAAATAATTTTTGTAGTAAAATAAAGTTGGTTAATATAATATAAAAAGTTGGTTAATGAAGATATGAAATTGATTAATAAATACACATATAAAAAAACAAAATAATTTTTATATTTTAAAATAAAAGATATTTTATTATTATAATATTTTACTGTTATTGGTAAACAGGAAATACGGTGTAGTGTATAATTTAGTGTAGTAATAACATTTCTCTATTTCTATATAATTTAGTGTAGTAATAACATTTCTCTATTTCTACACCATTTCTTACACACACTCCATTCAATATTCATAAATATAATAAACATTGACATGCACACATGTGATCTGTGTGAATGGTTTTTGAACAATACTTTTTAATCGTAAAACAAAGTTGGATGATTAATGAGTGATAAAAAATATTCAAATATTAAAAATAATTTTTAGTAGTAAAATAAAGTTGATTAATTAAATATAAAAATTTGGTTAATAATAAAGTTGATTATAATATAAACTAGTATGATACTCGTGCGTTCGCACGGGTACACATCAGTGACCCGCATTTGTTTTTAGAATGTATTTGTTTTAAGAATTTATTTGTTTATATTTAAAATTTGAAAATAAAAAGTATCTAATTAATTAATTAATAAAAATTAGTAAATAAAAAATAATAATGTATATTTAAAAATAGATAGAATCAATCCCCTCTGGTACCAATATTTTAATTAGTAAATTTATGTTTCTGTTATTGTTTAATATTTATATCAGTAACTTCATGTTCCCGTTAATATTTAATATTTTGATCAGTAATTTAATATTCTCGTTAATAATTAATATTTTGATTAATAACTTCTCGATTCTCTTAATACTCAATATTTTGATTAGCAACTTCATGTTTCCAATAATATTCAATAGTTTGATCAAATCAATAACATTCATGTTTATGTTAATATTCAATATTTTAATCAGTAACTCGTGTGAACACATAATATTTGTTCATGTTATTATTCAACATTTAAATTAATAGTTTAATATAAGTATATGTGTGTCATATCAGTACCCGTGTTTTAAAAAATAATAATTAAGGATTTGAATCACTAATTTTTTTCTGTGGATAAGAATGATAAATATTATTTTAGTTTTGACATTAATTATAAAAATATATGAATCAATAGTAAACTTAGTCCCGTTTATAAAAAATGACATTGTTTAAAAATATTTGATGATAATAAAATATTTTATAATAATAAAAATCTTAAATTGACAAAATATAGTGAAGATATATTCAATCAAATTATATAGTTTAATTAGTAATAACAATTTAATATATTATTGATTAAAATCAATTTACAAATAAAATATATTATTCTATATATAAAAGTATTTGAATCAACGATATAATTATTTTTATATATAAATAATTTTGTTTTGGAATTATTTATAAAAATATTCATACATTTATGTTTCATTCTATTAGTATTTATATTGAAGTTCATTTAATTCATTATATACATTTTAAAAATTCGACGTCATATCAACTCATATTAAAAACTCTATACACTATTTTATTTTATTTTATTTATTTATTTATTTTTGATATTCTATACTACATACTACTACTACTACTACATACTACTACTACATACTACTACTACTACATAATACTACATACTACTACTACATACTACTACTACTACATACTACTACTACTACTACATACTACTACTACATACTACTACTACTACATAATACTACATACTACTACTACATACTACTACTACTACTACTAATACTACATACTACTACTACTGCATACTACTACTACATACTACTACATACTACTACTACATACTACTACATACTACTACATACTACTACTACATACTACTACTACTAATAATAATAATACTACTACTACATACTACTACTACTGCATACTACTACATACTACTACTACTACATACTACTAATACTACTACTACTACATACTACTACTACTACTACTACTACATACTACTACTACTACTACTACATACTACTACTACTAATACTACTACTACTACTACTAATACTACTACTACTACTACTAGTCCATCCAGTAGTAGTACATACTACTACTACATACTACTACTACATACTACTACTACATACTACTACTACTACTACTACTACTACATACTACTACTACTACTACTACATACTACTATTACTACTACTACTACATACTACTACTACTACATACTACTACTACTACATACTACTACATACTACATACTACTACTACATCTACATACTACTACTACTAGTCCATCCAGGTGTCACATGTTTACACCCAAAGAGTGAGTTTTCTTATAATATTCCAGTATCCTCCAGACTTTTCCTATTCTATAGAGTGTAATACAAACATAAACAATATTCCAATATTCTCCCGAGATCCCATCAATAAAAAACTTCTTAAACAACGAATAAAAAACCACTAAATAATAATTAAAAAATAAGATAATATTGCAATATAATTTTTCAATTTCCTAAACCACTAATTAATAAATAAAAAATCAATTTGAGAATAGGTTACAAATTGAGAATGAGAATAGGATACAATTTGGGAATATCTACTTCAGACGTTATGAATGTGATTACTTGAATACCATAATTTGTACCATAAAACAAATTAACGTTGGGAGAAGAGAAAAAAATTGTTTTGAGTCCATCCACGTGTCATATGTTTACTCCCAAAGAGTGAGTTTTCTTATATGATAGATATTAAAATTAATTTTCTATAATAAAATAAAGTTGATTAATAAAATAAAATATTATTTAATGAAATTATGAAATTGATTAATTATACAATTTTATATTAATATTTTTTAATCTAAAAAAATATAAAAATAAAAATAAAAAATATATATATTTTAAATAATTATTTATTATTATAATATTTTATTATATTTGAATAATAAAATATGATATAATGTATAATTGTAGCGTAAAAATAATTTTTTTACACTAATTTACTCCGTTGTCCCTAATATTTTGGCCAATATTCCTACACAAATTTAATACATAAAATAGGTAACAAATGCAAAATAAGGAAAAAAAATGGTATTTAAGGTATTAATATAGTATTATACACATTGCAATCAATGAATATCTATTTCCTTTTAACTTTTTCTTGCTACTTATTACCCTAACACACACAATCTCTGCCCATCCATCTACGTGGCATGCTTTCTCTCTCACACTCTCACTCACTATCATTTTCTTCCATATATTAACATAATTATTCCCAAAATTAAAAAATTTTCATTTTAACTTTTAATGAATTTTTCTATAGAAATATATTAATGACAATTTTTAATGTGTGTATTGTGATTTTGATTACACAGAAAAATCACAAAAATGAAATCCAAAAAAGATTTTTTTCATATTTTTTCTCACACTCCGTACTCTGACAACGACCACTGGAGGATGGTGGCACATGCCTGCTGTCACATCAACTTCAAACCAACGCTTCAGATCTCACCGTACGGAAGATCCAACGGCCTATCTCGTTTCACTCCAACACTCACTTTCTCTCTCTTCTCACCTCTGCACCATGTCCCATTTTGGTCGGGACCCCCTTTATATATGGCAAAGACTCATCTTTTTAACTTTTTTTTTTCTCTCTCTTTTTTCCACTGTGCATTTCAAACCCAAAAATCCCTCACTTGTGTCTTAATCAGAAAGTGATTGGCCACAAAAGAAGGACTTTACTTCTTCACTCACTTTGTATATTTTTTTTTTCTTCTTTTCTTTTCTGCTTCAGTAACACACATTCTTCAATTTCATTCTCTTCTGTTCCTTTCATGGCGATCTTGATTCACGTGCCACCTTTGTTCTTGTTTTTGTTTATGTTGTTGTTACTTGGTTTTTTCAACTGGTTTCTACTTTTGGGTCATACCTTTGCTTGACCCTTGACCCTGCTTCTTTGTTCTTATTTTTGTTCTTCTGCTTTTCTTCAGCTTAAATCTTATTCAATAAAACAAAGTTAACAAAATCCCTTTTTTGTTTTAAGGTTTTTTCTTTTTATTTTTTAGTTGTGGTGGGGTTGTTTGTTTCTTCATCATTTGGTAACTATTCATATGGATCCCATGATGTTGGTTTTTTAAGGTAATGTTTGATTTTTGAAATTAGTGTTTTTTGTTGTTGTTGGGATGGAGTGCATTGGAAAGTGGGAGAGAGGAATGAGTGAATGCAATAATGGGTTTGAGGAAATTGAGGATGGGGACTATGAGTTAGGGTTCAATGTGTCTGTGTGATTGCTAAAAATTGTGTATTTAAAAAGGTGTGAAACAAAAAAGAGGGGTAAAGCTTGTTATGAAGCTTTCAACATCAGGAATGAGTCAGCAGGGAAATGAAGGTATCATTTTCTTTTCTATTGTCTTAAAAATAACAATTTTTTGCATCCTATTCTGACCTCTTTGTTGGGGGGGTCAGCTGCAAGTTGTTATATACATGTCTATGGATATTGAGTTGTATGTCACTATGTGTCACTTTCAAAAAACCCCTTTTGTTTATGCTTCAACATCATTCTTATGATGATTGTGAGTTTTGTTTCCTTATTTGTTTGAGATAATTTGATGTGTGGATTTATGGTGCTAGGAGGGGAGAAGAAGTGTTTGAATTCTGAGCTATGGCATGCTTGTGCGGGTCCCTTAGTTTCTCTACCAACTGCAGGGACTCGCGTGGTTTACTTCCCTCAAGGTCACAGTGAGCAGGTGCTTTTTTTTGAATTCCATTCTCTACCATGGCTTCAATTTTGTCTAGTTTTGCATGGTTTGGAAGTTGAACTCAACTATGGCTGGACAATGATTCTAGGTTTCTGCCACAACTAACAGAGAAATCGATGGTCAAATACCGAATTACCCGAGCTTGCCACCACAGTTGATATGCCAACTTCATAATGTTACAATGCATGTAAGTATATATTCTTACTATATAGCACCGATACTTAACATCAAAGGCGTGTTCAGCTTTTGATACTTGTAGTTTGTTACATTCAAATATTGCATTTTCTCAAATTATTACCGGTGTTGTGGCTTTGTTTGTGTCAGTGCTTCATTGTATTATATCTTATAGTTGAGTTAGTTTTATCTCCCATCAAAGTGAGTGAATTCAGTTAACTAGAGTTTGTGTTAAATTTCAGGCAGATGTTGAAACAGATGAAGTGTACGCTCAAATGACATTACAGCCGTTGACTCCGGTATCCTTTTATTCTTTGACGGCTGGTTTTGTTTGTAATGCAACTGAAGATTTTTTTGGTTATGGAGTTTGATAATGTGTTTTGTGACTTTTGTAGCAAGAGCAGAAAGATACGTTTCTTCCTATGGAATTGGGGATTCCAAGTAAGCAGCCTTCGAATTATTTTTGCAAGACATTGACTGCGAGTGATACCAGTACACATGGAGGGTTCTCTGTTCCTCGTCGTGCAGCTGAGAAAGTTTTTCCTCCATTGGTAGTGTCCATAATTATTTTTCATTTGTGTTTGATTCTTGTTTGATATGGATACATTTCTCTTTTATTTGGGCTGTATAGGATTTCACACAGCAACCTCCTGCACAAGAACTTATTGCTAGGGATCTCCATGATGTTGAGTGGAAGTTTCGACATATTTTTCGGGGTGAGTTTCTACTTCTTTGACGACTCCATTCTTGTTATCTTGTTGGTTTGGTTATGTTGAAATTTTATAGTTTCATTGTATGTCGACTTTCCCACGGCATTTCACATAGCACAAAACTCACCCTTATTATGTTGTTGAAAAGTTGTTTTTTATGTTGAGCTGTAACTTTACTTAGTTGTGGCTTGAGTCTTGTGCATTCTTATTGCAGTATTATTAAATGCTAGTTGTAATTTGAAGCTTATTTTACTTATTCGGGACACTTAATATGCGTGATGTATATTTGGCATATCACTAGTGACTTGAAGATCTTGGAAACTCTTTTTTTCCAAATGCATTAGAATTAGATACATATAATTAGAACTATGCTCTTATAAATAAGCACCTTTTCGGAAAAAAAAAGTTCGTAAACATATAAGCTTTATTTTAAATTATTATGTGTGCATTTGTTAACCTTTTTAAATATACCCATAATTATTACTATTAACTATCTTGGTTAATGAGAAGTTGAAGTTAAACACCTATCTATAGAAAAATGTATTTTAGGAACATCTATACACAAAATGAACATGTTAAATACACTATAATATTTTCCTAATATATGTGGAAATCGTTAAATGGGCTTTATATAAAGGGACAACTGTAGTACTCATTAGCAATTTTCTTTTTATGCCTATCACTAGTATTATGGATGGATAAGGGAAATTCTTAGCTTCAAAATTACAACTAAGCATCTTTTAGGGGAAAAAAAGTCTGTCAAAATGTAAGTTTCATTTCAAATTATTATTTGCATTTGTTAACTTTTTCAAATATACTTAAACATGAGCGACCTGAGCATGTTTTTATTTTATCCAAATTAATAAGCTTAATATTGCACTTTACGGTTATAATTTGAAAACATAATGCTAGTGTAAGAAATTAATGCATGTTTGGATTGATAGTTAGTTTGGTGAAATCACAGTGGCACCGTGATTTTGTTGAAGTTTAAAAGTGTAGTTTTTGCTTTACCATGGTGGCACACCTTGATTCCGGTGAACTCACTTACAATCCAATCATGCACTAAGTCTTTTGGGACTATATTATTGACAAAGGTATTAACAAACTTTAGAATCGTTTGAACTGAATTTTATCTGGTAAAAAGTGTAATAGCTCTGTTAGTGAAGTCTATTAGTGAATTGATCATATTTAAAGAGATTGATTTGAATTCTTTTGGAGTTAGAAGATCTGCCGAATAAATAAACTCAAGATAATTGAGTTTCTAGCTCTGCTACTTATTGGCTACCCCCTTACATTGCCAATAATCTTTCTTTGAGGCCGAATGAATTGATATTTGTATGTGAAAGTTGAATAGTATTTCACGAAATGTCAAGCAAACTTCCAAGTTGCCTGGTAATTTTTTTGGTAAATACAACTAATTTCATTGATTTTCCAAATGTGCTAATGAATCTCTATATTAGTTCAATTGCATACACTGCTATCCAAATCATCAAAACTAGACAATTTACAAACTAGGTGACAAGTTAAAATTACCTTTTCCAAGTAGCATTTGCTTCTGTGGAGGAAGTTCTAAAACTTCAGTCTTCATTGTTCACTTGTCTCTTTGTTAGTGATGTTAGATTTTATTTTGTACCTTTTCAGCGAAACTTGTTTATATCAATCATCTAAAAAGTATAGTTGCATGTAATTTATAATATTGGAGGAAAGAAATCAACTATCTGTTGTAATAACTGCTTACTTGAATAAGAACCTTTTGGTTTTCTTACTATAGTTTCTAACATATAACAGATTTACTATAATATGAATTTTCCATTGTACTGGTTTCAAAGTTTGATGTTTCCATTTTAAAACAGAAACACAACTCTAGGTGTATTTTTCTTTTTAAAATTATAGGTGCTGTGCCAAAGTCATAATGAATCACACTCTTATTTGACTTGAGATTGTTAACTTGATTGTAATTGTAATTTATGCGAGACATTATATGTGTATTGCTTCCCTTGTCATTTCAGGACAGCCAAAACGGCACCTTCTTACCACAGGCTGGAGTGTATTTGTTAGTGCCAAAAGACTTGTAGCTGGAGATTCCGTGCTTTTCATTTGGTATTCGTTTCGTTTCACCTTTTTCTGATACCTTTTATTCCTCTTGGATGCTGCAAACTGCTTGTTCATTGTTTTTGCATGTATATTTTCATTATCAATAGGAATGAAAAAAATCAGCTTCTTTTGGGAATACGTCGTGCGAGTCGGCCGCAAACTGTTATGCCGTCATCAGTTCTTTCCAGTGACAGTATGCACATTGGGCTTCTTGCAGCTGCAGCCCATGCTTCCGCAACTAATAGCTGTTTTACAGTGTTCTTTAATCCAAGGTTGTGTTCGTTTTCCAAATTTGTACTCTTGACACTTATTTATTAGAAACTATTACATATCTTTTGAAATCTACATCATGTGCAGGGCTAGTCCTTCCGAGTTTGTCATACAACTTTCAAAATATATCAAAGCTGTGTACCATACACGTGTTTCTGTTGGTATGCGTTTTAGGATGCTTTTTGAGACTGAAGAATCAAGTGTGCGCAGGTACTTGTTGCCATCAATTATTGATTTGTTTTAAATTTTATACATAATTTTGTGAGGATTGTTGCATGTTACCTTTACTTATCTACAAGTCACATTGGTTTGAAGGTACATGGGTACTATAACTAGCATAAATGACATGGATCCTGTTCGGTGGCCGAATTCCCATTGGAGGTCTGTCAAGGTAAGTAAGATCATCACAATGTAATGCTTAAAATTAGCTAGCAGTTTAAATAAAAATGTTCCTTTGAAACATATGACTAAAAGATGGGGAACCTTGGT
Source organism: Lathyrus aphaca (assembly GCA_963966055.1). Classification (NCBI taxonomy): domain Eukaryota; kingdom Viridiplantae; phylum Streptophyta; class Magnoliopsida; order Fabales; family Fabaceae; genus Lathyrus; species Lathyrus aphaca. The sequence goes on along the minus strand of OZ014523.1, from coordinate 65,692,249 downwards.
ACAATTGCAAGTTTCATGTCTCGAGGTTGTGATTTCTAGGCCCTGTTTGGATAAATAACTAAATTAAGAGCTTATAGTATAAGCGTTTATCATATCAGTACTTACGTATAAGCTGTTTTATAACAAGAGATAAAATAAAATCTGAAGCTTTAGTATTAGCTATTAGCTGTTTTCATAAGCTATTCTAGAGATTTTATGGAATTAAGCTGAAAACAACTTATGGACATCACATAAGCTGTTTCCATAAGATCTTGCAAACAGTTTCACAACTGCTTATGCTGGTAGATAAGCTTAAATAAGCCAATCCAAACAGGCTTTAAGTCATGAAATGGTCCGCCTAGCTCTACGTCCATAGGTAAAAATGTGTAGAGGCCATAACTGGACTGGTGGAAACTTGCAGCCTTGTTTACTTGGCTGCAATTATATACCAGTTATGCGTATTGTGCATAAAGATGAAAATATTCTCAAAACAATGTTTGATTACTTAAAACCTTACGATAATACTCAAATTTCTAATCATGTTTCATGAAGTATACCTTTGTATTCCTTTTTTCTTCATTAAGTCATAAGATTTTTGCAATGTCTGTTGAATTGATTACTATCTGCATCACTTTTGTGATTTTTGTTGCCCTTGATCAACTAGCTAATGTTTTGTTGACATAACCTGCAATACACAACGTAAATCATATTGAAATTTATTTTAGCTTGATCCGCATGCCAATAGAGGTCTTAAACTTCCAATACTAAATTTCGATAGCAGAACTTATCCTTTTTTCTGCAGCTTTTGTTTCCGCAGTCACTTATTATTAATATTGATGTTTACCTAAAAAACTGTGCTGAGAGATAGTGATAGCTTGGCTTGATTTTAATAGGTTCAAGGTTTCATCATAATTTGTATACCATGCATTAGAAAGGTTTCGAAGAATTTCATTCAATGTTTTTCCAACTGACTCTTAACCTGTTTGTTTATCTTGTTCCATCCATTGTGCATAGGTTGGTTGGGATGAATCAACAGCTGGAGAGAGACAGCCTCGAGTATCCTTATGGGAAATTGAGCCTTTAACTACATTTCCAATGTATCCATCGCTATTTCCTCTTAGATTGAAACGACCATGGCATCCTGGCACTTCTTCTTTTCTTGGTACATATTTTTAGCACTTTTTATTTGGTTATCTCCCTTTAATTGTGACCTCCATTATAGTATCCTTATCACAATGATACATGGTTTAAAGAAAATATTTTGTAATTGTCTCCCATACTTTTCCCTTCTTCCATAGAAAGAACAATTATTTATTTCTACAAAATTTTCTCTATTTCTGTCGTTTTCTTTCTCACAATAAAATTCTCTTCCGTTCCATATTGAGTGTCACATTAACAAAAGAAGAATATTCTTAAACTTGTTTTCTAGCAACATATTTTAAACGAAATTTAAGTTGCATGAATATTTTAACGGATCATATGTTCTCCTTTCGATGTTGTCCAAAACACAAGGGGATTTAGTATCATTATGAAAATCGGCTGTGGTGGTTTTGAGGACACTTCTCGTCTCCTTTCTTTACAAAGGATGTTGTTACAGATGGCAGAGACGACGCAACAAATGGACTAATGTGGCTACGAGGCGGTCCCGGAGACCATGGTCTTAATTCCATGAATTTTCAAAGTGCTGGTTTGATGCCGTGGATGCAGCAAAGGCTCGATCCCGCTTTACTTGGAAATGATCATAATCAGCAATACCAAGCAATGTTAGCTGCTGGTGGTGGTTTGCAGAATCAAGGGAGTGCTACTGATCTGTTAAGGCAACAAATGATGAGTTTTCAACAACCATTCAATTATCTTCAACAATCAGGAAACCTCAGTCCTTTGCAGCTTCAGCAACAGCAAACAATTCAACAATTCGCATCGACAAATAATATCATGCAACCACAAAGCCAAGTATTGGCAGAGAACCTGTCTCAGCATATCCTTCAGAAACCACACAACAATCGAGAAAACCAAACACAACAACCGCAACAGCAACAAACATATCAAGATACACTTTTGATTCAAGGCGATCCACTCCTTCAGAAGCAACACACTAGTTTGCCTTCACCGTCATATTCGAAACCAGATTTCTTAGATTCAGGCATGAAGTTTGCTGCTTCGGTTTCGCCGGGTCAAAACATGCTTGGTTCACTTTGTTCCGAAGGGAGTGGGAATCTCTTGAATTTATCAAGTGGTCATTCTGTGCTGGCTGAACAGTTACCTCAACAATCATGGGCCTCAAAATATCCACCTCCGCAGGTTGATGGCATTGGAAACTCAATGTCGCACGTGCAGTATTCTGGAAGAGATACAGCACTCGCACCACCACATTGTAACTCAGATGCCCAAAATTCTGTTCTGTTTGGGGTCAATATCGATTCGTCTGGCCTTCTGCTCCCTACCACTGTTCCTCGTTATACCACTGCATCAGCTGATGCCGATGCATCAACGATGCCATTGGGAGAGTCTGGTTTCCAGGGCTCTCCATATCATTGCATGCAGGATTCATCAGAGCTGTTGCAAAGTGTGGGGCAAATCGATGCTCAAAACCAGATGCCGACATTTGTGAAGGTCTCATTCATATATATACATTAATCTTAGGCTCTTAGCCACAAATGTTTTGAGCCTTTCTTATATTAAAAGCTAAAACGATTGCTTACTTTTTATCTTTTTTAACAGGTATACAAATCAGGTTCAGTAGGGCGCTCCCTAGACATCTCGCGGTTCAGCAGCTATCATGAACTGCGGGAGGAGTTGGCTCAGATGTTTGGAATCGAGGGGAAATTTGAAGATCCTCTTAGATCAGGCTGGCAGCTTGTATTTGTCGACAGGGAGAATGATGTTCTTCTCCTTGGAGACGATCCGTGGGAGTAAGTATAAATTTCAATTTGACACGAGTATATACTAGTTATACCTCCGACACAGGCTTCAATTTTTAACATTGCTATATACTGAATTTCGATATTCTACTATACTATAAGGCAACTTTTTATTTCACTTGTCTAAAGTTTTTTGACATGTTTTTTGTTCTGTGGATAACCTTGTAGATCATTTGTCAATAATGTTTGGTACATCAAAATACTTTCTCCTGAAGATATTCAGAAAATGGGAGAACAAGCCATAGAATCCCTTGGTCCAAGTTCTGGACAAGGACAAAGGCTGAATAACACTGGTGCAGAATCTCATGACATTGTTTCTGGACTACCATCATTAGGCTCACTTGAATACTGAAAGATAATATCATAATGTATCGCATCAGATTCCACGGTCTCGACAATTACTACTACTTTACTTATGTTTGATACATTACCTATCAACCTTGCATATTTGAATATATTTTATGTATTGTCTATTCCACTTTTACCATTACTATTTGTTCCAAGATTGTTGAATGAAATTATTGAAAAATATGAGAAACTTAGGACAAACTTTTGTGACAATTTGTAAACTTATGTTACCTAAAGCAGAAACAGTGTTACTGCCATTGTAGCATTTGATTAAGTCTTGCATGAACTGTGCAGTAAGATATCTAGAAAGTATGAGAAATCAAGAGTAGTTATTTTCATAGCTTCCAAATAGTTGAAATTTCACTCTATTGTAGGATTTTGTTTTCTTGGTATTTTTCTAACTACCACTGACAAAAGACCAAAACCAAAGTGGTTCTTGTCTTCTATATACTAGGCCATAATACATCTAATACACACTTATTGTTTTACCAATTCAAAATGTTACATGTGGAGGATAGGAAAAAAAACTCCTTAAAAATATGTAAAATTGGTATGCTATGCTAATTTATGCTATAATAAGTATTTGAAATTAACCAAATAAGGTAGTTGTAATTTAGCTAAATAAGGTGATTTATTTTCTTCTTTTCTTTATAAATCTCAAGCATAAAAACTTTGCATTGTGTAGACTCACATTTTTCACGGTCATTTGTCTTGACCTTATTAAATGTTGCTATTGAATTCAACTTTTCCTTATAAAGTTTTTTTTTGAAGGGTAAACATTTCAAAACTGCGCTATTTTTTTTTTCCACAGGTTTTTAATAATAAAGGGGTAAAGTCCTTATAAAGTTTTTTTTTGAAGGGTAAACATTTCAAAACTGCGCTATTTTTTTTTCCACAGGTTTTTAATAATAAAGGGGTAAAGTCCTGTTTATAAAATTTTAATTTTTTAGTATTTTTTTTGATTTTAATGTATAAAGTACTAATTTTTTTACAAATTCTAAATCTCCATCATCATCAACAACAAAAACAAAATCAATAGAATTCTTAAATTTTGTTTTTACACAATAGAGTGTCTAAGCTTAAATCTCAGCAGCAACAACAACAATAACAACAATTGATAAACAAAATCAATAAAATCGTTAAATATTAAATCTTAACAACAACAACTGATAAACAAAATCAATAACATCGTTAAATATTAAATCTCAACAACAACAATAATATTAAACATTATACTTAAAACAAGAACAACTAACATTAATAAATTACTTTTATGCTTTCCTAACTAACATTAAATATTTGTAACAATGAACTACTAGAGAAGAGATTACATTAAGAAAACCAACATTGAAACAATGTCATGCTCTTTCTTTCATTATCATTTCAGCACTTTGCATCCAAGATGAATAGGTGTTGGATTCATGTTCTGACTGGCTAGTGAGAGTTTTACGCGAATCACTAATGTTTCATGTGGATTTATGAGTTGGTAATGTTTTAACTATTGTTACTTTATAAATTGACGACAAAAATGCGTTACTTAATTTGATCATAAATAAAAAGAAATAAAATAGGTCATAAAAAATTATTTAAAAAAATGAAAAGGTGATAAAATTTAGTTCCTGGGATTCAAAGGTGTGTCCTATAACTATTTACACCTTAGTTTTCACCTTAGCCACATCTTTAGCAATTTCCAAAGGGTTGAACATTTTCTATTGGAATAAAAGTCGATTTCGTCCCTGTCAGATCTTCCACAAATGATATCAATGTTGATTGGAACATGAAAAACCAGTTTAACAACCAAGAGATGATATCAACGTTGATTGGAACATGGAAAACCAAGGAAGAAGTGAATAACACATACCTATCTGCATAACACCTAATGAACAGATGGTCCTCAGTTTCAGACTCAAACTAACAAAGGGGATAAAGGGTGTTAATCTTCAAAACTTTCCTCTGCAAGTTGGCTCTAACGAGCAAGATACCTTTCACAAGTCTCTAGAGGAAGTTCTTTTCTACAGTATTTGGTATGAGCACATGTCAAATCCCTTTCCAAATAGGGGTAATATTTTCTTGTAATAAAAAAATTAATTTAAAGGAATCATTCGCTTTTGCGCAGACAAAACCAAATTTTTCATTAGTACAAAAATGAGTTTTTACATCGGGCGAAAATGACTTTTTACACCTGGTTTGAGTCTGATGTAAAGTCAGCCGATGTAGTAAATCAAGCACATTTGACATCGGGTTATGGTCTGATGTAAAAAATACACCAACCACATCGGTTAACTTTTTAAGTCTGATGTGAAAAAATATAATTGTAATTTTTTAAATATAACAAGGTGTTTTTACATTGGTTGTAACATGAACCCGATGTAACAGGGTGGTTTTTTACATCAGTTTTGTTGTTTGTCCGATGTGAAAAGTATTGCCCATAAATATCAAACACGCCATGCATGATTTTTTACATTGGTTTTGTTGTTTGACCGATGTGAAATATTGTGTTTTACATCAATTTTGCTAATAACCGATGTAAAAGGTATTGTAATAATTCTAAGAAATTTGACTAGCAGTTCCCTGTAACTTTTTTGGTACCTAATTTTTCATATTTTTCCAACATCACACAGACCATAATTAGGTCGCTATTTTCCATAGTTTCCCAACATCACATAGACCACATTTAGGTCGTTATTTTCATATTTTTTTTCACCAATTTAATTTCATTGCACCAAATATCTAGTATACACGTATATTCACACATACCATAATTAGGTCGCTATTTTCCATAGTTTTCCAACATCACATAGACCACATTTAGGTCGCTATTTTCCTATTTTTCTCACCGATTTAATTTCATTGCACCAAATATCTAGTATACACGTATATTCTTCAAAATTCCATAATTGATTTACAAAGTACTAATATAGGATACACACAAATGTACTAAATTATAAAGAGATTTACACGATGGACTACTACAACAACAAAAAATACAAAAATATCCAACCATTTATAAGTCCTTTCCCACACTTGAATTATCAACTTGCAATCCACAAGAAGATGAGTTGTAGCTTCGGTAGACAACACCAAAATCAAATTTACTGACAATAAATAATAACACCAATTAACATCAACAGACAACACCAAAGTCAAGAAACTCAAATCAGATATATATAGACAATTCTATATATCTCACCAGATAAAACTTAAACTTTATATAATCAAAGAAACACATTGTCCAACGGAGTCGTAAATCATACAAATCATCTTCTATTAATTCTTTTGGGTCATTAAATACCTACAACACGTAAATAACAATATAGAGTTATTTTTGAAAATTCACATTAAGTTGCAAAATGCAAAGTAAATAACAAAGTAAAGTTATTTTTATTACCGTCATCCAATTATCGGTTATCTGTGCAGAGACAATATCCAACATATTTTTTATCACATGGTACCCACAATCATTAGAGTTATTTTGTTTCCTTGTCTACAAATGAATGAAATTATTAGCGAATACTTATATGATAAAATTAAATTTATAATTATAATTTACACCATACTTACATTGAGTCGAAGCCATGTAGCCCTCTTTCTAATACCACGTGTCACTTGATGAACCCCTAAAGCACTAATTTAGAAGGAAAAGAATTCATATAAAGCCACATAAAATATGAAATTACTTTTGTAACAAATTATGTATATAGGATGTAGTGAACATAAGAGATAAACTTACAGTGTAACAAGTTTCGTCATGGTTTGATTAAGTTCCCGATGAAGTGAACAAAAGACGATCACTATATTGACTTTTGGACAAATGGCTATTAATTGTCAATGATTTATGTACGTGTGTGTTGAAGCACAAAAGTCAGAATTTATACTGCCGTTTTTGCGTGCTAAAGTGAAAAAAATTGTTTTTGAAAATCAATTACTTCTAATTATTCGAAAATTTATTTACAGGAGAAGAATAAATTTAAAGGTATTATCGGCTTTCGCTCGTCTAATATCGAATTTTAAGTATATAAAAGTCTGATTTCACATGTTCGTTTATGTTCTTAAACACCCTTTTCGAAAATGGTTATTTTTTTAAAAAATAATTAAAATATGCTTGCAGTGCAAATAATTAAAATATGCTTGCACTCAAAATAATTAAAATCTGAATTTTTCTAATTTTGAAGGTTTTACCCTATAGCCTCACATCTATACTTTTACCCTTACAATTTTTTCAAAATGCCTATTATAACCTTATTATATTTTATTATTTTATTTTTTTTATCATTTATGTCAGACCGTCAGATTTTAGAAAAAGTGATCCAAAAAAACACGATCCGGAAGACTTAAAGAATGAGTTCAAGTACGTTAATTATCATACCGGAAGACTTTGAGAAAGTCTTCCGGTTTTGTTATTTTTGTTCACCGGAAGACTTAATAAAAGTGTTCCGGTACGGAACACTTTTATTAAGTCTTCCATACCAGAACATTTTTATTAAGTCTTCTGGTAGCCCTGTGTATATGTACCGGAACACTTCATGTAAGAGTTCCAGTTTGTTCCAAATACACTACCAGAAGACTTACGTGAAGTGTTCCGGTTTGTTTTTTTTCTTTTTTTTTTTTTAATTTTTTAATTTTTTAATTTTCTTTATAATTCCTTAATATACAATTAAGGAAGGAAAAATTATTTGACATTAACAATATAACAAATATTTATTACAAATTAAAATATTTGACATTAACAACTAAATATACAATAAAGAAAAAATTAATTGACATTAACAACATAACAAATATTTATTACAAATTAAAATTTATAGCATTTAAATGATGATTTATTGAATATGTGTTTTTGATGTAAATACTTAAATATAAATATTATATATTAATTATTCAAATACAATAAAAATAAATATTATATATTAATTATTTAAAAGAAAATTATAAAAAAATCAGTTTTATAAATATTAAACAATGAATAAAAGTATAAAATAAATAAAAATATTATGAGAAACAAAGTTATTTAATATCATTTATACCATTGAATCATTATTATAAGATAAATAAATAAAATAGTGTAGAATACATGTCGATAAATAAATAAAATAATGTATAAATGACATTAAATAACTTTGTTTCTCATAATATTTTTATTTATTTTATACTTTTATTCAATGTTTAATATTTATAAAACTGATTTTTTTATAATTCTCTTTTAAATAATTAATATATAATATTTATTTTTATTGTATTTGAATAATTAATATATAATATTCATATTTCAGTATTTACATCAAAAACACATATTCAATAAATCATCATTTAAATGCTATAAATTTTAATTTGTAATAAATATTTGTTATGTTGTTAATGTCAAATAATTTTTCCTTTATTGTATATTTAGTTGTTAATGTCAAATATTTTAATTTGTAATAAATATTTGTTATGTTGTTAATGTCAAATAATTTTTCCTTCCTTAATTGTATATTAAGGAATTATAAAGAAAATTAAAAAATTAAAAAAAAAAACAAACCGGAACACTTCACGTAAGTCTTCTGGTAGTGTATTTGGAACAAACCGGAACACTTACATAAAGTGTTCCGGTACACATACAAAGGGCTACTGGAAGACTTAATAAAAGTGTTACGTACCGGAACACTCTTATTAAGTCTTCCGGTGAACAAAAATAACAAAACCGGAAGACTTTGGGAAAATCTTCCGGTATGAAAATTAACGTACCGGAACTCATTCTTTAAGTCTTCGGGATCGTGTTTTTTTGGATCACTTTTTCTAGAATCTGACGGTCTGACATAAATGGTAAAAAAATAAAAAAAATAAAATATAATAAAGTTATAATAGGCATTTTGAAAAATTTGTAGGGGTAAAAGTATAGATGTGGGGTATAGGGTAAAACCTTCAGTCGGATACAGGGGTTCTGTTCTTTAAAATCGGAACCAGTATCTCTAAGTTATATTTTTTGTAGTGAACATATTAATTAAAAATAAAATAAAATCATCCCATAAACAAATCAAATTTTAATAATATTTTTCAATGACTTAAATGTGAGCACCTAGGATGATCCTCGCATTCCAGACTATGAATTAGTCTGTCATATTGCAAACAAAACAAATACAACATTGAAAATTAAATCCAAACATTCTAAACATGTTAACTATAATAATAAAGTAACGAAGGCACGTGCAAGTAGTAATAAAGAAAGTAGCACAACAGTAAATGAGAAACCTGAAATGCTCCAAAACTAGTACAAAATAAATTCTAAATAAAACTCCAGAAATCGGGATTACAACTTGAACGATCCAAATATAATTAGGAAATTTGCATAAACTTAAACTAAGGTATATATATTTCTTAGTGTGAGAAAATAACTACTTTTAAAAAACTGAATTTCGGCCTAAAACGAATATAAAAAATCTTGGATGATCAAAACTGAATTCAAATGACTTATTAATAGGGTTGTAATCCATACAAGAGTGTCTCAAAATGTGTAAGAGATAGTGGAGAAAGTTGTGGAAAATTGTTGGTCAAGTCTAAAAACGTACCTTAAATTTCTGAAATGTAGAATCATGACGAGCGTCATGATCATGACGCCTTAGTCATCACATGTCTTGGAGGGATGACATACATTTATCTGGATGACGACCTACTCGTCATCCAGCTAGCGCTTAACTTCTTGTAGTTTTGTCTTGTAGTGATGACAATCCAAGGGTGTCATGCCCACGTCATGACAAGCGTCATCCTTGCCAGATGGGTGTCATGACAGTGCATATAATAGCCTTTTTGCTCCCGTTTTCACTATTTTGTAGCATTTCTTCGCATGAATGCTTATTTAACCAAAATACCTACCAAGTACAAACATAAAACTATAAAAAGGAAAGGAAAAAGACTCAAAATGGCATCTGAATCGAGTCAGAAACTCAATACTTTTCTGAGTTATCATTTACTTAGTTGAAATTTTTTCATAGGTAAGTATTGAAACTAACGATTGTAAGAATAAGTTGTTTTAAAATGTGCACTCTTTTCCCTTCACGCTTTCCAAGTAGACATGTTTTTAATGAGGCATCTCATCTTTATTTATATCTATATATTCATCATGCCATATCCCTGCAGAAAATTCAGATTCACAAGAAATCCTCCCATAGAGGCAATTACATATGATGGATCCCAATGACATGATCCCTTCCGCCTGAAGAGGCAATCACGTTGGATCCCCATGATGGGGTCTTTACTTCTCATTGAGGAAATTAAATATACTGGATCCCTAAGACTATATTCTTTATGCACGAAGAGGTAATCACACTGGGTCCCAAAGATGGGATCTTTGTCGCCCATTGAGTCATTTACATACGTTGGATCCTCGACATGATCCTTACCCCCCGAAGAGACAATCACGTTGGGTCCCTAAAATGGGATCCTTTTCGCCTATTGAGGAAATTACATATGTTGGTTCCCCAAAATGGGGTCCTTTCTGCCTATAGAGGGAATTACATAAACTAGATCCCGAAGAAGAGATCATTATCCCCATGGAGGTAAGAATATATGTTGGATCCCAAAGGTGGATCCTTCTCGTCCAGTGAGGCAATTGTATATGATGGATTCCCTAAAATGGGTTGCATGTCGCTCATAAAGACAAGTAATAATAACAAATACCCCTAGAGATGAGATTCTAACCGTCTTAGAAACAGTCACAACAACGAATGTAAAACGAAAGTAAATAACTATAAAGACGATTAACATAAAAGACACCCCTAGAAGGATGCCACTATTCCAAATGATTACAAAATCCCCTTTGGGGAATCAATAAAAATACAACAAAAAGGAAAAAATCTATAAAGGTCAAACATCATTCTCTATGGGGTTCCTCCTTCACCATACCATGCCCCGGTTGGGGAATCTCAGGTTCACCACCCTCCCAGGTCGTACCATCCTCCTGAATGGGGAAGGCTTAGATTCAGGTGAATTTGTTTCCCCCTCATCCACCATCGCTTCAACTTTCGAAATCTTTAAGGGATCTTAGGGGGCTTAGGTTAAGTGGGGTACAAAAAATGACTTGTTCCTTGGTCCACTCAAATTACCCTCTGATAGCGAACATCACCTCATCATTCAAATATGATATCTCATTCTCTAAACCTTTTTGGTGGATGAGAACTTCATCTAAAGAGTCCTATAGAGATTTTTTTATCAAAAGAGACATCTCTGGCCTTGACATGACATCCTCCAACCTCTGTCCCCATTTTCCTCACCTTGTTATAAGCCTTTGTCTGCTCCTGGAACCCTACCTATAGGTCGCTAGTATCCTTGTCATACATTCCTCGTTCAACATCTTGAAGTATATGCACCCTTAGTAAAAGGATATCCTTCATGTTGATAATGGCTGAGGAGGATTGTGAACAAAGTACTTGATACTAAGTAGGGAACTCCTTGAAAAATGTGCTCAACCAAAGGGAGGTGGGGACCTTTGAAGCAAATGAGTTCGGGAATAACATCGCTCTAGTAGGGCGTGATATTCTTGCCCCCAATAGGTTTCGTTATCTGGCTAACAACAGAAGGGGACCTCTGTCCTAGTATATGAACTTTAGCCTCGGTAACTCTAAGGTTGATACCACAATCACCCATTTCCCCCCTTGATAGTCAAACCCCCGGTAGGTTTTTGGACCGTTAATGCCTGAGCTGACATACTTGATCCTCTCGCATCTCTGCATGTGCTCTTTGGGCATAGTCTTTTGCCACGTTTTCCACGAATGGGTAAGTAGGACGCGTTTAGGGCAAGATAGTCCCTAATGAAAGACGATAGATGAATATCATCAATTGTGGGGATTGTAAATCCTCCCGCCCTTAGTAGACCATTTACACACACACAAAAAATACACACACACACACACACACACACACACACACACACACACACACACATATATATATATATATATATATATATATATATATATATATATATATATATATATATATATATATATATATATATACACATTTAGTTCATAATATTAATAAAATATTTAACTACAACTAAACAAATAGTGTGTGTATGTGCGTGCGTGCGTGCGCGTTATATTATTATTTATGTGATATAATTTGTATTTAATATATATATAAATAGATGATAGCATTGACAATGAGCTGGAAATAAAATCCTTAAATAAATTGAAGCATTAATCATCAAAATAATCCAAAATAAGAAAACAAAATCTAGAATGATTTCACGATCAACATTTTAAACCAAATTAATTGCCAATATCATTATCATTTATTTTGAATCATAAGTATAAAAAAGGAGAAAACTAAACTTTCACATCATTGTGTCCTTTTATTTAATAAGAAATAAGATAATTGAAGAAAAATGATGATTACCGTATTCTTTTTTATGTGTTTGGCTGTAGTTAGTAATTAATTTGATAGTGCAAAGCACATTAAAAGAGGGTATCGACATGGAGAAAGAGTTAAAACTTATTAATAAGACTCCTATTAAGACTATTCACGTATTGTACATTTTTCTTATATGTCACTATAGTTTTTTTTTTGTTGAACTTGACATTGTTAGATTCTAAATAATTTTGCCTGTTTATCTATGGCTTTTATAAGTATGATTATGAAACTAAATAAGTAATTGGAGTCAAGCTAACCAGAGCCTCTCTAGCAAGCTCAAACAAATTAATAAGACTCTAGTAATGTAAAAAAAAAAAGAAGTCTTATTGCATAGTAACTTTCATGTGATCGTCCAAACAATGAGTTTAATATATTGCAACTTAGAACTTCTTTAACAAGGTTGCCTAAACAACGAGATCTTGTAAAGATCAAAACATGCAATTCTCATCTAGTATCAATCAATGAAACCATTCTTTCAATTTCACATAATATGAATTTCCTCTTTCTCTCGTCACTTCTTAATTTATAATATGCGTTAAAAGTAAATGATATATCTTGCTTGTGGACCCTAATTCATAGTTACATCAGTACAATTCATTCACAGAACTCCTAAAAATCATTGAGTGAGTGCATCCCTATACAATACTTAAGCACCAGTAAGCAGAAGCAACTATTGGAGTTTCCTATGTGTTTTTAACATGTTTCTGACAAATAATCCTTTTATCAGACAGTTAAATAATACAGGAAAAATATGGACATGATCATGTCCTAAATCTTCTAAACAACAAATTGCAAAGTGTGAATCACAGTCACTTATGATTATATTTCTTCACCCTTGGCCATGAGCAATCTTTCTTATTTGCTCAATTTCGATCCTTTTAAAAATTAGAGTTCTTTAATTCATTATTTATTTTATTTAATATTTACTAATTTTCAATTATTGGTCCTTAAAATGATAAAATGTACCTGTAGAAATTCCAATGACGTCTTCGAACAACTTCTACAGCAGCCAATGAAAATTCTATCAATCCCATTTTAGCAGGCTCTGATTGGAAATTCATGATACTCTGCACCCATGCCATCCTCAAAATAATGTTTATGGCATGCAATCAAATATCAATTTCTAATATTAAAAAACATTCGATTATTTGTATGTTCATTCACACAAAGGTAAGAAAACTTACAATTGATATAAAGTATATCTTTTTATTCTTTAAAATGAGATCATCTCTAAGCCAAGGATTTCTAGATTGATGATTTAAAAAATCACAATCCTTGACAGTATCCCAATAGAGGTGATAAACTGTTGTCACAATAGAGGTGCCAGACAATTGCAAGCCATGTGTAGTTATGTTGTTGGCTATATAAAACTCTAGCTCCTGCAACCACTATCGCCGAAACATACTTTCCCATGTTACCCAAATTGTTTGCATCACCACTGTCGGACCACCGCCATATACACTTGTATTAAAATTCAACAACATGTGTTATTAGTCAATAACTTATAAAAAATTTAAGGCAAAATACCCAAAATAGTCCTTTAACTCCATTACTGGGTCCAATATGGTCCCTTATCTCTAAAACGTGACAAAAAGGTCCTTTAATTTGTTAAGTTGTACCAAGTAGATCCTTTCCGTCCACCACCCCCAAACAGACGTTAACTTTTCTATACGTGGCAGCTGACATGGCTTCACCTTCCTCCTTTAAACTGAGATTCTTCATCCCCAAATAGTTTCATGATTTTCTAGGGTTCTGCGAAAATTTCTCTTCATCCATCCCCAAATTGATTCAAGAAATAGTAAAATCATAGAGTCACGAAGATGAAATCCAGTGGGTCGACGCCAACGCCAGTGATGAAAGCAAAACACGGTTATGGTAGGTGTTCTTCGAAGGAAGGATCGAATGTCAACACAAGCACAACTTGGAAACCTATATGTCACTGTGGGGATTTAGCTGTTCTTCGTATGGCCACAACATTTAAGAACTATGGGAAACATTTTTGGGGATGTCCTAATTTTAAGGTATGTCATATGTATGTTTGTTTAAAATCTGTAGCTGTATTTGTGTTTTAAAATGGTTGATGTTGAAGATGGTATTTTGTAGGGATCAAGCAATGTTAGTTGTGGGTACTTTGGATGGTATTTTGAAGAGGTTGGAGATGAAAAGGAGCATTATTTGATGGATAGAATTGAGAAGCTCTCAAAGTCAGTGGCAAAGGCTCAAGTGACTATTGAAGAATATGGGAAACAAATAAGCAAAATGGAAAATGACATGAAGAAGCTCATGAAGTTGATAAAATTCTGGAAATTGATTTTGTTCATAGGCCTTGTTGTAGTTGTTTTTAGAATGCTTTAGGATGTTGTTGAACAATTTGTTCTCACTGTTTTTAGAATGCTTTAGGATGTTGTTGTTGTTGAATCAATTTTTTGTCAATGTAGTTGACAGTACCAATTAGACATTTGTAATGGATTATTTGTGATAAATGGTAGTTGCTATTGTTATGTTGACAGTGCCATAATGTTAGCATTTGTTATCAGCTAAACATAATTGACATAATTGCTAAACATAATTGAAATAATTGCTTATTATAATTGACATTGACAAAACCAAACATAATTGACTTAATTGCTTATCATAATTGACAAAACAGAATTCTTACATTGACAAAACCATAATGTTAGCAGTACCATAGTCTAATACAACAACAGAATTCTTACATTGACAAAACACATAACATTGACAGAATTGTCTTAACATTGACATAGTCTAATACAACTAAACAAAATACAGCAGTCCACACAAAATGCATCTTCCTAAAGTTTCCAAGTCTTGGTTGATCTCTTTGTTGGTGTACTTCTCCTTGTTGTTGGGCCTTCAACAGTCTTGGCTGCACTCATCCTGGTGGTTGGGCCTGGGGGCATGAAAGGCTTAGTTGGCCTTCTGAAAGAAGCTTGTTTGGCCTTCCTTGATCTTGCTTGGTTTTCCTTGAATTATGCTGAGGTTGAGCTTGTGATGGCTGCTGAGACTGTGATGGCTGCTGAGACTGTGATGCTTGCTGAGACTGTGATGGTTGCTGAGATTGTGCAGCATGCTGAGGATGTGAAGCATGCTGAGATTGTGATGGTTGCTGAACAGATGCTTTAGATGGCTGGCCTTGTGATACCTGCTGACTGGTGTGGTCCTTGCAGGTCAGTTTATTATGACCTGCCTCTTTGCACCTGCTACACCTAACATTAAACCCAGTCCTTCTCATCTTTTTGTCTGAACCATCAATCTCACCTTGCTCTAACTTTCTTCTTTTCTTTGGCCTTCCAGGCATCATCCTATACTTAGGAGGCTACACATCTGGATATTCAGTTCTGGCCCACAAATTAGAACCATTAACTGGAAAAATCACAAATTCATAGACCTCCATGTATCTTTCCTTTCTATAATATTCTGGAATGTAGTCAGCAATGTTGTAGTTTCTACTTTTCATAGCTGACAAGGCATGCACACAAGGTAGCCCTGTCAGCTCCCATCTTCTACATGAACAACTTTGCTCCTTAAGGTCTATAGTGAATTTGTCTGCTTGGTTTTCTAGATGCATCACCTCAAAAATATGTTCAGAAGCCATCCTATAAGCACAAAACAAAATTGAATTCACTAATAATCCACTATAAGCACAAAACAGAATTGAATTCATATACCAATTCATATAAGCAACAAAACATAATTAAATTCCTTCATTAATCTACTATAAGCATAAAACATAATTGAATTCATATACCAATTACTAATAATCTACTATAAGCAATAAAACAGAATTGAATTCCTTCATTAATCTACTATAAGCACAAAACAATTCATATACCTGACAATCCAAAGGTTGGTGTAAGAGCTTGTTTTTTCAACTTTCTTTCTTATGTTTGGTAGGACTTCCCCATCAGCCAGATTCTGATACCTCATCCTATTTGTTGCCCATCTCTCCATCATATATATCCTTATTTCTTCCACCATAGTAATTAGTGGTTTAGCTCTTGAATCCAAAATAACACTATTGAATGCCTCAAACATATTGTTGAGGACTGCATCACATTTGTTATGAGTCTTGAAATATGATCTGCTCCAATATCTTGGTGGAGTGCTGATCATGTGCTTGTATGCTTCCACATTGATATCCTTCATCCCTTTCATCTCTCTTTCCCAAGCTTGGTAATATGTGGACTTTCCAGCTTTCCAGATAATTTCCTTGAGTTTCTTGCCTGGATATCTTTTTCTGAAATTATTATAAAGATGTCTGACACAAAATCTTTGCTCAACTCCAGGTAGCAACTCATCCATGGTAGGTAATAAACCCTTAGTGCAACAAAAATAACATAAGTTAGTACAAATAACATAAGTACATATAAGTGAACATAACTTAGAAAATATAACTTAGACCATATTTACCTTTTGTTGATCAGATATATAGGTGTATGTGAGACACTTTTCTCTCCCACCTAGATCATCAATAAGAAGCTCTAAGAACCAAGTCCAGGTATCTTTATTTTAACTTTCAACCATAGCAAATGCTATTGGTAGCATTTGATCATTTGGATCTCTACCAATTGCTGCCAAGATTTGCCCTCCACACAACCCTTTCAAAAAACAAACATCTAGCCCAATGAAATGTCTACATAATTTAAAACTCTCCTTACAAGCAGCCAAGCAAATGTACAACCTCTTAAAATATGGTCTCTGATCTGTAGAACCCTATAGTACAGGATGCACATTGACTTTCACAGTAGAACCTGGGTTAGATCTTAAAAGTTCATGGCAATAGTCATAGATCCTTGTATAGTCCCCAAGAAAAGAACCATCTACCATGTCTCTAGCAGCAAATCTTGCTTTTATGGCCTTTAGCTTGCTAACACCTACATTCCATTTTTTTGTGCCTTTTCCTTTATGTCCCTAAGCTTCAATCTTGGATTGGATTTCAGTGAATTCTGTAGCCTCTTACTTAACCATTTTGTACTCATCAGTTTTACATTGTACTCTCTTCTATAACTATGGTTGTCTATGATCTTCCTTAGTTGGCAAGAATCCTCATTAGGCAACTTTGCACAGTAGGTTTCCCAATCACATCCTTCCTTGCATCTAACCCTCACCCTTACCTTGTCATTCTTAATGTACCTAAGACCCCTGCCATATTGCACAACATATGATGCTATAGCTTCTTTGAAATCAGCCTTGGTTGTGAAATACATCCCAACCTCCCATTTGAATTTCGACATGTCTTTCTGTAATTTAAAAATAGGGTACTTTTTCCTAACAACATCACTAGTATCATCACTTTCACACCCACTTTGTAAATCATCACTTTCATTATCACTAACTTTATCTTCACACTTTTCTTTACCCTTATTCATCTTCCCCTTTTGATCATTCACAGATTCCATCACATCACCCTCCTCATCATCAAACTCATCTTATTCATCATCAAAACCAACTTCCATTGCACTATCATAATTGAAGTTTTCATCATCACTATCATCCTCACTAACATCAGTATTATCCCCTTCATTCTCAACATTCGGATTCACAGGATCAGAATTATTCACCGCAGCATTCAGATTCAAAGGATCAGAATTATTCACAGGATCAATATTATTCCCTTCATTCTGATTCAAAACTTCCTCTTCCATCCTTGGAGTTGTCTCATTCAAGGGCTCAATATTATTCACCTCAGCATTAACTTCCTCAAGCATTGCAGCAAGAATTCCTTTAGTGTCATCCTCTTCCATCACATCTGCTTCTACTTCATCAATTGGACCATCATAGAAATCAGGTTGTGACAATATGTGTGTGATGTATATGTCAACCCTAAGGTGAACCCTAAACAAATCAACAATCTCTAGGGCTCCTTTGTCATCAACCAAGGTGCTCATCCCAAATTGTGGATCCTTATAGTAAATTTTCCCAATACAGGTGTAACCTAAATCCTTAAAACAACCTAGCAGTTCAAAATAGCTCCATCTATCAACATCTATTTTCAATTCTGCAATCTCTCACCCTTCGTATACACTCAGCTCGTCATCCACAAATGCACCACTGTGGTGAATTGTAAGATTCAGGTACTCACTCATCTCTACTGACACAAATCCCTAATCGAAATCAAATAACCCTAAATCAGTAACTTTTCCGAAAAACCCTAAAACATACAAACCCTAAATCATTAAAGTAACTGCAATCGAATAACATTTCAAATTGTAAAATCAAATACCTGGTGGATTATGCTTCAGAAATGGATATGATGCTTCAAGCTTCAATGGTAGCTGGTTATGATGCTTCAAGCTTCAATGGTGCTGCGCTAGGGTTCCTTTCTATTTTCACCAAGTTTCGTACAACTGGTTATGAAACTACTTGGTATACACTTTAGGCAAACACATCCTACATGGTAGATGAGTCACCCAAGCTAAGCTCCACATGTGTATGATAACTTGACTTTGACTAACGATTGGTGACGGAAGGACAAACGTGGTACAATTTAACAAATTAAAGGACCCTTTTGTCACTTTTTAGAGATAAGGGACCATATTGGACCCAGTGATGGAGTTAAGGGACCAATTTGGGTATTTAGCCAAAAATTAAATAACAATGTAGTAACATTTTTTTAAAATTTGAATAAACTTACTAGCAGAGAACGCCATGGCTGTAATTCGACGTATTTTATTACATTTTCATCTATGGAGTGGTCAACTATAAAGTCAACCACCACTTGTCCTTTTACAACTTTCAAAGGTAGGTATTTCAAGGAATATTCAGTCAATGCTAAAGCCCACTTCCCGATTCGACTATGTAAAATAGGTTTAGACAACATATGTTTTATTACGTCGAAATGAGATGATACAAATACATCAACTGGTCTTATATAGTGCTTCAACTTAGTACAAGAATAGTATACACACAAACATAATTTTTCTATTACACTATATCTTGTTTCAGCGTCGTTTAAAACTCTGCTGAGATAGTAAATGGCTCTTTCGACGCCTTTTTCATCCTCTTGACACAACATACTTCCTAAAGTCTTGTCGGATGCTGATATGTACAATATCATGCTTCTTTTCCCACTGGGAGGCATCAAGACTGGAGGACTGGCTAGGTATCCTTTTATCCTGTCGAAAGCATCTTGTTGTTCTTACCCCCAAGTGAAGTCTTCTTTCTTGAGTCAAAACAGAGGAGAAAAAGCTTGCATCTTCCCGCCGAGTTTTGAAATGAATCTTTTTAGAAAATTGATTTTTCCCAGCAGTGATTGCAATCCTTTCTTTGTTGATGGTGCTTTCGCCTCCATTATTGCTTTAGCTTTGTTAGCATTTATTTCGATTCCCTTTTTGTGGACCACAAAACCTAGGAAATCTCCAACCTGCACAACAAATGCACATTTGAGGGGATTCATCTTTAAACCAAATTTCCTCATCCTTTCAAAGGATTGTCGAAGATGGTCTAAATGATGTTTTCCTGAAACAAACTTTATCACAATATCATCAATATACACTTGCATAAATGTTTCAATGAAATCATGAAAAATAGAATTCATGGCCCTTTGGTACGTAGCTCCAACATTTTTTAAACCAAAGGGCATAACTACCCATTCGTAGGTCCCTATTGCTCTAGGACTACAAAAGGCTATTTTGGCAACATCCTCTTCTGCAATGATGATTTGGTTGTAGCCAGAGTATCCATCTAGCATGCTTAGGTACTCATGGCCTGCTGCAGAGTCTACTAACATTTCTGCCACTGGCATAAGATATTCATCCTTGGGTGTGGCTGAATTTAGGTCTCTAAAATCAATACACACCCTCAATGTGCCATTTTTCTTTATGACAAGTACAATATTTGCAATCCATTCGACATACCTAGTTGGGCGAATGAATTTGCATCTGAGAAGTCTTTCGACCTCCTCTTTTATTTTCGACAGGACTTCTAGTGCGAATCTCCCTTCCATGATAAGAAGTTTTAGTTCGACTAAACTTCTATAAAGGCCAGGCATTTCGTCATAGTTCCATGCGAAGCAGTCTTTGAACTCTTCCAGCAGCTGAACTAATTCGATTCTGAACTGGGGTTCCATGTTAGCACTTATATAGGTTGGTCTTCTTTCTGCTCCCAGTCCTAGACTGATTTCCTCCAAAGGATCCTGCGCCACCATCTTCAAGCTAGTTGATACTGGATCTTTTTCGAACCCCAAAGGTTCGTCATGATAAATGGCATCAAGATTTTGCTCTTGCCATATGTCTATCATGTCTTCTTTATCTTCTCCGTCAATGCCCTGGGGAGGGCATGGTAAGCCTAAATCTTCTTTATTGGCTTCGACAACCATGTATTTTATTTCGGTCTCTAGAGCCGCTTTTAGTTTATTTTCGACCATATAGGCTGTCAGTTTATTTAATGCTGATGTTTCACTCATCATCATCGTCAAACTCGCTACCCCAGACAGCTAGCTCTATGTTAGAGGTTCCCCATACATGACTTGGTTCACCAATTACTTCTTTTTCCCATTGAAAACCATGTGTTGGATGTAGGTACATGGAGCAATGGGCATTGTCTGATGCTTTCAGATCAAACTCAACTGGATTGCAAGGAGCTACGTGAGCCAAGTTTCTATCGAAGCTTCGACTATTTACTTTGTTCACCTCAGTCATGAAGTAGCTTTGGTCTGCTTCGATGTTTTCGACGATGCCATCTGGGCGCCAGATGACTATGCGTTGATGCATGGACGAAGGTACATCTCCCACTCCATGGATCCATTCCCTTCCCAACAACAAATTGTAGTTGGCCCTGGAAGCTATGAATATAAACATTGTTGGCCTGGTGATAGTGCCAACTGTCAAATCCACTTGAATAACACCCATAGTTGAGCCCATTTTTCCTTCATAGTTCGATAGGACCATGTTGTGTGGTTTCGCATCAGAGTCATCTTTTCCAATATTTTTCAACATGTAATGGGGCATTAGGTTCACTGCAACTCCCCCATCCACTAGTATTTTGTTGACTCATGTATCTTCAACCTTTCCTTTTATTAGTAAAGGTTTCAAATGCCCTCTCATCTATTCGTCTGGCTTCTCAAAGAAAGCATTCTGTTCTTCGACACAGCCATTGTTCATGATGTATTAACATACAGGCCGTGGTCCCACAGTACTATCTATCATATTTTCTTCTTCATCTTCGATTTCCATTATTCTGTCATAGTCCCTAGGAAGGACTGAAACCACATTGCATATTACGTTGAATGACCCTTCTTCGTCAGACTCAAAATTGTCAATTGATTCGTCGCCTTCTGATATTGTATTGGTGGGCTTTGACAACTGCAACATGTTGCTTGTGTTGTCTCTTTTGAGAGCTTTGTCTTTCTCTGCCTGAGTGTTTCTGTTTGATTCTTCCTTACTTTCGCCAGTATTTTTCTTCTTAACATCGAGTCCTTCTGCTGCGTCTCTCTCAGCCCTTTTCTGCCTCTTGAACCTCTTCCATTGAGACTTCGACATGAGACTTTTTCCTTTATAGTTCTCTGAGGGGTAAGGTCTTGATTTTTGTTTCCCAATTTCTTTCTTCACTTCGACTGAAGAACCTCTCTGGACTTCGAAATTCTTCCACCTTCTTGGTCATTGGGCATCTTGTCGCTCCCACCAAATGAAGTCGGGTCAAATGGGGTACAGACGCTAACGGTCGGTGAAAGGGACAATGAGAACACACAGTAGTGAACTCACTGGAGATGAATAGAGTCGCCAGCTAGGCATTTTTATCCCGGATGAAAGGTAATGCTGCATAGACCTAGAAAGATATGGATAAGACGGTTGCGAACCAGAGAAACTGAGAAAGGGGGTTGGTTACAACCTGGGAAGGTATTAGCACCCAGAATGTTCGGCGTACTCGACGGGATCCACGCTTAAAAGATTTGTGTTTTAAAGGGGTAGTGTCAGTGCAATTTGTGTGTAAAAGAGCTGGAAAAAATATGTACAGGTGTCAGTGTAAAGGAGTGAAGTGTATGAGTGAAGTGTCAGTGTAAGAATAAAGATGAAATGCTCCTGATTATGAGGCTAAAAGAATAAAGCTGGAAAGAGGGGGAATATACAGAGACTTTTGTTCGATAACTGTTAAGTTATGCCTACGTATCCTCTCGTGCAATGAGGAAGTCAGAACACCGTAGTTCGACCCAAAGAGACTGAAAGGTGAATTGACCGGTGAACTGCTTACTTGTCTATGCTCAAGTGTATGACCTGTCTGGCTCAGGTGCAAACTGTCTTGCATTAGACGGAAGAAGCAAGTTCTCGGTTGTGAGTGAATGAGATGAGGAAAGAATCCCGAAGGAGACGATTATTGCTTGTTTTTTGTGTTTTCAGTCTTTTATTACTTTTGAAAGTTTGTCATAAGTTAATGAGCTTAAACCTAAACCAATGGATTTAGTAAACTCATCACATCTTCCCTCTGATTAGGGGTAATGAGAATACCTTAAGTGTGAAGTCAGCTTCTCACACTTAATCACCTTTGACGTAGGATTAAGATCATTAACCTACTTGTGATTATTTAGATGTTTTTGTTGTTTTTGTTTAGTGTTAAGTAATGAGATTAAGCCATAATCAGGGACTAAACAGACTCATTACACCATCCTAATAGAAGGATAATAGATGAGAATGTTTAAGCTGAGGAAAGCTCCTCAACTTAATCCATGATTAGGGATTAAACTCATGACAAAACAAGCCTTTGATTAAGTGGATTTTATTTAATGGTATGATGATGAAGTGATTTTTATGATTTGTAAGACAACTTGAGGGGGACTTGTCCATTAACACTAGGGTTAGTCTTTCTTAACCAATTAAGGAAGAATTAGAACCCTAATGCAAGGCCCAAGTTACAAGTGTGATGTCTTGATGATTATTAAGTGAATTAATTAAAAGAGTTAAACACATTAAGGGTTTAACACTTAGGATTAAAGTTATACACTCCATCCTAATAGAAGGATGCAGGCATAAGCTTAATCACAAAGCCTTAAAGCCTTTAGGGTTTAGTCCCTGATTATGAGATGAGAAGAGAAGACTCAAAGAGACACAAAGGTGAAATCTAAGTGGGTGGACTAATCAAAACCCTAATCATTGTCATGCTTGGTTGTTCCTAAGGTTTGTGAGGTTTAAGAAAGCAATCTTCAATGGAACCACCAGGAAGCAGATGAAAGGATCAGGAGAAGCAAAGTAACTTGCTTCATTTAAGAAGACAAGTCACTTGAGGAAAGAAAGTAAGAAGAAGAAGAATGAGCAAGCTCAATCTCAAACACATAATAGAATGCAGCAAGGGTGCATGAAAGAGATGAAAAGAAATTATGAGAAGTGAAGGCTAATTCACTTCTCAAACAACTTACCACCTGAAATGTTAGTGAAAGGAATGCAATGCAATGAAAAATGGGATGGAATGGCATGATGAGAAACAAAACCAGAAGCACATACATGATGCTAATGATGCTATGAGATGCTACAAACATGAAACAACACATGGGGATGATCATACAAACTTATGGATGCAAATGGAGCAAGTTAAGAGGCATGAACATTCATGAAAAGTTATGAGATGCATATGGCATACAACATGGCAAATGCAAGATGTAATGATCAAGCATGCTTCCAATATGTCTTATGATGTTAAATGAGTTACATGGATGCATAAAATGTCATGGCAAGTTTGAGAGTTTGAACAGGTTCTGCTCAAGCTCAGGTGAGAATCGTGTTTTGGATTCAGGCAGTTTAAGGCAAGGGTGAGGGGTGCTTTGTGATCAGAATGATGAGTTGAGAAGGTCTGTGGAGTTTGTTTAAGTGTTTGTGGCTTGTATGAAGAGTTTCGAAGGCTTTTGCTTCAAGGGTGGAAAATGAGAATGTGTTGTTATTGCTGGTTTCAGGCTTGCTTGTTATGTTGTTTGGCTTGCAATTAGTTTGTATAAACAATGCTGATTGGTCAGAAGATGTGACATGCCCTTTTGTGATAGGTGTATCTACTTTTGCCAATTTGTCAACTTTGTGTAAGGAGGGCATGGGCTACTTTTCTAGCTTGGTACAAAGGGCTTGTCTTGCGCAGCATGGGGTGAGGAGAGAGCTAGGGTGGTTCAGCATCCAAGGCAGCAAGTGGATGAGATGTCATGATGGTTTTTGCAAGTTGGTTCCTTTTGGTTCTCATGAAAATATCTTGCCTCACAAGCCATAAAACATGTGATCTCTTTGGTTCAATCTGAACTTTAAGACTTGTGTGATGTTTGTATAAGGATTAGAAATCAATTAGAAGTCACAAATTGCTTTGGTACAAGTTTTTGCAAGTTTCCCATTTTGTGCATAACTTGAAATTTAGTGATTTTTGCCAACTTTGATGCACCATAACTTTTGATCCAAAATGAATTAGGTCATGTTCTTGTACTTTTTGAAAAGGGAAAGATCTAATCTACAACTTTCATGACCAAAGTTTTTCCATTTGAAGCATTTTTGGATCAAAAAGTAAGGGTTGAAAAGTTGCTTAAAATGACAAATTCCTTAAAAGTCAAACTTACCCCAAAAAGTCAACTTTGCAAAAACTTGTAATTCTTGAATTTTGTGAACTTCAACCTTCTTCCATGATCAAACAAAGATCAAATACACTCAAAATGATGAAAATCACCCCTTGGTTGGGTCATTGGGGGCCTCAGATGTCCTGATTTTGCACTGACTTATCCAGAAAGTCAACTCTTGATTAGATGACTTCCCCATGGAATTTCTTCATGAAACTTGATATGCATACTCCCTATACCATATAGAGACCAATAGAAACAAGAATGACCAAAAAGTTTGGAGTTATAGCCTCTGAAACCAAAACCCTAATTTTAGGTCATCTGTGCAATCTAGCCTGGCTCTACTTCCATACCAATCCCAGTTCTTGTGATTCTTTGGCATTCTTGACTTTGAGAGGATGTAATATGATATAAGAACACACATGGACCCCTTTGAAGTGATTGATGACCTTTGGAATGGCTCAAGTAGCTCTTGGATTGCTCAGATCACAAACCCTAGATGCAGATGAATATGAACCAATGCAGTGGATCAAAAATGTGATATGAGATGTTATGATTGTGTTTATGCATATAAAATGATCACAAGCCATGGTGTGAATGGGTGAGGGCAAATTTGGGGTGTTTACACATCTCTAATGGGTTGAACCCATCATTCATCAGGTACCTTGCCATATAGTTTGTAAGTGTTGTGGTATCTGCCCCCAGTGTTCTGAAAGTGGTACTGTCCTTTTCTTGGATCACACCTACATGTTTCGACTGCTGGTCTTGGTCCCAAATTTCCCCTTACTTTAGTCTTCTCCACAGCCTCCAAATTTGCTGCTGCTTTTCTGTCGAATACGACGCTGCATCTTGGGCATAACATCACTTCAGTCTTCTTCTTTTGACATCTTTGGATAAATTCCGCCAAGTTCTCTTCTTCTTTTGGGTAGACTATCCTTTGGTATTCCTCTTGACGACATTCCTATTTTTCTTTATTCTTTTGAGAGGCTTCCACCATATTGATGTCTATTTTCTTTCCTCCACCAATGCTCAGCTTGTCCATCTTTTCAATGAGGATCGCTTCGATAGTTTCTGCCCTGACTTGCACAGTGCCCTCGTTTGTAGTTTCAATAACACTGGTGAGGTCCTTGACCTTCTCTTATTCTTTTTGGTTGGGAGAAACAACTTCAGAAATTTTGTCTTTATTGTTGAGGCCTTCAGGAGCCTCCTTCTTAATGCTGAGGGGAACATCTGATCCTTTCTCATTGTTCTCAAAAATGTCTCCCCAACCTGTTGGCTGGATTTTGTTGATGTCAACCTGGGCACTGGCAGGAGCGGTGTATTTCACCAAATAGTCAAACTTTCCACTATGCTCTCCCAAGGTGTCCCATATTATTCTTTAGTTGAAACCTCAGTAGCTTATTTCTTCATGCCCTTAGAGTTTTTAGTAACCCTGGTTTTGTCTTGATGGTCGAAACCCTCAGCGGCCTCAACTTTGTTCTGGTTATTGAAATCTTCAATAATTTCCACATTGATGGCCTTGCTGAGACCTTCAGTAGTCCTAGCCTGTTTTAGAGCGTCGAAACCTTCAGTGGTCTTGATGTCCTTCTTTGCCTCCGGGTCTTCAGTAACCTTGATCAGTACAAGTATGGTTAATTCGTCTTCGGATACTTCTTCCATGTTGGGCTGGACTGGGAGATCTTCATTCACCCCTACCATATTAACGTAGGTGTCGAAACCTTCAGTGGCTTCGATCATCTCGAAGCTATCATCAGACATTTTCTCTATTTCGACGAAATTCATGTTGAATGGTTCAACATAGTTGGCCTCCAAGATCTGCATAGGATTGGTGTCAATCCACATTTGTTGTTTTGGTTTGTCTCCAAACCTCAGCCTTCCATCCTGGATTGCAATTTGCACTAGATCCCTGAAAAGAAAACATTGAGAAGTTTTATGGCCCAATACATTATGGTACTTACAAAAACCTCTCTTTTTCTGTTGGTCAATAGGGGGTTCCTTAACACCTGGAGGTTTGATTAATTGACCATCCTTTACCAACAAATCAAAGATTTCGTCACATTTGGTGACGTTGAACATATATGTTCTTTTAGGGAATTTATTGTTCTTCTCTGGTTCGACAGGATTCTTTCCATTCGACGGAGTTAAAATTTTGCGAGCATATGGTGGACCCTGCTTTAATTCTGTCAGGTCAATTTCTTGATCGTCAAAAACGATTGTTTCGTCCTCGTCACAGTCATCTTATTGGCACATTCCTATATAAGCTACCCTTTCTTTTTTACCTTTGTTGGCTCTAAATTTCTCGGCTTTTATCCTTTCGATCTGCCTTACCCTATCTGCTAATTGTGCCATATCTTTTAAGTATTGAGTATCTAGTTTCTTCCTTATGGAATAATCTAGACCTCCTGCAACCATTTCGACCAGTTCTTGTTCCGGAACTTGCGTGAAACATCTCGCTTTTAGCAATCTGAAATATTAAGGTAGTCATCTATAGGCTCTGAGAATTTTCTCTTGACGCTTGCCAATTCTTTCAGACTTATCTTAGTTTATCCCATGTAGAATTGTTCATGGAACAATCTTTCCAACTGAGTCCATGTATGTATGGAACCTGCTGGTAGGGATGTAAACCAAGTAAATACGTTCCTTATTAAAGAGCTTGGGAAGTATTTCATATTTAGATTTTCATTACGTGTTATTTCGCCTGCCTCGATCAAGTAACACGTTATATGTTCTATGGTGGATTCACTAGTATCCCCTGAAAATTTTGTGAATTTGTGGATTTTCCACCTTGGGGGTAGTTCTTGTTGTAGAAAATATTCAGAGAGTGGGGAAGCATAACTGGGCCTTTGGAATCCCACGTTTGCTCCATTTTGCGCCATTATTCTCTCGACTATGACTGCCAATTTGTTTTCGACATGTGAGTTATTGTACTGCATTCTTCGTTGTAAAATGTCATCAGCGTCTTGACCTCTCTGTACTAACAACCTCCTAGGCTCCTGTTGGATAGGGACTTCGACGCGAGGGTGTTCGACAATCTCTTCTTGGATCCTTAGATTTTCCTGAGGGTTGTTTAAAGGTCTTTGATTTATTGTGGTTCTTCTTCGACATTGATTACTGGATTGTGGACCACCGGCTCTCTCTGTCGAATTTGGGGAACTCCAAAGAATTCAGCAATACACACCATTTGTGTTGCCAATATCTGGTTTGTTTGAGTGGTGCTTTGTATCAAAGGGTTAAACACTTCCCCCATTTGTTGAGTCAACTTATGGACCATTTCATGATTACTTTCGTCCATTTGTTGACGGATTGCCTGCGTAGAATTAGTTGTAATTGCTGACATGTGGAATCCTGGTGGGGGTTGGTTTGGTCTACTAACGTTCCCACCATAACCTGAACCTTGTAGTGACGAAGACATGTGGGCCATGATATCAGAATATAATGGTGTTGCGTTATGCAAACTAGCCATCACTGAAGTTGGCATTCCATAAGGTTGTTCCCTTCCAAACATAGGTGTGGAAAAATTCATTTGATAGGGCCTAAAGTTATTTCCCCTAGGGTGAGGAGTACTAATAGGTATCGAATGCCCTATGTTGGAGGAACTGGGTCCGCTTTGAGACAATGACACCCCTGGTATCGATCCAGACGTTGAGGGATTTCCTCCTTCTGAAACGTGGAGTGTTTCCACATTCCCTCCTGTCGAAGGAATGGCATTGGAAACTGGAATTTCGTCAGTATTTACTGGTGGTGGGATAACCATTTTCCTTACTCTAGTTCGCCTAGGTCTTTCTACGCCAGTCACAACTAATTTACCACTTCGTAAAATCATACAACGTAATAAACTCTTTTTGGATTGAGAATCCTTATTATTACTTTAGCACTGTCCCACTGGGCGTGCCAATTTGTTCTCTTGTGTTTTTGGCGAACAACCTCTAGTTTACCAATTCCTTGGAAAAGGGTCACTTGCAGGACCAACCACACAAGTCCTAGGACACATGTGCTAAATATTAAAGGATGGATTCTAAATATATGAGTTTTATTGATTCTTATATGTTTTGTCGAATAGTTACTCAACAAGATTGTTCTTATTGATATTGCAACAGGGAAATGTTTGTCTAATGAAACTAACAAAGAAACTTAAAGTTTGCATTAAAGGTTTGTTGAAATATAAATTGACCTGGAAGTAAATGACTGGAAAGTAGATTGCTTGAAAGTAAATGAAAACATAAACTTGAACAAGGAATGAATGATAAATCTAATTTTATAACTGAAAATGGGATGGTGTTTACACGTACATTTTTCCAGATAATTCTCCTTTCTCTTTACACACGAGTATTAGAGTAATCTTCACATAAATGTTGTACATAATTTTTACACACACCTTACACAAAGCAAATTATCCTATTTATATACAAACAAAATAACCGTCGAATAATGGTCAAATCCTAAGACTTCGCCACTTGGCATTCTGCATGTTACTAATCCCTAATAATCCTTCACGTATCTACTATCTGGCGAAAAAACTGTTATTCATAGAAGCTGTCTTTTAAATTGACGAAACGATGCATCTCCTTGCCATATCGAATTCATTTGAAATTCAAATAGTACTCAAGTCTTCTTCGTCGAATCCTCGCATTTATATCTCTTGTCGAAAATACAAAAGGATTTCCCAGTAGTGATGTGAAGAACTTCCTAAAGGGCAAACTCATCCCCCTTCGACAAACATCCGTTATTCACAACAAGACACCAAATCATCACAAATCCTTCTCAAGATTCTGGACATGTTTGTAAGAAAGAGTGATCCAATATTCTGGACATGTTTGGAAGAAAGAGTGATTTAATCTTGTAGAAACCCTTCGAAACCACATACATCACCCACTTAAAGTATGAGAAATTCTGAGAAACTGCCACGTTAGGTAATGATGACGTGTAAGGAACAAAGCTTGACAAATCCATCAACTGCTAGGGACTCTTTCTTTGTGTCGAAATTATATGCATACACGTACCTGTTGCACCCCAATATTTTCCCTCACCTAGTCAATAAATTTTGTACCAAGGTATCCCAAGAGGTTCACCAGGTTCACAAGGTTCACAAGATTCACAATTAGTCAGAAAGTTGGACAATTCCCTCAGTCAAAGCATCCTCCTAAGCAATGCACCCTAAACTAGGGTTTTGAATTTCATCAGGCTAAATGGACTTCCAAGGCTTCAAGTTAGCTTCATAACATCTTATATGTCTTCAATAATCCCTATGTCAAGTTTTAAGGCTTTCCCAAAGAGTTTGCTCAGTCAGATGATCAGATAGGCTAAAATCAGTTAAAGCAGTTAAAAAGTCAAACTGAGGTCAACTGTGGTCAAACCAAAGTCAAACTTCACGATTTTTTGCCAACATCAAGTATATGAAGTAAAATTCATCATTTGATCAATGGTTGATCATGATTTATCAAGTAGATTTCAGATCATCAAGAATCAGGAGTTTCTAAATTAGGGTTTTCATAGGAAAAGTCAACTGAACTTTGACCAGCCATAACTTTCACATGATTCATCAAAAATTTCCCATACAAAGCTCATTTTGAAGGAAATTAAATTCTCTAAAACTTTGTGTCTCACAAGCCAAGCCTAAAAATGCTTCATTTGGAAGGTATGAGCTAAGACATTATAGGTCATTTCAAAAGTCAACATCTTCCAAAGGGCATAACTTGAGAATGGTAAAGGATATGGACATGAAACCAAAGAGGTTTTTTAGAGGACTCTTTAAGCTTTCCAAAATTTCCAAGAAAACCTCCATAGCCTTAAAATTGAGGGATTTGTGTCTTTGCAAAGTTGGGAAATTTTGGAGGGGTTTATTGAGCAAATGGGATCTTAGAGCCAATTCTTTCCACATGGGCTTGCATTTTTATGACCCAATCACTACCATGACATCATGCACGAACCAAAAATCATTTATTCAGATTTTTATTAATTTTATTTTATTTATTTTGATTTTATTCATTTAAAATCATTTTAAATCAAAATAAAATATGAAAAGCTCAATATTTGATTTGATTTTCATTCTAGAAACTCATAAACATGATTTAAAGTAGATTGGAAGATTGAAATTCGTGCTAGACCAAAGTGGAAAAGATTTGTGTGATTTTTTGACTAAAATAGAAAGTGGTATCTTTATGATCAAGTAATCTTTATAAGGCCCAAAAACTCATGACTTTTTGACCTAATTCAACTCCCTACATATACACAAACTGATCACAAGTGCAAGGGGACAAAATTGCAGCCTCC
The DNA here is from genome assembly GCA_963966055.1 of Lathyrus aphaca. Classification (NCBI taxonomy): domain Eukaryota; kingdom Viridiplantae; phylum Streptophyta; class Magnoliopsida; order Fabales; family Fabaceae; genus Lathyrus; species Lathyrus aphaca. Next base: position 65,660,809 of record OZ014523.1, on the reverse strand, counting down.
AAGAGTAAGAACAAAGTTTCAATTTTCACACAAAAAAGTGGCATTCGGTTTTGAAGTTAGAGACACTTTCAAGGCAAAGTAAAGGTTGCTTTAGCTTCCTTGAGACTCTCTGATCGTATCCCCATCATCATCTTGATCCATAACATCATAAAATGCATAAACCGAATCTTGTTTTGTCTTGAATTTCAATTTTTCGATTCTAATTATTTATGTGCTTACAATGAATTTTGATGCTGCTTTATTGTTTGTGAAGACTCATAGATGGATTCTGGATGGTTAAATTGAAGTTTCATGGCCAAACCGCAAGGACACCATTGTTAGGGTTCCAAGCTTCGAATTAGGGTTTTACGATTAAGCAAATATAAATGAATAATAAAAGCATAGATGAATTGTACATGTTGTAGTGATCATATTGATGGGTTTAATTGGATGAAATTGTACGTATTCGATGCAATTTGAATTTTGCAGGTTTGTAAATGCAGGAAAATTCGCAGGAGAAAGCATAAGAAATTTCGCAGGTAATAGGTTGAAGATGAAGCAGCCTTGGCGCGAAAATCTGATTTAAAATTTGAGTTTATTTTATTATGTATTGTTTGTATAATGTTTCATGAAAGCAACATTGGCTCAGTTGGTTTGTGTGTGTGCGTGTGAGGTTGATGGTCCTGGGTTCGAATCCCCCCAGGCCATTTTGCTTTGTTGTATTTTTTTAATGATTTTTACAGGATTACCACAAAAGGATTGCAATCCCTGATGCTAACACCAAGACGCGCTTCACCTGGTGGTGATGTTGTTGGTCCTGCGTGTGGGAAGCCTAGGGCCTGGGTTCGAATCCCAGCCCCAGGTATGTTATTTTTCTCATTTTTTTCATGTTATTTTGTTTTTATTTATATTATATTCAATTAATTAATTTCTTAAATAACAAATTTCTAAAATAAAATGTTCATACTATTTCTTATACAAAAATTCATATTTTTAAAATTCAAACTTTATTTTCAAAAAATCAAATTATTTATATTTATTTCATTATATGTTCATATTATTAATATTATTTATATTTTGTAAATAAATTGATTATATGTAAATTAATAATAAAAACCCTAATTTTTTTTAATTAAGCATAAACCCTAATTTTTATTATTCTAACCCTAACCTTAATTTTTCTTAACTTTCATATTTAACCTAATTTTTTTTAAAATTATAATTAATTATTTATCATTTGTTTAATATGTGAATAATTTAGTATTTATTTCTTATTATTAAAAACCTATTTTCTTTATTAAAATAATTAAAATATTTCCTAATATTAATTTATTTTTCTAATTTCCTATTTTTTCTTATTTTTATTTTTCTAACCTTTGATTTTCACTCTTATTATTATTGATTATTATTGCTTATTATTATTTATCGTTATTCTCGATTATATTGTAATTGTCCCGAAGCTTTGTAATAGTTTAGTTTATATTTTTGCTTTATTTTTATTATGAATATATTTATTGTATGGTTAGTAATTATAGGGCGTGAATAACATACTTGTAATTAAAATTAACTTAGAATAATTAACTTTAAAAGATAAATATTTGAATATGCACACTCACACACGTAAGTCGATCTTTGATCGCCATCTTGCACTTTCTAAGGTTACCTCTCATGTTGCCTATTTCAAAAGGTCAAGTAAGGTGTCTTAAGCAAAGTCCCTTCATAAATATCATCAAGTCCCTTCAGTTTATAAGATCAAGTCCCTTCGAGGTTGCCTACGATAAATGATCTTGTCCCTTCGAATAAAAGATGATAAGTCCCTACGAATTGCTAAAGACACCTTACAGTTGCCTATATTCAGATGTCCCTACACATGTCCCTTATCACATCCAAGGTAATGACTACCTATTCCTTAATAATAGGGATAGTCTTACTATTGAAAGAACATAAGAACAGTAAAGACTTTATATATGGTAGGTTTCTCTTAATTAGTTGCTCACCTTTCAAAATACTCTTTACACCACACTTTTCAAATAAATTTTCAAAAGCAAGTCTTTGTATACATCCATACGAGGATCATTACAAAGTACTTAGAAAGTTTCTAATCACACACTACACCTTCTCAAAACAATTTAAAGTGAGCTAAGTAACTAAGAGCCCATGGATAACCATGGATATAAAGGGTGTTAACACCTTCCCTTTATATAACCTACCCCCCGAACTCAAAATCTTTTTAAGGTCTTTCCTGTTCTTTTATGTCCTTTCCTTTTGGATAAAATAAAAGTCGGTGGCGACTCTTGCTATCCGCAACATTTATACAAATTCAGTTCTCCCACCGTGTTACAGTACCCTCTAAAGATCTTCGATAGATGAAAAGGTGAATTTGAATAAGCCCTTTTCCAAGCGAAATTAGTCCCCATTTCCCCAGGAAATTCCACAAATTGGAGATTTTTCGATTTCAGATATTCAACCTTCAATGTCGTAGTTCCTTTTGGCCAAATGATTTCCCATGTAAATTATGCTTGTATGAGGCAAGACCTTCCTGGTATTCTTCTTCTGGTATTGTGATTGAAATTCTATCTCCCTTAATAATCAATTTCTATAGTTGGCTAGGCGGGATGTCGCAAAAATTTGAGACAAATTGTGCAAAGGATTTTTTTCTGAGAAGTCGGTGGATTTGAAGATGGGGGTTGTTCTGAGACTGGATTGAGGTTAGGAGGATCAAGGCAAGTCCACGGGATGACCATCAGAGCTTCCATGAGGACAAAAATTCTAGTGTAGAATTAGGCGGTGACTAGGAGGAAACCCATCATCGAGGGAAACCCTAAAACTTGAAAAGAGTATAATGTTTATTTATATTTACGAGTGCAGTTACAAGAATCATTTTATTTGAGAGAAATTTATTTTAAATAAATCTTCTACAAGCTAAATAAATAACAATTTGTGACAAACTTAAGCTAAAACTGGAAAAGATTGGGAAATAAAATTTTCTAAATATCTATATTTTTTTATTATATTAAAATTTCAACAAAAATGGGAAATTATATGAATTAATCATCACAATTACCTCCCGGTCCTCCAAATTGAAGAGAATATCTAACCCATTCATCTTGTAATCCATAATATTGAGCAGAAAAACATTCAGGTTTGTCCTCGAAAGTTTTTACCGTATAAGTTTCAGGCTCAAGTCTCTCTGTGGAGTTAATTTGAAATGAAACATGTATAAAATAACTTGCATGATCATATATGTTATCAGGAAAAACTCCATAACCCATTGGAGGACTGGGACTGCCAGGAAAAGTTGATGTTCTGCCACCCCATCCTACTTGATGTGCAGTGTTCAAGTCGGAAAATAATGATGCTGGAAAATAACCAAGCATTTCATCTTGCAAAATTAGCCACCAATTTTTTGTTTCAAGATCCTAAAAAAAATTATGATTATGTTATAATTCCTTGAAAAAAAATTAATGTAAAATATTGAGCACACTTATTTCAAAAAATAAGTTTTTTTCCTCGTAGAATTGAATGACCTGAGTAATAGATAATTTCATTTGATATTGTTCTCCCTCATAGGTAGATGATTTCGTGATACGTCCACCAACGTAATTTACATGGGTAGTTAGAACAAATCCCAAACATAATAAGTTGAAGCATCCATTATTCTTGAAATTGTCACTCTGTCATTTTTTAAAACCAAATTTTAAATTTTATATTTAAAACTTGTATTCTATATCAAAAGAAATAAAAAAGAGAAATAAAAATTCATACCGTCCATACAACATAAATATGAGGTGCATAATCGTTATATAATTCTGGAGCCACCTAACATCAACGCATAATATCAAATAAATAAATCATAGGGGGACTCATCACCCATTTCCGTGCTTAGGCGACGATACATCTAATAAAATAGAGACATGTGCAAAAATATATATGAATCAACAAAATTGAACTTACATGCCATTCCATGCCTATATAATCTGTACTATCAGGTCCATTTCGAACATACATCACAGAAGAGGTTGATTGATCATGTGTAACATTAACATCATAAATACTACTTGTTCCATGAACTCCATTATAATATGGAAAATATTCGGATATGACTTCTGCATACTACAAATACAATATTTTCATATAAATATTCTATAGTTGAAACTAGTATAAAGACAAGTAAAAACTTTTAGGGACAAACAAAAACTTACATGGTTACCATGAATACGGTCAACCAAACCATTGTTAAAATATGATTTTCCTCTAATTAAATCTTCTTTAGTTGTCCTTTTAATAGCAACGGTTTCAATTGGACATTCGTCTTTTTGTAGTTCGAATATAGTCTTAGTTGATGAAGTCTTCTTACCAGATCTAGTTATAAAGCTGGGGTATTTCTATAATTAATATAAGAAAAATTAAAATAAAATAAAATATATTGATATTTTTGTCATATTATATTATAATTAATTTGTTGTACATACCTGCAACTTATGAGTCTTCAATAAAGGATGATCAAAACTTGGTTGGTTATTAATATCAATACAATCAACAATATATCCAAATTTTGTCTATAAAAAAATACATGAACAATTGAAAAGAAATAAGATTTCAAGAAAGATATAGTTCAACAGAAATGACAAATAAAACAATAAGAGTGAGAGGAATACATAGATACTCTTGACTGGAGTTTTGTTAATAAGTTTAAGTTCTTTCTCGATTTCTAAATCCTCCATTAATGTGCTTTGCATAGTGAATTTTTTTTTAAAATAACATATATTATAAAATAAAAAACCCAAATAACATATATTTGGAAAAATTTACCAAACTAACACAGTTTGGTAACATTTTCGCCAAATGGTTTGTTGAACATGTGAGTTTGTTCACTAGTTCTCCAAATGGAATGGCGAATGCATGCATGCATACAACCAATTCGCCAAACCATTTGGCGAATGCATGCAAAACAAAAACCAATTCGCCAATTGGAATGTTGTGCATGTGTTATGTGGTTTTCTTTTGTTATATATACATATATATATATATATATATATATATATATATATATATATATATATATATATATATATATATATATATATATATATATATATATATATATATATAAGTATATGTATATATATGTATAAGTATATGTATATATATGTATAAGTATATATATATATATATATATATATATATATATATATATATATATATATATATAATATATATATATATATATATATATATATATATATATATATATATATATATATATATATATGTATAAGTATATGTATATATATGTATAAGTATATGTATATATATGTATAAGTATATATATATATATATATATATATATATATATATATATATATATATATATATATATATATATATATATATACTTATATATATATATATATATATATATATATATATATATATATATATATATATATATATACTTATATATATATATATATATATATATATATATATATATATGTATATATATATATAAGTATATATATATACTTATATATATATATATATATATATATATATATATATATATATATATATATATATATATATATATATATATATATATATATATATATATATATACTTATATATATATATATATATATATATATATTTATATATATAAGTATATTAAAGAAAATTATAGATAAAGAAAATTAAAGAATATGAGAAAGAGAAATATATATTAAAAGAAAATTTATTATTAATAATTCAAGCACGACATTACAAAAATTAATTTCCCGCCCGATCTAACTGCCCCCCAGTACCACATCCACGGGGATGACCCCGTCTTCGAACCCTACCACCAGGTTGTCGAGGTTCCGCTTGTATTTGTGTGTTTGGTGGAGGCGGTTGTTGTTGAGTCCATGATTCAGCCTGTCCCCAATTACGTGGAAGGTTGCTGCCAAAGGCGCTGCCGTAACTGAGTTGTGTGCCCATGTTTTCAAAGCTGGGTCGGATAGGTTGGGCTGGGTTGGATTGGGTTGGTTGAGGACGATAGGCTTGACCAAACGAGGATATTGCCTCGTTTTGAGAACGAAACAAAGGTGGGGGGCTATAGGTTGGTGTGGACATGAAGGGGTTGTCGGGGGTATAGTGGTGTTGGTAAGGCTCTTGATGTTGTGATTGGGTTTGTGGCATGAAGGGGTTATGTGTTTGGATGAATGGCCTATGGGTGTTTGAAGTCGATGGCTGGAATTGGGTGGGGTAGTCATGTTGTGGAGTTGGTGGTTGGGCGTATGCTGCGGCCTGGGCGCGGGGGTCAATCAAGTATGGGTTATCAGACACCCATTGTTGCATAGTAACTGACCTAAACCAAACTAAATATTCTCTAGTTGGTTTGACGTTTTGCAGCACTTGGTCAGTTAGGACATGTTGGCGTCGATCCCTCCATTGTTGACGTAACTCCCTTGCAAAGTCTCTCCAGTCTTCCATGTTCCACATGTCACTTACTCTTTTCAAATGCCAATTTCCCAAACATGTCGGAGGGCCCGGAATATCCTGTTGCATTCCGAAATGCATTTTCACCCGATCTGTTTGGTGCATTTCAATTGTAGTGAAGCGGATGATTGGAGTTTTTGCCGTCCAAATTTCAGCATCTTCCGGGTTAGGCTCATGGTCGAGGGCTAAATATGGGCGCCAGATGAACTACGGAAAAAAAAAATTCTGTTAGTATAAAATTATTTTAGTTAATAAAATGCAATAAAACGGAAAAATATTTTTTATATGTGACAATACCTGATCGATCCCCACGTGGTCTAGCAACTGGCGATATAGAACTATAGAACTTCTTGGGTTTCTACTATAATCCATCCCAAGATCGGACCAGCTAAGCACAACAAATTTAAACACATTTAGATACAATAACAATTTAAATATTTAAAATTTAATATGTTTGGAAATAAAAATTAAAAGTGGACTCACTGGTTTGCGTAGGGGAACGGGCATGGATTCATGTTGCGTGGGGCAAGCATCGGCAGTCTGGAATACCCCCAAGCTTGTAACAAAAATGCACACCCATAAAAGGTACAAGTATCCTTTGCGGCATTTTTACAAAGGCTACTGTACAAGTGTGCCAAAACAGCTGAACCCCAACTGTATGTATTTACATTGTTGATGTTTCGCAACAATGGTAAATACATCATGTTTATTGTGTTCCCGGTACCGTCGGGAAATAAAAAATGACCAAATAAAAGCATAATATAACACCGAGTTTTTTGCATTATTTGTAACTCGGTTGAATCTTCAGTTAAAATAAAATTAGAATAGTGCTCTCTAAGGAGTCCTAGATTTATACCTGAACCCCGGCTACGAGTATTTGATGGCTGCTCCTCGTCAATTAGAGGGGCACCCAGCAAATCCGCAACTATAGAAACATCCTGGTTCACCTTACCAAAGACGGCTTTGCCGGATACACGTAACCCCAAAAGCATGTATACGTCTTCCAAGGTGACAGTGCATTCACCGAAGGGCTGGTGAAAGGTGTGTGTCTCTGGCCTCCACCTCTCTTGGAGTGCCAAGATGAATTTTGAGTCTATTGAGTTGTTGTGAACCTTAATAACTTCCCCAAACCCGCACAACCGTAGACACGGTTCAATGATCGGATCAAACTCAATGTAGTCGTGCACCCGACAGCGAAATCTTCTTACATTCTGTAAAAATATTCATCGAAATAAGTACGCAATAATATATACATTCTGTAAAAATATTAACCGCAATAAGGGACATTTCAATGTTGATGAGATCATGGATCACAACGAAGGGAGACCGAGGGGATCCTATCGGGTGGAACTTGATAACAATTGGTGCGACTGTGGTAAATTTCAAGCCTTTCGCATGCCTTGCTCCCATGTCATAGCGGCATGTTCGAAGGTTCGGCTGGACCCTTCAGGCTTACTATCCCCTGTTTACCAAGTGCAACACCTTTGCAACGTCTACAACAAAAGCTTTCCGGTTGTTGCAAATGAGGACTACTGGCCCTCATACAACGGGGAAATAGTCTGGCACAACGAGAACATGCGAAGAAAGAAAAAAGGCCGTCCTAACAGCACGCGTATTCGCACCGAAATGGATACGGCGAACAAGATGGTGAGACTGTGTAGTTCATGTCGTCAGCCCGGTCACAATCGAAAAAAATGTCCCAACGTTGGACCAAGCTCAACATCGTAAATTAGGTCATTGTAACCGTATTTATTTTATATGGAAGCCTAGTTCGTTTGATTCATATCAGTAAAATCATACAACCACAAACACGAACATACATAAATAAAACAAGGAAATACATGATTCAGAAAATGACCGTACATAAATAAAACGGAAAAATACATAAATTCAGACATGACCATACATAAATAGAACAACTGCAAGATTCAACAAATCTAGCCTATCAGAACCATCAGGAAAACTTCACCTCCGCCTAGCATCATCGACAAAACACCTGCATCATTGACCATTTTTCTCCATTTCGTCACACCAAACTCCACAACCCTCTTCTCAATTTTAATTATCTTTTCTTTGTGGCCGATCTCTCCTTCTAACCAGCGGGTTAATTCTCTGTGCAAGTGTTCCAAAGTTTGGGGGTTCCATAACAGCATCTTCAGAGGAGGCTTTGTTGTCGAGAAAAACACTAAAGCATTTTTCTTCAAGATATCAAATTTTGGAAGCGGTTCTTCTGATGATGAGGAAGACGGTGCCGATGCATAATTAGATGGACGAGGAGAAGCCATATTATGAGAGAGGGAGACTGAAAGGACTGAATGAGATAGGGTTTGTAAGGTTGGAGTGAGATGAATCTTATGTTTATGAGTGAGGCATATATATAGTAAAAAAAGTTGCAAACCCTAGGTATATATACATGTATAAGTATATATATAAATATACATATATATATGTATACGTGTATATATATATACGTGTATATATATATATATATATATATATATATATATATATATATATATATATATATATATATATATAAGTGAAGAATAAGATGAATATTTGAATTAAATTATGAATTAACAATGTGCAACTTACCATTTGGCGAATGCATGTTGAATTTACAACACATTCGCCAAATGGAATGGCGAATGCATGCAAATTTTTCATTCTTAGCCAAAGCATTTGGCGAATCCTTATGAAATAACACATATTCATCATTTGATGTGGCGAATGTGTGTGCAAACTATGTTAGTTTGGTATTTTATTTGAAAACAATGTTATATTGAAAATTAAATTATGAAACTATGTTATTTTAAAAAAAAATTCTTGCATAGTATCAAATAGATGGCCGGTAATACCGGCCACCAAACACATGAAAAAGAATAATATATTGATCATTTTTTATTCAATTATCTTAAAACATAAAAATGACTTGATAGCACTATAGTGTTTTGTCTTTTATAGTTAAAATTCAAAAGAAAAAAAATTGAAAAATATGCTATTTGTTGAATGGAATATTCTTTTGTTCTTTTTGAAACATTGCTCTTTACTATAACAAGAAAAATAATGCATTTCTTTATCAATTAGAAAGTAATTTGAATACCTAAATTGTAATGCATTTCTTTATCAATTAGAAAGTAATTTGAATACCTAAATTGTCATTAATGTGTTTTGCATAGTATTAAATAGAAAGCCGGTAATACTTGCCATCGAAAACATGAAAAAAATATATATTATGATTTTTTATTCAATTATCTTAAAGTATAAAAATGACTTGATAGCACTATAGTGTTTTGTCTTCGTGCTTTTATAGTTAAAATTCAAAAGAAATAATATATTTTTTTAAGAAGCTGAAAAATGCTATTTGTTGAATAAAATATTCTTTTGATTTTTTTAAACATTGCTCTTTGTTATAACAATAAAAATAAAGTATTTCTTTATTAATAAGAAAGTAATTTGAATACCTAAATTGTCATCAATGTTTTTTTTATTTTTTATTCTTTTATAATTTATATTGGTTTTTCGGTTTGATGACTTGTTGAGTTATTAGGAATTATAGGAATAATATTGTTTTTAATGGTGTTATAATATCAAATTTTTTGATGGAGTAAAGTTAATTAAAAAACTTTTATGGGAGTGGTGTCTTGTTTTTTTTTTTTTAAATTGTCACTAGTGTTTCGAGATTGAATTGGTGTAATGACCAAATCTTTATTTTTGTTTTTTCAAATTGTCACTGATATTAAAAAAATTATAGATGGCTTAGTACCTGCCACCAAACACATTAAAACGAATATTATATTGATATTTTTATTCAATTATCTTAAACTTAATAGCACATAAATGTCTAACCTTCTATACTATTTATTGAATAAAATATAATAATATAATAAAACTCAATTTAAATGAAATACTCAATTTGATGACTAATAATATATTAAAGGAAATGCACATGTAATACTTACCATTTTTTTCAATTCATGAATTTGAATGAAATGCTTATGTTATGAATCATACAACACTGTAAAATAAAAATTTAATATATTTTAAACAATACAATAATTATGGGTTGGGAATTTATATTCTTAGAATAATAATTATTGTATTCTCTAAAGTACTGCTTTTACATTTACAATTTTAAGAAAAATGTATATGGAAGTTTTGTGGTCAAATTTGGTGCAGATATAAAAACCTATTTTTCTATTATTTTTTATATTAAAATTAATAGATTTTCTGATTCTTTTGTTTTGTAAACATTACTCTTTATTTTAAAAAGAAAAAGAGAGCATTTCTTTATTAATTAGAAAATAATTTGAATACTTAAATTGTTATTGAGTCAAGTTATAAAAGTCAGTTTTTTACTATTTATTTCTACTAAAACTAATAGCTTTTTGATTCTTTTGTTTTTCTAAACATTGCTCTTTTTTAAACAAGGAAAAAGTTTTTCTAAACATTGCTCTTTTTTAACAAAGGAAAAAGATTTCTTTATTAATTGGAGTGTAATTTTAATACTTAAATTGTCAATGGGTAAAAAAGAATTTATTATCTATATAATCATAATACCAATTTAATATTTAATTTTAAAATTAAATATATTTTAAATTTTAATATCTTTTAAATTTTACCTTACATTAAAATTAAAATATGAATATTTTATATGAACTAAAATGATATTTAAATCATAATTTTAATTTAAATAAATTATTGGTAATTATAAATTTTAAGATCTATATAATTTGTAATTATATAAAATTTATTTTTTCTTTTGTTACCCTTTCTTGTATAAAAAACATTGTGTAAAGACCCCATCGTAATTAAGCAAAATCAAATTAATTATTAAAGTGAATCTCATAAAAGTGTATCACATCTACTTCTTAAAAAAAACAAAAGTCAAAACATCAAACATGTCCCGTAACACGGGTTCACAAAATCATGATAAACATCGTGAATACTTTTCTTTATGCGCAAAAGAGAGGAAAAAGATCAAAACTTACCGGAAGACATACTTCTGGTTTGAATTTCAATGAACGAGAAGTCTTTTTTCAAGTCTTCCGGTTTGCAAAATTTTTGTGTTGCATACCGGAAGAGTTTATGAAAGTCTTCCGGTTTTATGTCTTTTTGGAAAAAGACTTCCGGAAGACTTGGAAAAAGTGTTCCGGTTTGGTTATGCAAAAAATGTGTACCGAAAGTCTTTTTTCAAGTCTTCCGATTTTAAATTTATTTTTTATTAATTATTTTTTTTATCAATTATTTTTTTTAGTGGGGCGCACACGAGGCAGAGATGGTAGGATACTTGTTCCATCTATGGGACAGGGCGATACGTCTAGAAGGACACAAGAAGATGATGTCGCCAGACGGTTATGATTCAGTGAGGTAAGTAAATTATAATTTTTTATTACTGAATAAAATTGAAATTATAATTATTTAGTATTGAATAAAAACTGAAATTATAATTATCTATTGTATAATTTATTTAATTTTATTTGTTTTCAGGAGAGAGGTGCGAAGAAGGAGTTGAAGGTTGCAGGACATGGATTGAAGTTGACTCATATGGTTCCACAGCAGCTTCCACCAGAGATTGAGGCTTTCATATCTAGGTCCGATTTAGCTTCCCTACAGAGAACCTGTTTGAAGAAGATAGATGCAAACTTGGTTTATGCATTTGTTGAGAGGTTCCATCTAGAGACATCTTCATTTCACATATCGTTTGGTGAAATGACGATTACTCTGGATGACGTTACATGTTTGCTTCACCTGTCCATCAGGGGGTATTTTGGAGCCCTTAACCCATCAGTGAAGACCTAGCTATTAAGTGGGTTATTGACTACCTAGGAGTGTCACCGAGAGTGGCACTATACCAGGCTCGTGAGTGCAGGGGTTCGTACTACAAGCTTGAGTGGTTATATGATCGATTTGTAGAGCATCGAGCTACATCATCGTGGGCATATGCGACCAGATATTATTTGATGATGTTAGTGGGTTGCACGATGTTTGCGGATAAGGCGTTTACACTTATTGAGGCACAATACCTGTCACTATTTAGGGACTTGGATGGGTTGTCAAATTATAGTTGGACAGCAGCTGCATTGGTGACCTTGTATAGGTATCTTGGAGATGCGTCCATGTTTAGTTGTAAACAACTCGATGGTTACCCGACTCTCTTACATGTATATGTTTAAATTCAATTTATTGGTTGTTTTTATTTTAAGTCTAATGTTTTTTTTATTATGTTCATTATGTTATACTTAATTATTATATAATAATATTATTTTTAACAGTGTTGGATTCATAAATATTTTCCAACTCTTGGAAAAAAAAGGAGAAAATTGGATACCAACTCAAAATTGTGGTCTCCTACGAGCGATGAGATGGACATACAAACAAGGTGCGTTTAAGGTGGATGAGTTGCGACCTATTCTGGATGAGCTTACACTGACCGATGTCATATGGCGGCCATTCGAGGATCATAGAGTTCATCGTCCTTTTGATGAGATTTCTCTATATAGGTGTTGTTTGAGGTGGGGTGACACTATTGTTCCATATATGCCTAACAGGTGTCTTCGACAGTTTGGATACCGTCAGTATATTCCACGTGCACCTATTGACTATACGATGACTATTGATATTGATGTTGAGTGGATTAGTTACATCCAGAGTGTTCGGCGGGTGATTCGTTGACAACATTGGTCATTATCCCATTTGAGGCAGATGATGGATATCTTGAGTGGTATTATCGTATTTCGCATCCTCGATTGGTACCGCCTAGACATGATGAGCCGAGAGTTGCATTTGTTCCTGAGTATGATGCGGGACCATCTGATCCTGCTTGGGACCGTGTGTCTACATTGATTCATCGTTACCTTCAACAGAATGCGGCTGAAGAGGATTATCCACTATTTGATGATATATTTGCAACTTTACGTATTGCTTGTTCACAGTGATTTATAGTTATGTTTATGTTAATGTATTAACATTTGAACTTATATGTACAATGTTATTTATGTTATATGTTATTGATAATTTTTAGACTTAAAAATTGAAATTAAAATTGAATTACATAGATTATAATTCATAAAGTGTTGCAAACATATAATATAATTCATGAATAAAAATGAATAACATAGTTTATAATTCATAATGTGTTGGTAATATAGGCGTAATTTGTTGCCAATATTGTAGACGTGTTGTAAATCCTACCATCCACGATGTTGCTGTTGGATAACGTAAGTTCTTCCAATCTGTTGTCATTGGTGGCAATGGAAATCCTTCTTTCATGTTAACCTGGATATAAAAATAAACAAAATATTATTTAACATTACTCAAAACATTTACTAAAAATATCCAATTATAACAATGTTTACCTGAATCCAATGATTTGAGTTTACAAATCCAATGCAACAAAATGAGACATTCGGTGAAAATGTAGTTGTCATAGGGAATAAAGTCAAGCATTACAATCCTAAACAGACAAGTACCACATTATACCTATTCGCAATCACGTAACCCATGTCTGGTAATGTCAACCATTTATTTGATGGTTGAGAACCACTTCCCTCTATCTTAAAAGAATCTCTCACTTAGGCTAATCGATCAGCAAATAAATTGCCATATAAAGCTGATCTTTCATTATGTATAATTTTCAACTCCAAGTCTCGACGAACCATTGTGGGGAACAAAGAAGTCGCTGTGGGGAATGCAAGTTCATAAACCCTACTTTGTAATGCCCTTCTTCCAACAACATCTTGTGACCTATACCTTTTCCATAACTCATCCATTGCAGATTTCATACCCACCTCTGATTCTTCATCTAAGTCTTCTTCCAACTTAATTCCCATGCTTAGTTTCCTCCAATGAACATGCACAACGTCAATTGGTATCGGAATACCACTAATTCTATACCCTGTCAACTCACACGCGCAAGGTAATCCATAGGTTGCTCTAAGAGTACAGCGACATGTGTCAGTCAACAACTTTCAACTATTTTCCAAAATATAATCACCTTCTTGTGTTTTAGTACAGAAATATTCAGATCTGATCGTGTTATTATATTGGGCAAAAATAATTGACATGTACCAATAAATCAGAAATTAAATGCCATAATAACTATTACTAGTTAGATGTAAAGTATAAAACCTATATTTAATGTGAGGAGTTTAAATACAATTAGAGACTTTCTCAGTAAGTTGATTATTTACTATTTATATAATAATCTATTCCTAATCTATGATATTAGAGACTTCCTCAGCAAATTGATTATTTACTATTTATATAATAATTTATTCTTTCTATTATATGATAAACATCATTTTTACAAAAATATAATTTCAATTGAGTTTATTTTTTATTCAATGTGTTATTGATATTTATAATTGTGCTTTCTAATTATTTTCCTTATAAATACTTTTACATGTAAAATCACGAAATAAATCATTAAATTTTAAATCAAACAAATTATAACAAATTATTTAATTATCAGTAATTTTTCATCGATTTTATGAATTAACCAATGGATTGAATCATTGTATTACTTATATATATATATATATATATATATATATATATATATATATATATATATATATATATATATATATATATATATATATATATATATATATATATATATATATATATATATATATATATATATATATATATAACTATTAATATCATGAATATTCAAGGGAATCAAAGTAATTTTATTTTTTAAAAGAATAAATCAGGTGCAATATTTAATCGAATAAAAAATAGTTACCTTCACACTGAGAGAGAGGCCCGAACATTGGAACTAATATGGAGGAGCCTCTGTCAGTGTTATAGAAGAAGATGATGAACATAAACTGATCAGGAAGGTCGAAGAGAAACAAACTCGTTTTATTGTGATAGGAGCAGAACCGATGAAGCAAATAAATTTGAATACTTGAGAATGACATATATTTCGTTTTATATATTGAGTGCGATTAAACTATGTGAGGGACACAACTTATAAGCAAACATTGATGTATCTGAAGTTAGAGTTGTCAATTTTGGCGAGAACGAGAGTGCATTTGTTTTTCACGCTGGCCTCCTATAGTCCCTCCTACGAGCCTCTCCATCCTAGATCATGCGGACGACTCGAAAAATAAACACATCGAATTTGCGTATGATTCATGTAGTGAAAGGATGCGGGAGATTTGGTCACAAATTAAATAAAAAATAAGGAATGTTCTTATGAATTTTAAGATTTTTTTTTTTTTTTATAATTTCTTTTGTTTATATCTCTTTAGATCTATTTAAGAATCTTGATTGGTTCTAAATAAAATAATTTCTTTCTTCTCCAAAATGTATCTTTTCAGATGGAACAACTCATCAATTTCTATTTCTATATGCTCTTCTACCTCTTTATCTTAATTTCTATTTCTTGCTTTCAAAACTAATTTTTTAAATAATATTTCGAAATTTTTATTTAAAATTTTTTTATTTAGAAAAAAACTGATTTTTTTTTCAAAAAAAATAAATCAGAAAAAATCTTTTTTTTTTTTGGAAATAAATTATTTTTCAGGAAAATAAATTTTTTCAAAAAAAAATAATTTCAGAATACAATATTTTTTAAATTAAAAATTTAGAGATTTTTTTTTATTCCGAAAGCCTATTTCATTCGCCGTTGATATAATTGTCCATGGCATACAGTTTTTAGGCGTTTCTCTTCAATGAGGCTCAGTTGATTATACCTGGACCGGAGCCATTCAACTTCATCTAGCTTAACGTCCATCATTAATCTCAACGAGGGGATCTCCACTTCGACTAGTAGGACTGCCTCCATACCATATACCGATGAGAACGGGGTTGCCCCTGTTGAAGACGCATAGACTTTCGGTACCCATGTAGCGCAACGGTAGCATCTCATGTCAATCTTTATATGTCACAACCATCTTCTGCACGATTTTCTTGATTTTCTTGTTGGCCGCCTCGACTGTGCCATTCATCTTCGGGCGATACGGTGAAAAGTTATGATGCTCTATTTTGAAATCCCGGCACAAATCAACCATCATCTTGTTATTGAGGTTAGAACCATTATCAATAATGATTCTTTCGGGAATTCCATATTGTTGCTCCCCAGATTTTCATCCCGGTGCAAACGCGAACTGTCGGCGATGTTGGAGGTTGAGGTTGAATAGAGTCGCCAGCTATGCATTTTTATCCCGAAGGAAATGTAATGCTTCATAAACCTAGAAAGATACGGATAAGACGGTTGTGAACCAAATAAACTGAGAACACTGAACTAAATATGAACCTATTCCTTTAAAACATGTCTAAATAACAGAGCATCATTATAAAAATTACCACCCAATAACAGAACATCATTATAAAAATTACCACCCAATAACAGAGCATCATGATACAAGAAATTTAATATGTCAACAATAAAACCCTAACTGTTACTAAGTAGAATCAAGACCATGGTTTACCTTGTTGTGTTCACTTTCGATTCAAGCAAGTTGTTATGCCTTCCAACATTCGTTTCTTCATTAATTCTGCATAAAAAAACAAAAAAGGCAAAACATCATAATCTAGAAATCGATGTGTTGCATGCAACACACACATGAACATGAAATAGATTTCAACCTCTCAGAGTCAGTTGAAGACTCTATCCGCGTTTGATACTTCGTCCTCCATGATCGTTGGAGTGTATGATCTTGACGACACCTTCGAATGAGGTTCTCGGTACTACTTCTCTCCCATTGTACCATTGCAAGTTCTTGGAGGTGTTTGGTCTTCTTTTCCGTGAGTTTTGTAGGAACAAGATTGACTTTACCCATTTTAAATGCACTTCAACACGTTTAGTAACCATTGCATCGTTTCAGTGTTTTATCTTGGATACATGCACACCTCTTCATATACTTTAAACTAAATATTTTCTTTTTAATTTGAATTATATTCTTATTTATACAAATTCTATTTTACTTTATCTTTTTATTTACTTTTTAATTTTCAAAACTATTTCATATATTTATGTTTATATTCTTTAAACAACATCTTTAAACATTATCATTTTAATGATTTTTATTATTTGTTATCATTTTTTAAATATATATTTCATTTCATTTATATTTAAATATATATGCAAGATGTACAGAAATTATAAATTATGAAGTAAACAATTTATTTAATAAAAAATATGATTTACATTATTTACTATGATTTACATTAGTTTCTCTAAACATTAAAGTGCCGCAATCAACTACTTTTACTAAAGTGGTATACTCATTAACCCTTGAATTAATACACATTTGATTTACAATATTAATAATTATGCCAAACAAACTATGGACATAAAAAATCTTTAAAAAATTAAAAAGCAATAGAGAGTTACCAATAGAGTATATTTATGAATTACAATTTTGATATTCGGTTAGAGTTACTATTTTTAGATAGATACTTCCTACAATAAAGATAGGAAAACTACTCCTTTATGCTATATGTATATCACTGTGTTCATCATTATATAATAAATGAGTTAGAAATATTGGTCAAAATATTTATAGAATAAAGAAGCACAGTATGTTTGTATCCTCAAACACCAATCACTTATCGACACATTTGCTAGACACTTCTTCTACAAGCTAGCTATATTCCTACAAATGTTACTGCATTTCTCAACTTGTTGTGATTCAACATTTTCCAAAATGTGTGATTCATTCATTAAAATTATATCTGTAAAAAGTTATTGTATCAACTTCTTGTGTTCCAGTACAAAATAATCAGATCTGATCATGTTATTATATTGGGCAATAATAATTGACATGTACCAATAAATCAGAAATTAGGTGCTGTAATAATTCCGGGAGAGGATTCTCACTTTTTTTAGCATAAATAATTCTGTGAAAAATTCATAACGATGGAATAAAGTGTAACATCTCACTTTTTTTTATCAATAAATAATTAGATTAAAAAAGAGAATAAATAGTGCTAGATACGAATTAAAAAATCAATGTAATTTGAAATATTCTATAGAATTTCTCCATCAATTATAAAAAAACAAAACAATTTACTCTTTACCCTTGAAAAAGTGCATGAGATCACTTAAATTTCCTTTCAAATTTTCTTTAATGTAACTTATAGAGCAGAGTTATATTTAGACAATTTAAATATTTATTATAGAGCAGAGTTATATTTAGACAATTTAAATATTTATCAGATTTATTTTAATGAGTTTTTATTGAGTTTTGTTCTTAGATTTGTAGTTGTTTCATACCTTGTTAGGATTAGCAATCTTACTTTCTAACAATTGATGTTTTCATTCATATACTCAAATCCTGCTATGGATTATCCTTATTATACACTTTCATATCATCCATGGAACATTCCTCCTACCTATCCCACAAACTCCTCCTTTTCATCTCCAATCAATGCCTCATTTCCATCTTTTCCATGAGAAATTTTTCCATCAACATCATTCTTACGTGTTGTTGGTAGAAACACTGTTGAAGTTGAAACTGAAGATGTTGATGACGACACTGGTTCAAATTATGTTATTGGGACTAATACCTTCAACATATATTGTCAAAAGAATTATCGGCATAATGCGCGCAAGGTGTTTGTTGAAATGACGGATATAGATTATTTGCCTACTCTGTTTTCAAAATTCAAAATTTCTTAGTTTCTCTTTTTCATTATTCCTTGATTCTCTCACCTACTTTATCAATTTTTCTCACAAAATACCCTCCTATTTTCTCCCTTTTATGACAGTAAAATATCTCCTCACCATTCTCTTATAAACCAAAGTACCTCTTCACTATTCTCTCATACCAAATATCTCATCTTCATCTCATTTTTCATCTACAAAACACAAACACTTACTCTTTCACTTACTCCATTCATCACTATCTCATCCTCTTCCTCCAAATTTTGTAATTCAACCTTAAAATTTCTCTACACATCAAACAACAACACAAACTCTAACTCTTATCTACTCTAAACCAAAACTCATTTAACATAACCTTCCTCACTTTCATCAAACCATATCTTAAACATAACAATTTCATCATCTTCATCTTCATCTTCATCATAAACAACTCACCACCATAATACAACATAGAACCACCATTTTTGAAACCCCCCTCACCACCACCATGAACAGTGCGCGACCAACCCCAACAACCACCATCATCCACCGTCGTCTATAAGGAAAGATAGGTAAGAAAAAATTGTGTGGCTTCTATTTTAGTTGATGTTATTGTTAAAAATGATTTAGGAGAGTTTTGTTTTGTTTTCATTTTAAAATTTGAGATGATGAAAATGAACAATGTTATTGTTGCTACAATTTCTTTATAAACAAAGGAAGAAGAGGAAGTCATGTATTATTTTCCACTTTATCAGTTTTCTATATGTACATCATGTATTTCATAAAATTATAAAATGGATTCTCATCAATATTAGTTTTTGTTTATTTCCTTTCTTCTTCTTTGAATGAACTCTCACCCCCTCTGATAACAAGGAAGCTAAACAAAAATAATTATGATTTTTCTTTTATAAATAAGCCTTTTTATAATTATAAAATAAACTCTAAATATTTAAAAGTTTGTATCTCTAAGAATTTTCATATTCTAAAATTATTCAATAATTATTTTTATTGTAACCTTTCATCTCCGGCGAGAGATTGAAGAGCACACGGTGGCAATGTCGAATGAGGAACTTGATGGTGATTGTTTATGTTCTAAGAGGTAATGATCTTTACAATTTATTCAACCTTTTTCTTTATATCATATTAAAGTATTAATTGTTTTGGCAGATCCATATATTTCTTGTAACGGGGAGTCTAAAAAAAACATTATGATATTTTTTTTTATATATTTAGCACTGACTATTGACCAAAAACAGATGAAAACACTCAACTCTTGATCAAAATCAATACCCTCTGGTCTATCAATGTTGTCTTTTACTTCTTATATCTGAATACATATTTTTCTTTTGGAAAGGATTAAGTCAATTAATATTATGCTAACTGTGTGGATCTAACCTCCCCAATTTTCATTAATATTTTGAGCTTAAGTAAAAAAAGTTTAAAATTGTTAA
Source organism: Lathyrus aphaca (assembly GCA_963966055.1). Lineage (NCBI taxonomy): Eukaryota > Viridiplantae > Streptophyta > Magnoliopsida > Fabales > Fabaceae > Lathyrus > Lathyrus aphaca. Next base: position 65,640,301 of record OZ014523.1, on the reverse strand, counting down.
TGTTTAATCTACACATTTTTTTTTGGTGTAATTAAGATTTTATAAAATGAAGAACTAAGGGTTCTCCAATCTTTTACACAAAGAGAGGCTAACCCTATAAGAAAGAGATTACAAACCAATTGAAATTACGAAAGAAATAACAAAGGTTCCTTACTAAATTCGTAAAAACTATAATTGGGATGTGTAAGCTTCTCGCAAAAGGACCACCTCCAAATCAAACATTTAATCCCCCACACCGTATTGTCGAAATTTCAAACTTCCGAACGAAAACAAACACCATTCCTAGACACCCATAAGCTCCAATTAACCGATAGTCAAACCAACCCCATTTTGTCTCTATAAAGATTTTTTACACGACAAAACAAGTATCATTCCATAAAATTTGAAATGCACTCTTCCTCCTTAACTTCCAATTTACCCAACCAACTAGCAATTTCTCTCCACTAATAAAGTATCATCCGCAAATTGAAGAATATTAACCGCATATCTTCTCTCAACAATAAAGCTCTCGAATTCTCTAATTTCGCAAGACTTCCTTACTAACCCCGATAAAGCCTCTTCCACCAAAACAAATAGAAAAGGCGAAATAGGATCACCTTGACGTAAACCCCTCTCTACTGCAAATTCCTTCGTAGGACTCCCGTTAACCAACACCGACATTTTGCTTTGAAACACCGAAATTTCCATCCATTTCCTCCATAAAACACTGAAACCCATCTTGTCTATCAAGAATCTAAGAAAATTCCAATTCACCCTATCATAAGCTTTTTTGAAATCCACTTTAAAAAGTAAACATTTTCTCCCCTTCTTTCTAGCATAATCCACCATCTCGTTGGCCACCACTACTCCGTAAAGTAATTGCCTACCGGGAACGAAAGCATTTTGACAAGGGGAAATAATTGAATTTAAAGTGCGTTTCAACCTCCCGGCTAAGATTTTAGCAATATTTTTATAAAGACAACCCACTAGGCAAATAAGACGATAATCATTAAGAGATACCAGATTAGGAGATTTAGGAACCAAAGTAAGAAAAGATGAAGTTATAGACTTTGATAGACCATTACCTTCATGGAAGCTCTTGCAAAAACAAATAAAATCCTCTTTAAGAAAATGCCAACACTTTTTGAAGAAAAGAAAAGTATATCCATCCGGACCCGAACTCTTGGATCCACCACAACCCCAAACCGCTTCTTTAATCTCTTCTTCTTCAAAAGGTCTTTGAAGTGCCAAATTATCCTCCCTACTAATAACTTTAAAACTAATCCCTTCCAACACAAGCCTCTCCCTTTCCGGTTCTACAAATTTAGAAGAGAAATGATCACAAACTTCCTCTTTAACCTCCTTAATCGTTTGAATAAGACCACCAAATGTGTGTAAGGGGGGCCTATATGGTTATGCCTTCTTCTTTCCTTCATAACTTTAAGAAAAAAACCATTATTAGAGTCGCCCTCCTTCGACCACTTCAATCTTGATTTTTGACAAAGCATATTCTCCTTAATTCTCAACTTCCTCCAAAATCTACAAGTCGCTTCCTTCCGGTTAAAAATGATGTCGGGATTAACACCCACATCTTCCACCTCCACCCTTTCATCACCAAGATTAATATCGCTAACCCCCTCATCCACTTCCAAATCTACCCTTCTGAATACTTCTAAATTCCACCATTTTAGTTTACCTTTAAGGAGTTTCAATTTCTCCTTTAATACAAAATCTCCTCTTCCTTCTACCTTTAACGCTTTCCATTCCCTCTCCACAAAAGGAATAAAATAACTAAAAGAAAATCATTCGTTATTGAATTTGAACAGTTTATGCCCCCAATCCATGTTATCCTTCGTCAACCATATAGGACAATGGTCCGACAAATATCTAGGACCAATAGTTTGACCGAAGATACCCCACCTATTAATAATAGAGTCCGACAAAATAAATCGATCAATCCTACTCATAGATAAACCATCCCCAATATACCATGAGAACTTCTTCCCTTTACACGACACATCCACCAACATACTTTCTTCAATGAATTCCCTAAACGCTTTCATCTCACTATTGATACCTACCTCTGCTCTCCCTTTCCTTTCTCTACTACATTTGACCACATTAAAATCCCCTCCAATGATCTAATCCCCGTCGACAAACCTCTTCTTAAATTCCAATAAATTACTTCACAACACCTTCTTCAACGCGAAAGAGCAAGGAGAGTAAACGTTAACCACATAATAAACATTGGACTTCCAAACAAGCTTGATTCCTAAGAAACCATCCCCACGAAAAATCATGAGAACTTCCCCAAAATCCTCCCTCCATAAAATAAGAAGACCCCCCGACATACCAACCGCATTAGAAAAAGAGTATCCCAAATTAACATTGCTCCAAAAACTATTGACTAAAGAATCGCTCAAATTTGATAATTTAGTCTCTTGAATAAAAAAAAATATCTGATTTCTCCTTCTTAATCAAAGAATTAATTCTTCTTCTTGTAAGCACATTTCCTCCCCCTCTAATATTCAAAGACCCAATTATCATAAGGAACAATTCACATTCTCCTTCCGAACCAACTTGATTCCCTTATTCGCCTCTTTAGGATTAATACAACTTCTCATCAATTTACTGCCCCCTCTTTCACCTACCCCCAGAGCTACTATGGCCTTCTTCAGTTTAAGCCCTCCTTTATCATCTAGAAAATCCCATTGTTTTAGATTATTTCTAATCATGCCAGACAAATCTGACTGCTCACAATGGTAAAAGCTTGCGCTGCCATCAGACTACGAGGAATGATTAAAAACACGAGCTGCCATATCAGTACTAACTGTTTTCCTCTTGAAAAGAGTATCCTTCGCCACCCGCATATCCTCCATACACAACTTGCCTTCAACCGACCGATCAATATGCTCTGGAAGAGGCTCCGAAGCAACCTCCAACTGATGCCCTGTACAAGAATCCTGAAGCGAATGAGAAATCAGCTTGGAATTAACTCTGGATTTCCGCCTCTTATTCTTTGAAAAAATCACTTCAGTCCCGGTTTCCTTGCCTCTTATCCTTACCTTTAAAGACTTGTTTTGATTATTAAAAACCTCCATCATACTACAAAACTTCAATTTCTTAAGTTTTTGAGTTTTCGAGACCGTTTTAGTCACCCCCTCCGAGTTATAGCCAATGCAGCTCCCTCCCCCACCTCCTGTTGGACCTGAACAGAGGTGTTCCGCTCTTCCAGCAATAGAAGATCCGACTGAACACCCCTACCCGCAATATCCATACCACCACCTACTACATCCTGAGTCGATGAAACATTACCTCTAGAAAAACCAACCCTGCCAAGTAAATTATCAGTTGGAATTGATGGATTTCCAACTGCCACATAATCCTTCAAACAACCTAGAGAATCAGGGACAATAGTATCAGAGCCAACTACCTTGTCCCTATTGCAACCTGCAGACTCAGTAACTCCTACCAGCATCTCACCTCTTAATGGGGCTTCCTTCTCAGAAAACACCTCAAAACTATCCACAGAAGAAGCAATTTCATCCCCCAAACAAGAATTTTTATCTACAAGATCATCCGACCAACCTTCTTTCGAAGATGAAGAAGCTGGAATAGAAACAGAATGTGAGGGATACCTTCCTGAACGACAATTCGTCGATATGAAAAGCTCTTCTCTAATAGTCAGTTGCACCTTCTTCCCGTCGACCTCCATGCACAAAGAATCTGGGATCCTAAATGACACCGGTATAATGATTCGAACTCTCTCCATGTCAAGAGAGCAACCCTTCACTGTGTTATCATCTAAGCTTCAGAACAATCCCAATGAATTAACAACCTCCACAAAATAATCGTTGTTCCAAACCTGCACCGGAGTTCCGAATATTCTGATCCAAGTCGATCTATCTGCAACCAATTCTTCCTCGCTCCATCTCCTCACCTCCTTAAACCAACTCTTCCACCAGAACACACCTTCCGCCCTTAACTCATCAATCGTACCCTCTATAAGCTCCTCTAAAAAACAACAATTAGCTCCTAGAGGGGAAAATTTGATGGCGAAAAACCCTTCCTTCTCGAAATTGTCTTGTAACACATAAGTCGAATCGGGGATGTTAACAATTCCCACGTAAGCTTTCCGTAATCTGGCCACATCTTCCTCTTGCGATTTGAAAGACACCCAAACTTTTTCCTCAACCTTCGCAGAAACCTCATCCCGTCTCAAAGCCTCGAAGAACATTCTGCGACCCCTTAATCTCCCCCCTCCATCACCACCTTCGCGCCCACGATCCTCCTCCAAAACACCCTCGAACACCTCCTTCAGTCCCACATTCAACCCCACCGAAGCAGACTCAACCTTTCGAGCAAATCTAGGAAGATTTGTGTGTATCTTGCAGCCTTCAATAGTGATCTAATCTAACTTCAAAGTTAACAATCTTCCATTTTCTACGTTTATGAATTTAGCGAAACCGAAGCGCTTACCGAACTTGTTTCTTCTTGGAGAAATGGTCGCTTCAACGATGTCTCCAATGCACCCGAACACTCCAAAAACATCCTTAGCTTTGTAACTATCGGGGAATACCGAAAAATTAATCGCAACCAACGCTGCATCCTCCCCTTGCTCGAGCTTCCTACCATAAGGATGAGAATCCCACTTAGGAATCCATCTTTTGAACACAGACCTCTGCACCTTTTTCCATTCGTCACCATTCCGATGAACATCGTTGGCCATGTTGAATTGAAAATCACGAACCCTAGCCCCCTTTTAGAGAGAGGCTAGAGCATTTCTCTCTCTACCCACAGTTTCCCTCTAAGATCGTTGTTGTTTTTGCAATTGTGTAATCTACACATGAAAATACTTTCAAATTAAGATTTATGCAATAAGATAAAACCAATTTCTAAATAGAGGTTGGGTGAGAAGCTGAGTGTTAACATTTTAATAGAAGACATTAAATTGTAAAAGCAAAAAATAGAAGTTGTAGAATTATGACTTAATGACGACGGAATTTAGAAAGACGATGAAGATAAAGAGAGAACATGACATGTTTAAGCTGATGATTTATTCTTAATTATATATTTTAATTTAATGGTTGAAATTCATTTTCATTCTCATATAAAAAACATTCTCAATATATATATATATATATATATATATATATATATATATATATATATATATATATATATATATATATATATATATTGAAAATACACTCTACAAATAATTGAAAAACAATAAAAGACACAAGGTGTGTCAAGAGAAGGAAACACAAGCAGCAATAAGATAAAAATGAGAAAGCTCCAGGAATAGCAAAAAAATACAACAAGGCTTCAACCACTAGAATACAAAGCTCTAGGAAGGCACTTAGTCATTGAAGCACCGCACTGCATGAAACCAGGCTGGAGTTCAGATGTCCAGGCATGCTTTAAAACCAATTCCAAACCAAAAAGTAATACTCTTCGTTTCCAGCTATATCATATTTCTTGACAAACCAAAAAATAACTTATTTATCACGAACCAGCTAAATGGACCACACCATAACATGCTAAATCGTATCAAATCATCCTCTACTCCTAAACTTAGAACCTAAACATATAAAAAAAACTAAAAGAGAATCCTAAGCTTCCTTGGGAGAATCACATGAAAACGAAACCATTGAAAAATCTTATATTACATAGAGGAAGCTAATCTATAGGTAATAAATTTATGAGAGACAAACTCAAAGTGATCCTTCCACAACACACAAGACAACCATCTTAGCCCACACTAGTCTTATGCTCAATAATCTTATTCTTGAACAAATTATCTCTTGAGGTGAACTAATCTAGCAAAAGGTTTTAAGAGAAGACCACGACTTTAGAAGGAGCCAAACTATTATCCCAAATACGGGGAAGCAATATGATATCCCTCATAAGATTTGAGTCCGATAAGGACTGAGCTCTACTTGGTATGAATAGACAGATGCTACAGAAAAATACCTTTCCTATCATGCTTTTATAACCATCTATATATCTCTTCACTAAACTGGAACTGACTGAGGACAAAGAAAAAACTCAGATACCAAGGGTTCTTCATGAATAAAGAATGGTATCTTCTCCACCTAAGATCTCAAATGAATCTACCATCTTCCAATTTCCCTAACTCATGCACCTTATGTTCTTGAGCTTGGGAAATAGATAAAAACCTAGGAAACCTAGCTTTCAAATAATATCCACAATCCAAGGATCCTCTCAAAAAAAGGTGCGAAAAGTATACTTAACCCCCTTAACCAACCCACTCTCAAACCAATTATGAGGATCTTCTTTTTTGGACCCAATAAGGGATATTCCTCTCCACCACAAGGAAACCGAGCGAATTCCCAAATCCTACCCCCCACACAAGGAGACGACCAAGGAAATGATAGATATATGGTAATAAGAAACTAAAGATCCAAAGCACTAGATAAAATGCTACATATCCATTTTTATAGAAGATCTATATTAATTAGTCAAAGATCTCTCTCACACAAACCTCCATTCTTCTTAGATTTGTAGACATCAGACCATTTAACATAGAAAATCCTTGTGTTCATCCAAGTGTTTAAATGAACTTCATCTATATAGTCATATTAGGGTGAATTGAAAAGGTGAAAAGAGAAAGAAAATTAATGAAATTGTTGGGACTGGCAAATGATAAATGCAACGGTGATTTATAATAGAGATTTGCGAGGTGAATATCCTCTAGCAAAATTTATTATCGTTGTGTATTGTGAGGTGATATTCACCTCTCTGAATGTGTTGCTTTTATGATCCTCAACTTCTCTCTGCTGTGTCTGTTGTATCAGTAAAAATATTCTCGTTGTGCATTGCAAGGTGATTATCACCTCGCTGAGTGTGAAATTTAATATCCCTATTGTCCCCTTTGCCAATTAAGTTAGATTTTTTTTTTAAAATTACGAAAACTGGTTTATTATCTGTATGCTAACAATGAATCGAAATTTTTCAGTTTTTCATAGCTTTCTTATTCTTATCATTTAATATTTTCTATCATCCGACATGTTACTTCTTTATCCGTGTCATTCGTAACATAGTGTGATCTCCATTATATAAGGTAAATTTCAACCTCACGAGACAAATAACACTTGTTTCGTTATAATAACAAAAATTTAGAAAATTAAACTTAGTATTACTAATTTCACTTTAATTTATCATTTTAATTAGTTATGCTAATTGACATGTTTATGACAAACCAATTAAATAGCTTAGATGATTATTATTATTTTTTATCATATCTTCTTATTATGCATCTTTGTTATTAACATTAAATTAATTTTATTATGGTTATGGATATAAATTCCACTCTTAAGACACTTAGAAACTATAAATTATAATTTTTTTTGTTAAAGTTTTCAAAATATATCATCATGAGACCCGCTATTCAAGAAGACTTTATTTGAAGATTATTTACTTCATTTCATTTTTCCCATATCTTTCTCTACAAGTAAGATTATTCAAATTAGAAAAAATGTTATATTGCTATTTTACTCTTTTATAAGTTAATTGACAAATAAATCACATGTTGAATTTTGATACAAGTGTATAAGACGGTGGTTCAATAGTGGTGATGTAAACAATTTAGCTAACATGGGAAATTATGTTTCGACGATAGTTGCTGTAGGGGCTAGAGTTTCATATAGTCGACAACATAACCACATATGACTTGCAGTTGTGTTGGTCACGTCTATTGTGATAACAACTTATCGTGATAACAACTTATCACCTGTGTTAAGATACTATCAAGGATTGTGATTTTTTAAATCGACAATCTAGAAAACCATGGATTTGAGATGATATGATTTTAAAGAATAAAAAGATTTACAATAAAATATCAATTTCTAATATTAAAAACCATTCGATTATTTTTATGTTCATTCACACAGAGGTAAAAAAACTTACAATTGACATAAAATATATCTTTTTATTCTTTAAAATTAGATCATCTCTAAGCCATGTATTTCTAGATTGACGATTTAAAAAATCACAATCCTTGACAATATCTCAATACAGTGATAAGTTGGTGTCACAATAGACGTGATCCAACAATTGCAAGTCATGTGTGGTTATGTTGTCGGCTATATGAAACTCTAGCTCTTGCAACCACTATTGCCGAAACATATTTTCACATGTTAGCCTAATTATTTACATTACCACTGTCTTATACACTTGTACAAAAATTCAACAACATATATGTTATTTGTCAATAACTTATAAAAAATTAAATAGCAATGTAGTAACACTTTTTCAAATTTGAATAAACTTACTTGCATAGAACGCCAAAGATATGGAAAAGAGAGATAAAGTAAGTAATCTCTATATAAAGCCTTCTTGAATGACGGATCTCACAATGATGTATTTTGAAAACTTTAACAAAAAAGTTATAATTTGTAGCTTCCAAGTGCCTTATCAGGGGAATCTATGTCCATAACCATAATAAAATTAATTTAATGTTAATAACTAAGATGCATCTTAAGAAGAAAATACATAATCACCTGACTAGTTAGTTGGTCTGCCATAAACATGTCAATTAGCATAACCTATTATTAAAATGATAAAATGAAATTAATAATACTAACATTATTTTTCTAAATGCGTGTTATTATAATGAATTAATTGTGCTCATTTATCTCATGAGGTTGAAATTCACCTTGCAATCTATGTTACGAATGACACAGATGAAAAAGTATCGTGTCGGACGATAAAAAATATCAAATGGCAAGAATATGAGAGCTATGAAAAACTGAAATATTTCGATTCATTGTTAGTATAAAGATAATAAATCAGTTTTCATAATTTAAAAAAAGAATCAATTTAATTGAAGAAATATATCATTAGATTATACTAACCAGAAGTAAAATTTCAGGAAATACATTAAGTTGGCATTGAGAGAAACCTGCCACACATAAAAAAATGTGTATAACCATTACTCCATAAACAAGCTCAATAAACAAAAGGAACAAAAACCTACCATTCATCCTTCTACAGCCAGCTCTTCAGGTATTTCCCAACTTACCCCTCGTCTTTCCCTCAAAACCTTACACCCACCAACACCCCACTTAGAACTTCTGCTGTCTTTTCTCAACCTGCTGTATTTTCTCATAACCCATCACAACCTATAGTCACATTACCTCTACGTACATCTGCCAAACACTCATCTTTTTTACACTTTCATCCTTATTCACCTTAAATATTTCACTCATCCCAAACTTACAACCCTCCAATATTTACCCAAAACCCTTATCCCCAATTTACCCAATTGCCCCCTTTACCACCTTTTAGAACTCCTAAACTTGAATTAGCAACCTTTACCACCTTTTAGAACTCCTAAACTTGAATTAGCAATGTTTGATGGAACTAACCCTTTGGAATGACTATTTCAAGCTGATCAATTCTTTCAATTTTATAATTTACCACCAGAAAATTGCTTGTCATTAATTTCATTTTATATGAAGGGAGATGCTTTAGGATGGTTTAAGGATGCATCAAAATCAGTTCTTAAGTGATTGGTTTTCTTTTACCAGAGCTTTATAATTATGATTTGGTCCCTCTACATATGATAATCACCAAGCTGAATTATTCAAGTTGAAACAAGTTGGTTCGATTCTGGAGTATCAAACAACCTTTGAAAAAATAGGAAACCAAGATCATGGATTACCACCAGAAGCCATATTAAATTTTTTTATTTCTGGACTCTCACTTGAAATTCAGAATGAAATGGCAATTCATCGTCCTAACACAATTTCTCAAGCTATTGGATTAACTAAGCTAATTGAAGCCAAAATAAATGATTCAAAATCCAAACTAAAAACATTCAACAACTATTACTCTAAACCCAACCCCCTAACGCCATCTTCCCAAACACCCAAAATTGCTGCCCCCTCCCAAACCCAAGTTCCTTTTCCACCTAAATCCCAACCAACTTATGCCCTACCTAAATTTCCTATCAAAAGACTCACCCAAACCCAATTGCAAGAAAGAAGGACTCTTGGCCTTTTTCTTAATTGCGATGAAAAGTTCATCCCCGATCACAAATGCTCCACTAATAGATTTTTACTACTTTTGGCTGAAGATGATTTTGTGGAAGATTCTCAAGTAGAACCCACGGACCCACCACCTGAGGTTGATCTTGATCTTGTACATTTCCAATTATCCACGCAGGCTTTAACTGGTTTGTTTTCACCCCAAACATTAAAATTCAAAGGCACTATATGTGGACATTCTGTTATGGTTTTGGTTGATACAGGCAACACCCACAATATTATGAAGCCAAGAATTGCACACCACCTCAACCACACAACAACACCAATTTCCCAATTCTCGGTTATGGTTGGAAATGGTTCACATTTACAATGTGAAGGCATCTGTGAAAATGTTTAACTTACCCTACAAAACAAACCTTTCACTAATCCATTTTATCTTTTACCAATATAGGGTGTTGACATTGTCCTCGGTATGGCTTGGCTGCGCACCTTAGGCCCAATTCAAGCAGATTTTTGCATCCATCTATTACTTTTACCCATCACAAGAGTGAAATCACTTTGAGAGGCGACACTTCTGCCCATCCAATTCATACTACCTTTCACCAATTCCACCACCTTATCCATACAAACTCTATTTCTTCTTTTCATTTGATGATAATGCAACCATGTGAAACTTCCCCACCCACTCCTAATAATATCCCTCCTTCATTAGACAATCTCACACCAGATGTTCATCCCCAACTTTCAGCCCTTATCCCTTAATACACTTAAATTTTTTAAACACCAACCACCTTACCACCTAATAGACCTCATGATCACCATATCAGTCTTATCCCTAACACCACCCCCATCAATGTTAAGCCTTACCATTACACTCATTCTCAAAAAGATGTCATGACTGTTATAATCCAGGAGATACTACAACATGGTACTATTATTACTAGTAATAATACTTTTTCCTCACTAGTACTCTTAGTAAAAAAAAGGCGGGACATGGTGTTTATGTGTTGATTATCGAGCTCTAAACGCAGTTACAATCAAAATCAATTTCATATTCCTACCATTGATGAATTATTGGATGAACTGGGTTTAACCACAATTTTTTCTAATATAGATTTGAGATCAGGTTATCACCAGATCCGCGTTGCAAGGGAAGATACACATAAAACAACTTTTCACACTTTTGATGGTCATTACTAGTTTTTGGTTATGCCTTTTGGCCTCACAATTTTTTCTAATATAGATTTGAGATCAGGTTATCACCAGATCCGCGTTGCAAGGGAAGATACACATAAAACAACTTTTCACACTTTTGATGGTCATTACTAGTTTTTGGTTATGCCTTTTGGCCTCACTAACGCTCTATCCTCTTTTAAATCAGCAATGAACGATCTTTTAAGGCCTTACTCACTAACGCTCTTCCAAGTTTTCGACTAGAGATCTTGCTTCTCAGTTTGCGGTCGAAATCTTCAGATTCCATGGCACCCCAAAAAATATCATTTATGACCGGGATCCAGTTTTCCTTAGCTCCTTCTGGAAAAAGTTTTTCAAATTACAAGCTACAATGTTAAAGTATAGCATTGTATACTATCCAGAAACTAATGGCCAGACAGAGGTGGTTAACAGATCACTTGAGACGTACCTCCGTTGTTTGGCCAGTGACCACCCTCGAACATGGCATAAATTTTTACACTTGGTAGAATATTGGTATAATATCTCTTTCCACTCAGCGATCTTGATGACTTCGTTCAAAGTTTTGTACGGACGTGACCCTCCCAACCTCTCTGACTACCTATCTAGCACAACTTTCAACAACTCCTTGGACACAAGCATGCAAAACAGACAAGTAATTTTCAGTAATTTACAAACTCATTTAAAAAAGAGTCGCACTCAAATGGAAAAGCAAGTGAATGAAAAACACAGAGATATTACCTTTCAAATAGGTGCGCTTGTTTGGTTGAAGCTTCAACCGTACCTTAATCGATTGTGTTTCACTGTAAGTCATAAAAACTTTCAAAGCGCTTTTTTGGCCCGTTTTAGATCATCAAAAGACTGGGATCTGTTGCATACATGTTAGATTTACCATCGTAGTCACGAGTCCATCCTGTTTTCCATGTGTCGTTGTTGAAACCCTTGGATGGTTCGAACATCAACCAAGATTTTTGACCCCTTCCTTCCATTGTTGACCTTGTTTCCTCTGTTGACGAAGCTATGACACCGAATTCGTCACATGCAACCTTCAAACACAACGGAACATCGAACCTCCTTCGAGAAACGACGGTCACAAAAAACCATAGAGGTCCCTTTATGCTCTCAGGCTTGTGTTGGAAAAAAGAGTGGCACCATGAAGGAGATGAGTTTCAGTGATGGTGAAACGCAACTCTTGAAAAAAAGAAGTAATATGGAGAGAAGCAGAGAGACTTAGAAGTTTTATGTGGTGAAAGAAAGAAACAAATAGAAGTGAATCTTCCCAAGTACAAAACTCTGTTTACTAAGCCTCTTGTACCTTGTACTTCTTCTTCACGTGCTAACTTATCCATCCAAATTCCCCATTTTACCCATCCTCTCTCTAACGGTCACAAAAATATCAGATTACCCAACCCACATACAATTAATTATGACTGACCCCCATCTACTTTCACAACTGGTCCCAACAACTTTCACACTTCCCCACATAATCTTATCACAAAATCTGCCATAATATCTACAAAGGTAACTCCTAACCGCCAGCTGGACACACCACCCTTATCTCCAATGCTTTTGGTCCCGTCACTTCTCCCAACAAATCCTAATGGAATTTTCACACCCAGTCAGTTGGGCCTTACTGCGACCCGACCGATTCTGTCTCATTCACCTACGGTTTGACCCATTTTAGCTCATGATAACAATTCCCCAATTTTGAACCTTGAGGACAAGGTTCCTTGTGGGCCTGTGAGTATTGTTATGCAGAATTCTAGGCCCAATAGAGAGAAGAGAAAATTAGTCTTGTTGAAGGACTTTTATTTAAATTAGGGAGGTGCTTTTAGCATTTTTATTATGTCCTTGTATTAGTTTATTTTAATTCTGGCCAATGGCCCTTTAGGGTTTAGCAACCTTAGTCATATAAATATTATAATGAAGTGCCGAATGGAGTTATGAAAAAAAGTTGTTTTGTTAATATCTCTTTTGCAACATAGATCTAATTTTAATCAATTTCAATTCTATCGTGATAGTTGTTAAAAAAAAATATTAGTGGTAGTTAGATCAAATCTAATAATTCAACAAAATGTGTATTTTAGTTATAATATTTTAATTTAAAATATAAAATTTAAATTTGAAAATTCTGGCTTTAATCCAATAGTAAATAAAATCGAAAACCTAGGTATCTAGCTTTTAAATATTCACATATTATTTTCATGAAAAAAATACTTTGATTTTGTGTACAAGTAGAATGGTTCGTGACTTTGAAACTGGTGAGAGTATATACACCTAGTCATAATGTGTCAAAATATGTTTTTGACCATTGTTTCATTTACTTTTTATATTTATATATCAATTTCTTTATTAACTAATATATCAATTAAAAAAACGAATAATATTGTAATAAAAATGAATAAATCTCCCGAAATTTGGCTAGAGTAAATGACCACTAAAAATGATTAAGATGTAAGCATTCTTGATTGAAATCAAAACGGGGTTTTTCTTCACAGTCAAGATCATTACTCAAATTATGGGTGGTTTGGTTTTCAACTTTGGTAGCCTAATTTTAATCAAAGAAATTTTGATTCAAATCTTAAACCCAAAAATTTTCTATAACCCTAGTTTTCATGTTCTAAACCCCAATTAAAGATATTTAATGATCATTTGAATTATTAGATTAATTATTCTTTTAGTGATTACCATCGCGTTAATTATAAACACTCTTAAGATAAGGTTTGATCAAATAATGTATGATGAAGAATTGTTAAAAGTTAAGATGCACTTGTGATTAGAACATAACTGTTGAAATACATAAGACTAAATAGTAAGTTTTAGGTTGAGATAAACATATAGTTTACATATATCCAAAGTTTTAACTTTGAACATATATTTTGGTTTCACGTTTCGCCATCCTCGAGCAGACCCATGGCTTGGACAACGGTGGAGCGACGAAAAAATACAAACAAATGGGATTTGTTTCCATTCGGCGGAGCTGATGCACTTACTGAGGGGAAGGAGATAAGTTCCATCTACTTTTCTGAAATCCCGAATCATGTTAGGGTTAGAGATGTATTTGTATTGTTTGGTTGTGTGGGTAATGTCTTAGAGGTGATGATTTCTCCTCGGCGGAATAAGCACGGAAAATGCTTCGGCTTTGCTCGGTTTCTCGATGTGGAGGATATAAGGATTCTTAGAATCAAACTAGATAATATACAGATTGATGAGAAGAAAATCTATGCAAACCCTCCAAGATTTGCGAAAGGAGTCGGTGGAGTTGGTGGGGTCTTAAGGAATGGAGAAAGGAGTAGATAAAAATCATTCTCAAGTCTGATTTGGTAACCGATTTTTCGCGGACATAGTGGAAAATAAGAAGGAAGGAGACAATCTGAAGTGTTACGTTTCAATTCCATCCGGGAAAGCGTTTGTGGCAACTTCTATCCATCCGGGAATGTCGTATAACTTTCAACGATACTTCGAGATGGAAGGCATTTTTTCCGTAAAGATAACTCCTTTAGGTTCCAGATTATGTTTATTGGAAAACTTGGAGGATGGATTAGTGGATGACTTGTTAAAAGAGGGATCTAATTGGTGGAAAGAGTGGTTCTCGGAGGTGCAACGTTGGAAGGAGACGAACATTGATAATGAGAGAGTAACTTAGGTTAGAGTATATGGCATTCCATGCCATGGTTGGAGCGTGGAGTTCTTCGAATTTCTAGCAAACTCCATGGGAACATTTATCTATGTGGATGAAAATTCATCGAAAGGGATTGCAAAGGATGTGGTAAGATTCATGGTGAAAGTAGAGTCTGGTTTTATTCTACAGGAGAAAATGGTTGTTGACATAGACGGAACTGGATTTACGCTTTGTTTACGGGAGGATACCTATGGTCCAATCAGAATCCCTCCTTCAACATTCTCAGAAAGAAGGGCGTCATCTTCATCTTCAGAAGATGATATTTTGGATTTTGAAGAAGGTCACGAGTTGGAAAAGGATGGAGATTCAGACAATCTTGAAGAACGAGGTGATAATGGGAGTTGGCATTCTGGAAAAACAAAAATAAAAGTTGCAGGTGGAGCTATGGAGTCAGACAGAGTTTTCAGTAAAAATAAGAGCGATGAAGATGATATCATAGCGGCGATTCATAGGTTTACTTTTGAGATGGGTATAGACCTAGGGGAGGAACATTGCAGATTGAGTGATAAAGTTGGAGAGACGTGTTCAAGGGGGCCAGGGAGAAGTCAACATCATAAAATAATTAATGAAGGTCATGTAGGCACTTTTGATATGGCACTGCATTCAATGAGGACAAGTAATAAAGGAGACAGTACATATTCAATTTCTTCCTTTATTCCATCGGTCAATAATAATGTGGGTAATGAAGGCATGAAAGAGACAAATGTGGTAGGTGCAAAAGGGGGGCCCAATTTTTTATTTAATGGAAATGTACAAGTAAGTGAAAAGTTGGGAAGCTTAAGGAGATTAAAAAAACTGAAGTACAAAAAGTTAGGTGTGGTTGAAAAGAATTTAATGGAGAGAACTAAGAGAATCCGAAGAGGCAAAATACCATTAAAGGAGAAGAAATTTAAAAATGGGAAGGGCGACTTAAATAGTGGCAATGTATGGTTTCACTTCCAGGGATGGATGGGGGAAGGTTCTTCATCTTCATTTTTTTACATTAACAACTCGACAGATTCAAATATAGTCAGAAGCAATATCCGTTTATGGGACAATTTGGAATCTAACGTCGAGAGCAAATTATGGAAGGAAATATCTAATTTAGGGGTGGTCGCGCAGGATGCCAAGAAAGATTACTTGAGGAGTTTAGAGGATATGGAAAAACGTGATAAAAACAGAATGTGGGTTGGGAAGCAGGAAATAAAAAATCAAAAATGATTATCGAAACTTTGAACATTTTAGGAGGGGAAGTATTTTAAAACGGAAAAAAATTAGTCAAATTATATCGGGTGGGAAGGCGGATATGTTTTTTATTCAAGAAACTAAACTTGAAAAGATGTCCAATATGGTGGCTAAGAGCTTTTGGCCTAGAGAGAATATAAGGTGGTCGTCTTCTGGTTCCTTGGGTGCGGCGGGATGCCTCATGATATTATGGAAGGATGATAATGTGAAGGTTATATTTAGCTTCAAATGGTATGGCTATATTGGGGTTAAGGTTGTGTGGATGAAGAGATTTTATTACATAATCAATGTTTATTCGTCTTGTGATTTGAGGTTGAAAAGAGTTCTTTGAAAGCGGTTACTTGAAGTGAAAGCTAAGTATAGTGATAGAGATTGGTGCATAGCGGGGGATTTCAACTCTACCACTAGTGCTAGTGAAAGGAAAGGTAGTTCAACGTGGAGTAGGAATTCGTAAATGAAGGAGTTTGCGGAATTCATATTGGAGAGTGAGTTGTTTGATGTTCCTTGCAAAGGAAGGAAATTTTCGTGGACTAATGGTGACGATGCTTCCATGAGTAGGATAGACTGTTTTCTTATATCGGAAGGAGCTATTCATAATTTGGGAGTATTAGGGCAATTCATAAGGAAAAGAGACGTGTCGGATCATTGCCCGGTTTGGCTAGTGGTTGATTCCTCGGATTGGGGCCCGAAACCTTCCAAATTCAACAACCATTGGTTTGGCCAAAAACGTTTTCTCCCTTTCGTTGAAAAAGAGTGGAAAGTTATACACATTCAAGGGAAAGGTGATTTTGTACTAAAACAGGAACTAATGTTACTTAAAGGTCGTCTTAGAAAGTGGAACAAGGAGGTTTTTGTTAAATTTGATTTGGAGGTGAATGAGTGCATTGATAAGATTAATGAAGGGGATATCATGGTCGAGTCCACTAACAGAGTCTTATCGGAGGAGGATATTGAGAATAGAAAGAAGTTGACTAGTCAATTTTGGTTGAACCTTAGGATAAAGGAGAACTTTTTTATCTAAAAGGCTAGACTAAAATGGCTAAACGACGGAGATAATAATAGCAAATATTTCCATAGTGTTATGAAGGAAAGGCGTATGCGCAATCATATTTGCTCCATCAACTCTAGTAGAGGTGTTTTGATATCGGTGGAAGATGTTAAGGAAGAAGTGAGGAATTATTTTGCTCTCAAGTTTGTGGAATAGGATGTTCATAGGCCAATTTTTGAAGGTATGGACTTCAAGAATCTTTCCTCCAACGACAAGGCTTTCCTTGATAGTCCATTTTCGGAAGAAGAGGTTAAAGGAGCGGTTTGGGGTTGTGATGGTAGTAAGAGTCCGGGCCCGGATGGTTATACTTTATTATTTTTATAAAAAGCGTTGGAAGTTTATTCACTCGGATGTTGTACGGTTCTTCCAAGACTTCTTTGACAAAGGGTTTATCTCCAAATCTATCACGTCTTCTTTCATATCTTTGATTCCTAAGAATGATTCTCCCTTGATGCTTGATGACTATAGACCAATTTGCTTAGTTGGATGTTTGTATAAAATCTTAGCTAAGATTTTGGCAGCTAGAATTAAGGTAGTTCTTCATACTTTAATTTCTAAATTCCAAAGTGCGTTTGTGCATGTAAGACAACTTTTAGACAAAGTTTTGATTGCAAATGAGTTGGTGGATTATGCTTGTAAAGAAAAGAAAGTTGTTTCACTCTTCAAGGTGGATTTCGAGAAAGCGTACGACAAAGTTATTTGGAATTTCCTTCGTTTCTTGTTGAGGAAAATGGGCTTTGGGCCTAGGTGTTTTGGTTGGATGGAAGCTTTGATATTTTAAAGTAAAATGTCCGTTTTGGTGAATGGTAGTCCGACAAAAGAATTTGTAGTGGAGAGAGGCTTGAGGCAAGGAGATCCTCTATCCCCCTTTCTATCTGTTTTAGGTACGGAAGCGTTAGCCATAATGGTCAGAAGATCGGTGGAAATTGGTCATTTTATGGGAATCAATGTGAATCATGGTTGTTTTCTTGATATTCTTCAATTTGTGGATGATACTATTTTGGTTGGTGATTGTAGTTGGAACCATTTGTGGGCTATTAAATCGGTGCTTAGAGGCTTTGATACTGTGTCGGGACTTAGCATTAATTTTCTTAAAAGCAAATTGATAGGGATTAATGTTCCGTCCGCGTTTATGGAAGCCACAACTGTGTTTTTATCTTGTAGGACGAAATCTAAAGAGTTTAATTTTCTTGGCATTCCCATTGTGTCCAACCCGAAAAAGGAATCGACTTGGACACCTCTTTTAACTAAGATACTTCTAAGTCTTAGAGGTAGGATAACATTACTAAAGTCGATTCTTGGAAGTTTACCCATTTTCTACTTATCTTCTTACAAGGCTCTGGTGAAGGTGTAGAGGGAGATCATTAAAGTGCAAAGTGGTTTTCTTTAGGGTAGCTCTAATGAAAAAAGGAAGATTCATTGGGTCAATTGGGAATCGAATTGCCTTCCGGTCGATAGAGGTGCTTTAAACATTAAAGATATTCAGATTTTTAATATTAGTCTTCTTCACAAATGGAGGTGGAGGATTTTGTTAGGCTCCGAGGATCTTTGGTTTCAAATCTTAAAATCTAGATATGGAGACATTCGTCTTCATGTGTCGGGAGGCACGTTGAAAGCATCGAGTTGGAACTCTTATTCCTCTTGGTGGAGCGACTTGATTTCCACATCGAATATTGGTGAAGATGTGTTTATGGAAAATTGCAAGTTTTTTATTGGCAATGGATAATATACTCCTTTTTGGAGGGGGATTTGGACGGGGGAGGTTAGTTTGAAGGAGCGATATCCGACGATTTTTTCAATCACGCCCCTTAAGATGTGTCGATTGCGGTTATGGGAGGTTGGAGGAATGAAGTGTGGAGGTGGGGAGATTTTGGGGTATCTAACAATTTTTTTTAATGCAGGTACTGTTACAAATAATGTAACACCAACAATGTTGCCTACTATTAATGGCTCATTTTCCTCTCTTTCAACGACTGATTTGGTGTTCAGACCTTTACACTCTTATTCTTCGGCAGATAACAGAAACAATCCTAGTAGAGGAGGCTTGAACATGCAGCAATTCCAACACACTAAGCCGCCAACTTCTATCTCTCAATATGCAGGAGATAGTGAGGCTAATCTTTCTTCTATCGACCCTTGTAATTTCACGACGAACAACATTGTGGGAGGTTCCGATTTTAGTGCTGCCACCGGTGCGCAAAGTTATGAACAGTCCCCAAAATGTTCTTCCTTTGTTTCAGAGTTTGTTACAGCAGGTTTGCGGGGGAATAACGGAACTGTTATGCAGAGTTTCAGACAACTTGCAGAGTTTTTAACCACTGTTTCAGGGTCAACGGTTACTGGGAATCTGGGGGAAAACGGAACTGAAATGCAGGAGTTTCGACCAAGATTATCTGCTGGTATCATTTTATCTGATATATAGTTGGAGGATTCAGTTTCGATTGCAGCCAGCATGCAAGTTACAACATAAGTTTCTAGTGTTAGCGGAGGAAATGGTCTATCAAATATCGATGGTCCTAATGAAATTAATCGGAGGGCAGCAGAAGAATGGTTGGATCTCAATAGGTTGTTGGCAGATATATCTCCAACGGGGCAGGTCAAAGATTGAATTACATGGACTTTGGAAGAAGGTTTAACGTATTCAGTTAGTTCTTTCTACAAAAGATTATATTCTAATCGCACCCCTCTTGGTCCTTGTAATAAAAACTACAAAGCTTTCAAATTGATATGGAAGACGAAGTTACCGTTGAAAATTAAAGCATTTGGGTAGAGAAGTTTTTTGAATAGGCTTCCGACTAAAGATCTTCTTTTGAGTAGAGGTATCAATATATCTTCCCCGATCCTAAATGCATTCTTTGCAATAACCATTTGGAGTAGTTGGAACATATTTTTCAAGGTTGCTCGGTAGCTAGCTTGGTTTGGTCCGAAGTGGCGAAATGGATAGGGATTCAAGACGACGGAGGTATCGGGTGCACGGAGTCATATCTTTATTGGTATTCCGCTTGGAAAACAAAGAGGTTTAAGAAGGGTAGAGAAGCGTTGGTGTGGTTGGCGACTTGTTGGAGCTTATGGAATCTTAGAAATGAGAATGTTTTTAGGAATGTGGAGTGGAATATAATTGACATAGTTTGGAAAGTAAAATTTTTCTTGTGGAGGTGGTTGCTTTTAGGTAAAATTACCCATTCCAATTGTAATTTATACGAGTTTAACAAACCCACAATGTTTTACTTGTCATAGAAATCATTTGGTAGGTAGTTTTCCTTTTTTTGTATCGAAAGTATCCTCGATCTCTTTTATATCAAGAACGAGTACTGTTGGTACTCTATTAATATAATTCTTGCTTACAAAAAAAACTTTAAACATATATATCATATTATTTTTATTCTACATGAACATTTTATAGAATATTAAATATCTAATTGTAGTGCTAAATTTGACTCTTACCTTGTCAAATTTCTTTAGTATTTTTGAAAAAGCGAGCATATTGAGTGAGTTATACATAAGAGAATGAGATTATAATTTGAAACAATTATGGAATAATTAAAGAATGATAATGAGACATAAAATTTAGTGCATGCAATTTTCAAGTGATCAAAATAAAAAGAATGCTAATGAGACATAAAACTCGGCGCATGTAATTTTCAAAAGCTTTGATTTGTTTGAAATTTCTCCAAAATTACTTTAGACAAAAATAAATTGTTGTTTAAAAATTTATTTCAAGAGATTTTTTATATTTTTATTTTTAATATCATTAAAAACGAAGAATAAAAACCTGTAAATCTTGAGTAAATCTAGGTTTTTGTAGTACTCAACAAATGCACTTCTAAGAATCTTCTCGGCAGTGTGAATCATTTTCTTGTGAAGAAATTCTCCTGTTGGATTATTCACGAAATCTTCCCAAAGCAAATTTGTAATGTGTAAACACCCCAAATTTGCCCTCACTCATTTCACCATGGCTTGTGATCTTTTCATGTGCATAAGTTCAACCATAACATCTCATATTGCATCTTTTGCTTCACTGCATTGATTCAAAGTCATCTGCATCTAGGGTTTGTGATCTGAGCCATCCCTGAGCTATTTGAGCCACTCCAAAGGTCATCAATCACTTCAAAGGGGTCCATGTATGTTCAAGCATCATATTATACCCTCACAAGGCCAAAGAAGTCAAAGAATCACAAGAACTGAGAAAGACATGGAAGCAGAGCCAGGTTTAACTGCACAGATGACCTAAAATTAGGGTTTTGGTTTCAGAGGCCATAACTCCAAATTTTTTGGTCATTCTTGTTTCTATTGGTCTCTATATGTTATGAGGATCAGGCATATCAAGTTTCATGAAGAAATTCAATGGGGAAAGCATCTGATCAAGAGGTGACTTCTTGAGCAAGCCAGTGCAAAATCAGGGCATCTGAGGCCCCCAGTGACACAACCAAAGGGTGTTCTCCATCATTTTTATTATGTATGATCTTTATTTGATCATAGAAGATGTTAGAAGTTCACAAAATTGAAGAATTTCAAGCCATTTGCAAAGTTTCCTTTTTTGGAAAGTGGCTTATAATGTAAACTTGCTATTTTGGGAAAGTTTTTCAACCTCCTCAAATTGATTCAAAAATGTTTCAAACGAGAAAACTTTGGTCATGAAAGTTGTAGAATGGATCCTCCCATTTTCAAAAAGTACAAGAACTCATTCTAATTCATTTTGGATCAAAAGTTATGGCTTGTCAAAGTTGGCAAAAATCACATAATTTCATATCTTGCACCAAAGGGGGAAAGTTGCAAAACCTCATGCCAAGGTAAAATGTGACTTCAAATGGACTTCTATGCATTACACAAACATAAACCATGACCTAAAAATCAGAATGCACCAAAGAATCTCCAAGTTTCATGACTTGTGCATTAAGAAACTTCAAAAGGGCCAAAAGATCACAAAATTGAAAAACCACACATAAGCTTTGATCCACTTGCAAATTGGCCTCAAATTCATTTCCATGGTTCCCCTTGATCACAGCTGAACCAAGCCATGCCTCTAAACCAGCCTGTCATGACCCATACCTCAAAGGACAAGTCACATTGACTTTTGGCAAAATGGACCATACCAATCAAGCTGTGCCACCAACAACTCTCTGCCCTATCACAGCTTGATATGTGGACTAAAAGAGACTCAAAACACACAAGGAGAAGGCCTGAATCCACAGCATTGTTAGAGTTCACAAAAATCCTCCCTTTTGCATTTTCTATCGAATCCCATAACTCAGCCATTGATTCTCCAAATTTCTTCCACCATTCACCTCAAAATGCTTCACTGATCATCCCTGACCCATCAAAACAGCCTAAGACCACCACAAACAGAGATACGATTTTCACCACCCCTGAACTGGAAGCTTCAAAATCCTCCATATAAACTCATTCCAAGCTTACCAGAAGCCTCAAGGAGTTCATTGGAGTGGAAAAGCACAAAGCAGAAGGTCAGAAAGCCCAGGATTCGAAAGCTCAATCTCAGGTAACTTGATGAACATTTTTTCCAGAATCTTGTTCTTTAGTTACAAAGTTGTTCTATGTGTTGCCCTGATCATGGGGATGTAATTATTTTTGAAAATGAGCCAGAAACAAGCATTTTGTGGTGCTCTGAAACTTTTGCCCTAAAATTTATTTTCTTCGATTCTCACTGTGTGGCTAAGATAAATTATTTTTGACCCTGGATTCTTGTTATTCAATATTAGAGGATTGATTCTGGAGTTTTGGAGGTCTTGGGGGTGTGTTTTGAGTGTTTCAGGGGAGGGGGATGACTGGAGAAGACGACCGGAGCTTATCTCCGGTCGCCTGAAGTTAATTAGGGCAAAACCTGTTTAATTAGCAACTTTGAATTCTAACCCTAGGATCTTGCTTCCCGCGCGCACTTGGACGGACCAGATCATGTCATTAAACCCTAAAACCTGATTAATTAAATTAATTTAGATTAATTAGTCAGTTTGAATTTGAGCCACACGATCACGCGCGAATTAGCAACTTTGAACCATGACCTTGGATTCTGATTACCCTCAGTCTTGTTGACTTGCATGCGCAGCCCTTGGATCCTTTAACTTTGCATCTCAGCCACTGGTTTTGATTACTTTTCATTTTTTCTTGATTTATTTCATATTTTATTTCATATATATTTTAAAAATAGTTAGAAAATTCCAAAAATATTTTCCTTTTGCATTTTGGTTTCAAATATTTTTCTTAACCAGAAAATATTTTTATTTTTATTTTTTTGTATTAAAAATTATTTTTAAATCATTTAAATGTTTATTTTTAATTAGTTAATGGAAATTAATTAATTAAAAATGCATTTAGGTATTTAAAAATCACAAAAAAATTCACATTACCTTTAAAAGCATTTAGAAACATTATCCAACTCTCAAAACAAATTTCTTTTTGGTTCTTGATGCATTTTGACATTTTTCATTAGAATTAAATTTGTTTAAAGGCAATATTTTTGTTCAAACTTGGAAAATTTCATTCTGCCTAACCATTAAGAGTTTGATGATGGTTCTTTTTACATTGCATTCCTCATGTCATGTAGTTTCTAGGATAAAATTGGTTTGAATTTATTCTTCATTTTCAATTTATTTTTGCATTTTTCATTGTGAGGTACCTTAAAACCCTAGTAAACTTAAGAAAATCATAACTCGTTTAGGGTTAAGAGTTAGGTCTTCCCCTTTGGGCACTAAACTTGTATAGGCTTAGGGTACCATTGATCCCATTTTCAATTTTTTATCTTGTCATTTGCTTCTGATTTTGAATTTTGCTTTGTATGTTGTGCATAAACCATAATTTGCATCTTCATTTGCATTCATCCTTCATATGTTTGCATACATGAACTTACCATGACACTTTGTGCATCCACATGACATGTAAGGCACCCTAAGACATATTGGAATCGTATTTGATCATTGCATCATCCATTTGCCATGCTTTTGCTTTGATTTCATGTTATATGCATTCATGATCTTCCATGCTTCTTTAAGTTTCATTTGCATCTTCATGACTTGTATGATCATTTGCATCTCTTGACATGCTTTCATACCATCTCATAGCATCATTTGCATCATAAATATGCTTCTGACTTTGGGTTTTATCTTTGCATTTCATTTTCATTTTCATGTCATTTCATTTTATTTTGCTAACTTTTCAGGTGGTAAGTGTTTGAGAAGTGAATTTGCCTTCACTTCTCACAATCTCTTCTCATCTATCTTATGCATCATTGCTGCATTTTACTTTTGTATTAGAGTGAGCTTGCTCATTCATGCTCCTTCCTCACTTTCTTCCTTCAAGCAACTTATCTTCTTAAGTGAAGTAAGTTGACTTGCTTCCTTCTGCTTCTCCTCCTTTACTCTGCTTCTTCCTTGGTGGTTTCTCTGAAGATCTTCTTGCAAACCTCATTAACCCTAGGAACACCCAAGCATGATCACAACTAGGGTTTGATTAGTCCCCCATTAGTTTTTCCTTTGTGTCATCTTTGTGTCTTCTTTTCTCATCTCTTAATCAGGGACTAAACCTTAAAGGTTTTAAGGCTTTGTGATTAAGCTTATGCCTGCATCCTTCTATTAGGATGGAGTGTATAACTTTAATCCTAAGTGTTAAACCCTTGATGTTTTTAAATCTCTTAATCAATTCATCTAATAATCACTAAGACATCAAACTTGTAACTTGGGCCTTGCATTAGGGTTCTAATTCTTCCTTAATTGGTTAAGAAGGACTAACCCTAGTGTTAATGGACAAGTCCCCCTCAAGTTGTCTTACAAATCATAAAATTCACTTCTTAATCTCACCATTAACTAAAATCCACTTTAATAAAGGTTTTGTTTTGTCATGAGGTTAATCCCTAATCATGGATTAAGTTGAGGAGCCTTCCTCAGCTTAAATGTTCTCATCTATTATCCTTCTATTAGGATGGTGTAATGAGTTCATTAAATTCTTGATTATGGCTTAAACTCATTACTTAACACTAAACAAAAACTCCAAAAACATTTAAATAAATGCATGTAAGTCAATGATCTTAATCCTACATCATGGTGATTAAGTGTGAGGTGCTTACTTCATACTTAAGGTATTCTCATTACCCCTAATCAGAGGGAAGATGTGATGAGTTTACTAACCCTTGGTTTAGGCTTAAGCTCATTCACTTATGACAAACTCAAAAAAGC
Source organism: Lathyrus aphaca (assembly GCA_963966055.1). Classification (NCBI taxonomy): domain Eukaryota; kingdom Viridiplantae; phylum Streptophyta; class Magnoliopsida; order Fabales; family Fabaceae; genus Lathyrus; species Lathyrus aphaca. The sequence continues at coordinate 65,614,981 of OZ014523.1, read as the reverse complement.
AATAAAAGATTGAAAATACCAAAAACAAACAATAATCGTCTCCTCCGGGATTCTTTGCTCATCTCATTCACCCACAAACGAGAACTTGCTTCTTCCGTCTAATGCAAGACAGTTTGCACCTGAGCCAGACAGGTCATACACTTGAGCATAGACGAGTAAGCAGTTCACAAGTCAATTTATCTTTCAGTCTCTTTGAGTCGAACTACGGTGTTCTGACTTCCTCATTGCACGAGAGGATACGTAGGCATAACTTAACAGTTATCGAACAAAAGTCTCTGTATATTCCCCCTCCTCCAGTATTATTCTTTTAGCCTTTATCTTGGGCATTTCATTCTTGTTCTTACACTGACACTTCTCTTATACACTTCACACTTCTCTTACACTGACATTTGCATTCTTTCCAGCTTTGATACACAGATTGCACTGACACTCCCCCCTCTAAAACACAAATCTTTCAAGCGTGGATCCCGTCGAGTACGGCGGACAATCTGGGTGTTAATACCTTCCCAGGTTGTAACCAACCCCCTTTCTCAGTCTCTCTGGTTCGCAATCGTCTTATCCATATCTTTCTAGGTCTATGCAGCATTACCTTTCCTCCGAGATAAAAATGCCTAGCTGGCGACTCTTGTCTTCTGAGTCCACCCTTGTGTGTACTCTATTCTTTCGCCGACCGTTCGCGTCTGTACCCCTCTTGGCTCTGGGTGTCATTTGGTGGGAGCGACATAATGGCAACAAATTCTGAAATTGAAAGTAAAAAATGAATAGCAATTTAGAAATAGAAATAATATAAATCTTATGTTGAAAAAAATACATTTAATTACAATCTAACATAATAAATTAGGATTTTGTGTTGAAGGAGGATCTTTCTCAGCATTATTTGTCATTTGTTCCTGGCCATTAACAATTTGCTTTAAATATGACAAGATCTCAAGCAGTTTGTTCATCGTATCTCCCCTTTCTAAAACCTCACTCTCTTTTTTGATAAAAAAAAGCAGGTTAACTTTGTTAAGCTCGTCATCAAGTCTCCCAAAAAAACCTAGGTACCTATGGAGTTGCGTATGTGAATTTCCTTACTCCAACCCCTTATTTTCTTGAGTCTTGTATGAACCCTCATTAGGACTTAGAGTGGTGTTGGTATTAAATTTCTCTTGTTATTGGTAGTAAGGGTTATAATACCCTTGTATTCTTATTTATTCAATTGCCTTTTAAAAAAAACATCAAAACCAGCTAAGTAGATGTATTTTAAATCATTGATTGTCTCTTCTATACTAGGTAATAATATCGATCAAATTGTATTTCTAATTGTTAAGATGCTTACTTGCTTTATTTTTATTTTTATAAATATGATTGAGATTTATTAAATTCATCATGATTCACTCTTATTCTTCATTACTTAAGAACTCTTCTTAGTTCCTGATTTATCATAGGTCAAACTTCATTCCTTACATAACTTGAAGAAACAGTGTAAATGTCACAACAAAAAGTGGCCAAGTTATGAGAAGAATTTAATGAAGGATCATAGACAAAATCTATGGCCTATAATTAACATAGTTGCACCTAAATACTTTTATACAGAGACAATGCAATTTAATTTAACAAAACTAACTCTTAATCATGGACTGGGTCTAATAATGTAACAGTCCTCTTTGTCAAGCATCAAATCATAAGAATGCATGGTTGCGAAAAAGAGATTTTTTGTGATAAAAAATAACAATAACAACACAATATCAGTTCGGGTAATAATATCAATCTTTTGCGAACTTCACCATTACAACTGGGGAGGCAAATGATTTGGAACACAATATCAGTTCGGGAAATTATCACTTTTTGTAAGACTATATTTAAAACTTTATGTATTTGGCATAGTTATGCCTATCTGTTTCTGCTTTTTTTTTAAATAATTATTTAGTTTGCATTCTCAAATAATTATAGTCTAAAAATAAGTCTACTATCAAACATTTAAAACTCAATTGCATAACTTGACTACTTTACCCTTTCACTAAATTATTAAACACTACCAAAATGATATTTCAGTAATTAACAAATGTAAAAAATAATCCATTGCAAACCCTCTCCTAAATTGACATGTGTCATACATCCTTTGGCTACGATTAAACATTTGTGTATGTTCTGTAATTTTAGGGCTGTCATTAATTTTGTAAAACAAATATAGCAACAATGTATATGTACAAGATCTTGCAATATAAAGAACAGATTATGCAAGGAAATCCTTTTGTGCGCCCAAACATATTGTGTTGAAGTGTTTCAACATCTGGAACACCATGTCAAAGACGATGTCAAGACAGTTCATTCGACATCATGAACTGCTGAAGATGGATTGAAGATTCGTTTATGTTTTTAACAAAAACAGAATATTTAGTAGATTTGAATCAATCCAATTGACGTTGATTTTAAAAGATCTTGAAGACTCAAATTTACATTGAAGACAAAAATCAAATATTGAAAATATAGAGTTTCTATATTTATAGATATTTTAGGGAGTTGTTGATTTGAAGATCTTTTTATTTGTAGCAGAAATTTCTGCATAATTGTAACAGCTGTTATGTTGCGTTTCAGAAGACCCAAATCCAGTTGGGAATAGGTTATAAAAAAAAGTCTTATAACCTAGGTTTAGTAACCAACCAAAGATGTAAAAGACATATCATTAGGGTTCTGTTCTTGTGGCAGCCGTGCACAACAAGTTTCAATGTTGTGGCTGTTTTATTTGTAAGTCTCGAAGCTTTTAAGCAAGAGATATTGTGTGTACTTGACTGAAGTTGTGAAGCAAGGTTAAGGTGTTGTCTTGGAAGTGTGACTTCTATTTGAATTATTAAAGTATATCACTGAGGTGATTGAAGGAGTGAGAATGAGTTTCTCATATTTAGGAGTTCCTAAGTAGAAGTTGCATTGGTAGTGATTAAATGAGAATGTCGTAAACTGTAGGTGTTTGCTGATAAGTCTTTGAAATGATACTACATAGTGGATTTCATCGTGGCTTGGTAGCCCCCAGAGTAGATGAGTTTCATCGAACTGGGTTAATAATTTGAATGTGTTCTTTACAACTTTTCTTTTTATATATTATGCAGTATGTGTGTTGAATGTCATATTAGATGTCTAAACATCCTGAAGAATGTTTGATTTGGATATATCCGAATTTTAAAATATTGTTGTTTGTGCCTTGCCATGTTTATAAGTAACAGATAAGATGTCTCAACATCGTATTCGACATCCGAGTCTACCATACCAGAATTTCAATTGGTATCAGAGCAGGCATCTTAGTCTGTTTCTGGATGAGATCCAAGGGGGATACTTTCTGGTCCATGGTCAAGGTAGAAGTTATCTACTGAAAAGTTGTTTGTTGTGTGAATGGTCCCTAGAATTGGAGGATGGAATATTCAATTGTGGTAGCATAGTGCTATGCTGCTGATGTGACAAGTTTGATTTATTTTCAAACATATGGCAGTTGGTGTCACCTGAAGATATTTCTAGGGCTAATTTGTGACACTTGAAGCTTCTGAGGAGTTTGTATCCGCTGCTTATCTATCTGATAACTCCTTATGTTTGAGAAGGTTGCTCTTCTCTAGAGATATATCCTATGGTGTTGGGGATATATGTTTATTTGCTTCTGTCAACTGTGCTAATGATACTTGGAGACTCTTTTTCAAGTCCACTCAAGGCACTGTGAAGAGAAGTGGTTGTTTAGAGATCTGAATATTGTTTTAAACAGACCTATCTCTTGTCTGTAGATCTCTTTGTATGATCCTTGGAATGATGTCTTATCCTTTGATAGAATATCACATCAGAATTAGGCATGATTATGTTGTCTAAGTATTGGTTGTATAGATGCTTGCATGCTAAACTATTGTGGTTATATCACATGTTTGGAACCTACTCTTGATATGGAAGAGGAAGCATTTGTATGTTATGACTAAGAAGGTTTTGGCCCTGGAACTTTCTTAGCTATGTGTATTGATCAAGGAGTGATCAACATGTTGTGTTCTCCTAAGCACAGTTTATTTCTGGTCCTTGCTGCAGGAGTGAAGCACATGAGCTTCAAGGAGTGTTATTTCAGAGAGACTCCTTGTACATGAAGGTCAAGTTGTGTCAACTGGTGGAGTTGGCTGATGTGGATATAGTTGATCAGTTGTTATATTGGGTGTGAAGACATCTCAAATCAGACAGTTTGATGACTGAGTCTGAAAGAGAAGTTTATTGAAGTGTTCCAGCTGTTGCATAAGTTTGTGTTTTGGTTTGATAGCTTGATCAACTACTGATGGTTGATTCTCATGTGTTCACCTGCATGTATTTATGTGGAGGTGTATGTGACTAATACTGATGTCTGGAGGAATGTTAGAACATCATCTCATAAAGTGTCAGATGCTTGCAGAAGAATAAGAAGAAGTCAGACTCATGTCCTACCTTGTGTGAGAAGGTAATCTTATCTGAACAATAGTAAATACCTTGACGGGAGACTTGGTATTTTTCTATTGTTTTTATGATGCATAAAGGTGGATACTTTGACAGGAGACTTAGTATTTATCGGGGAAGTATGCATATCTGCAGTCTGAATCTTATGGTTCAGAAAGTGTACTGAGTAACTAATGCTCATTTTCAGAAAGAGCTTTGGTTGTTCATGAAAGGGGGAGTTAAGAAGTGTTATCTGTGGTCTATTGGTGCAAGGATGCAAATTGTTGTTTGGTGTGTGTAGTTGTAGTTTTGTTCTTCCCTTGACAAGGAAGATGTGTAGAATCATGAAGTTATAATTGTTAAAATCATCAGGACTTTGTGAAGATTATTTTACTCAAGGAGAAGTGTCATCCTTGGTATAGCTTCAAGGTGTAGTTCTAAATTATTCCTTCTGAAGATTCATACAGTGGCAGGTGTGAAAGATTTTGGAGAAACAGTGGGAGTTTCTCATCAATATGTGATATTGGTAGGAATTTCTATAGAATCAACAGAATGAAGGTTGTCTACTCAAACTTGGTAATTAAGTCTATGAGAGCATGAAACTCTTGTTCTGTTAAGGAAGCAGGTTCTTTCAAGTGGCAGAAAAAGGAGCTGAATTTAACAGCTGAAAGTGGACTCACAATGTTCAAACATCTAGTTCAACATTAGAATCTAAATTGGTGAAGTGGCACATCAATTTGAGATAGAATGATCTACAGGGATTGAATACTTCAAAAGGACTGTTATCTTGACAGCTTGTTGAAGATCAATTCTATTTATCATGATATCTTTGAAAGATTTCTGATAAACGTGAAAAAGACAAAGTGTGGCAGTTGGCTTTTCATATGAGGATTCCTAAATGAGGTGATCAAAATGTGGAAATTGTTTGATCTCTATAGTGGATTCGAAGAATCAAGATAATCAGAGTGTGGTAGCTGGTTGGTCATGAGGATTGTCTTGGAACAATTTGCTCTTGGACAGAAGAGTGATGAGTGAAGACTCAAGGAGATTTATTCTTCTTGAAGGTGGGTGAGAGTTTATCTCTCTTTTTGGATTTTTGATTCAAGCTGGTAGCACAATGTTGGTGAAGATTTTTAGTTCTTGGATTACTATGCTATAGTAATTCCAGTTGGTAGAGCACATCAAGAATCTTAGTAATGAGGTCTTAGTGTTTGGAAGATGTTTTAACTGGTGTTAGGACATTATCTGGGGTGTTTTTCTACATGGTTTCTAATTTTAGTCTGCCTAATCATATGGAATAATGATTAAGTAGATGATCTGTCTTGGAAGAAACATGTAGAGAAGACTGAAGTAGATCAGATATTAATTACTTAGAAGTCTGATTATGCACATTCATTCTAACATCAGAGTTGGTTTGGATGAATATTTCTGGATTGTATGGCCATTGGTGTGTGAAGGCTTAGTGTCGGGACCTATTTGCAAGAAGATATTCAGCTTGTGTAGTTTGTGGTAACAATAAACCAAGAAGGGATCAGGTGTTCTTTGGTACAAGAAGTGAATGTGTTCAATTGGGAATTGAACAAAGGGTGAACTCTTGAAGACATGAAGACGCGTCTTATGCTTTCCTTTCATCTAAGTGAAAAGAAACATGTAGTATCCTTGATATGGGGAGTTTGTTACAATTCTGTGCAGCTGGTTTTGTGAAGTTAAGGGGGAGTAGTACCTTAATCAGGTTTTGTGATGTTACACATCATGTTGTGACATGTGGTACTAAGTATGGGATTTTTTTTCCAAGATAACATTTATTACTTAGTTGTGGTGTGTATGCCCCTATGATCCATATGAGGAGGGTCCTAAGTGTCCAAAAGGTTATATGGAATAAAGATGTTATCTGCAAGTTATTTTGGATCTTGTGGAAGATGTGAACCATGTTGTTGTGGTAGTTGCAGACAGTGGTTGGTTGGATGTCAGAACATGTGTTGAGAATATTGTTTCCTAACTAGGAATAATTATGGATGGCGCTAGCAGAAGGGTGTGAAACATAGATTTATTCATGCGTGTTTGTTATTGGGCCGTTTATTTTGGGAGAGCAAGTCAGCTGGTCAAGATCAGTTTTTGGATGATCCACATTTATTGGTGCAGAAGTTTTTGCTCCTATCATAAAGATCTTGGACAAAGAACGCTTCTTTTTCAAAAATAGTTCATTATTATCTATGTCATTGCTCCCTATTTATAGAAGCGTATTTCTCCTCCATCAGCATGTGAGTATTTTCATCTTTTCTTCTTTCAAATGGGGCTCTTTTGTGTCTGGATGAATAATACGCGGGTGTGGTGTTGTGAGGGTTGTATTTGCCAAGTTTTGTCTAAAAAGGGGGAGAAAGAATGTGTGCAAATGGTATGTTTGAAGCTGTTGTCACAACAGTTGCATCTTTTATGTTCGTGTATAGTGGATGCTAGGATGTCAAGGTGGATGTTGAATTCTAGTCTTTGTGACTTGTGTCATGAGTTAAAAACCATAATTGTGACTTATGTTCTGAGTTACATAAGGAAATGGGAGGTTGTTCTCTTAAGCCACCATTGGTCTCCTTGATGGAGAATGTTCATTATATTGAGAGGAAGGGTTTAAGTGAACTTGAATGGAAATGGGTTGTAATGGATTGGTTCGGCCAAAAGTTCAGAACTTTCTACTCTTTATTCTACTGTTGTTGTTTCCACTAGAAGGAGAGGTGGCAACTTGTCCACTGAAAGAATAGCTGACTGTTGTTCCTTTTTTAGAAGAAGATGTCAAACAACATGTCCTGACATAATGGAGAGTTTTCTTTTGCTGTTAATTTTTCAGTTTTTTTACTGTAATTTTTGATGTATTTTTTTGTATTATTTCTTTTAGCCAAAATTTTCCAAAGGGGGTGATCCCCCTTTATCATACTCACAAAGAAAGTCATAAAAACACTTCTTAATAAAAAAAAATCACAAAAACACTTAATAAGTTCAATGAGTTAGTGAGCTTAGGCCCTAATCCTTGGAACCAAGTCTTGGATAACTTCTCCTTACTTGGGTGTGCTTGTTCTTCATTCCATATTGGAATGTAGTAACAAGTACACCTTCCATGGAAAAGGACTTAAGATCACTTTCTTATGCCAAACTCATAAAAGCTTCTAAAAAACACTGAACAAAGAATAAACGTCTCTCCTTCAGGAATTCTTATCTCACCTTATTCATTCCTTATGTAAGAACTTTTTCCTACTTGTCACTTTGAAAGGCGGTAACACACTCGTGCCAAACGAGCCTGCAACACCTGAGCATTGACATAAGCAGTTCAAGATTTTAAAGCACAAGCCATTTTCCTCCCTAGTTAGGGGAACTACGATATCTCTGATGCTCATGTCCAGATGAGGTACATAGGAAGCGTGGTAGGGCCCGTTCGAGCACTCTTTTATTTTCCTTACATTTCCTCTTTTCTTTTCTTTTCTTATCCAGTTTCAGTCTTTCTTTTTGCAGCAGCTTTCATTTCTTCACCCTTTGAAACAATTTCTTTGCAAGCGTTGATCCCGTCGGGTACGACAGATGATCTGGGGTGCTAATACCTTCCTAGGTCGTAACTGACTCCCGAACCCAGATTCTTTGGTTTATAGGACCTTTGTCCTTCCTTTTCTTTTCTTCGGTTTGTGCATCATTACCATTCCTGTTCCTTCGGGATAAAAATGCGTGGCTGGCGACTCTACCCTTTTCCGCGCCACTTTCGCGTTTGTACCAGGATGGAAATCCAACTTGGATTGAAAAGAGGTCATTGGGACCAACTTGTGGAGGCTATGACAGCCTTGGCAAGGAAAGATGACTTCAATTTCACTCAAGCTCAGCCTACGCAGATCCCTGTTGAGAACATAGATGTTTGAGAGCGTCTGGTCGTCCGGAGGGGACATTCTTCTTCTTCTGTTGATGCCGCAGACTATCACAATTTTGCTGTCACTATGCCAGGTTCCCAGGAGGCAATCCCTGTGATGAGAGTCCAAGATCCGCAAGTTGCATAAAAACTCCATGTGTTGGAGGAGGAGATTAAAGCCCTTCAAAGTCGTAATGTCGCTGATCTAAGTGTTGCGAACATATGTCTAGTACACGGTGACGCTCCTAGGATTTTCATTCTAGTACAAACGCGAAAGTGGCGCGGAAAAGATAGAGTCTCCATCCAGGCATTTTTATCCCGAATGAATGGGAAAGGTAATGCTGCACAAACCAAAGGAAGAAGGAAATGACAAGGTCCTGCAAACAAAAGATCTGGGTTCGAAAATCGGTTACGACCTGTGAAGGTATTAGCACCCCAGATCGTCCGTCGTACCCGACGGTATCCATGCTTGTTAGTTTGTTTCAAAGGGTGAGAAATAGGATGCTGCTGGACTAAAACTTCTATTGAAACTAGAACTGGAAAAGCGAACTGGAAAAGGATATCGAAAAGAAAGGGGGAAAATGTAGGGAAAATAAAGAATATGCTCGAACGGGCCTTACCCCGCTGCCTACGTACCTCATCGGGAAAATGAGGACCAGAGTCAACGTAGTTCGCCTAACTAAGGCTTATATTTGTTTGTGTTTTTTAGGATGATGTTGGCATAGCTCTAACTCAGGTGTTGTCGGCTCGTTGAATCGAGGGCGTTACCGTGTTGTTGTTTGAACTGTTGAGACAAGTCATGATCGTCCGCAAAGAATGGGAGATGAGAAGAGAATACGTGTTGTCTTTATTTATTGTTTTTTAGAAGATGTGTTTTGACTTTATGTTTATCGTGTGTACAACACTAAAGACTATGATACATGAGCGAATACTTTACAAGGTCGCCCCCAATGGAACATTTGTAAAGCATCCTAGAAGAGTGGGGGAGACCTCCACTAATCATTTCCTATATGGCTTAAGGCTCGTGGCATATTGTACATACTTTCATTATTACATGTTTTTGATTTTTCTTTAAGGATGAGAGGTGAGACTCAAGTTGCAAAAGGAAAATTCTAAGGGAGCTAGACTTACCATAAGTATTATGTTCAAATGGGAATCCTATGGTTAGTGAAGCTTGAAAGGTAAAATCCTACCTAAGCGGATACTAAACTTGAAATGTGAATATACAAAAAGGTAATGATGAACAATATTGTCCTCCTATGTTATGGTGGGTGAGGCGTATGATGAATCGTGAATAGAATGGAATGATGGATCGGGTGGGTCGATTACGCAGTGCTGAGACACGCGACTTATGGTTCGTAACATACAAAGTTATGCTTTGGTTCATTGGAGTGGATCGGAGTGTAATCGTGGAAACCCTAAAATCATATGAAATTCATTTAATATTTTTTCAAAATTATTCGACGTTGGATCGAATACCTCTTTTCTTTATTTTTGAAATTTGGTTATCTAAACGCTTCATTTTATCTTTTTCTATCCTAGTTGTCAGTATCATACAAGCATAAAATTATTCTAAACTTTTACATCAAAAACCATAGAAAAAAAATCAAAGCATAACGGAAAAATAATCCAAATCTGTAAGCATAGTCTTCAAATAATACCTTGCACAAAAAAAAAGTTAGTAAGTGAATTTAATATGAGTATGCAAAAGTATGAACAAATGAATTAATGTATAAAATTGCAAAAATACTAGAAAGTGAAATTCTGTGATCAGGTATGAGATGTCCTAAGAGATGTCCCAACACTTGACAGATTTACTCAAAACTTAAATAACAATAAAAGTAAATAACACAGAAGTTTGTTAACCCAGTTCAGTGTATAACCACACTTACATCTGGAGGCTACCAAGCCAGGAGGAAATCCACTATAAGTAATATTAATTCTAGACTTAAACCACCCTATTTAATCTATCACTTAATAACTACCCAATGCAATTTCTACCTAAGTCACAACTTAGATAAGAGTACCCTACTCACTCCCCCTCAATCACACAGTGATCAAGTTTACAAGTTTAATAAAATTGAAGACATTCTTCAAACAAAATAGCTTGATCTTACTTAACAGTTTCAATCAAGTCACAAATGCACTTATGCTTAAAAGCTCATAAAGTGGTACAATGAAAACACCTGCTATTAAAAACACTAGACACCCTATTTGATCTTCTGAAATTCGTACTCAATTCTATGAGTTTCTGTTTCTTAAATAGGTATCTGTAATTTGGGCTTTCTGTAGGATGATCCAGCCCTAATGCACATGCAGCTTCCACCTTGAATTTAGGGTTTGTTACTTCCTAGATTCTAGGTGATTTAGGTCTTCTGTTTTAATCTGAATCTTCAATATAAAACTCCCTACAGATGCGCCTTGTTCTGTTTTTATCCATCATTAATTAATTCCAGATAACTCTCCTTAAATATCTCTGATTAGTTAGTCAATAATTAATTCTGGAAGCAGGTTTGAGATGTCTCAACATCTGTTGGGACATCCTGAAAAACTGAACTTTGTCATTTACACAATGTCCCAACATCTGGTAAGACATCCTGAAATAAGTTCATATACTCTGTTTGATAATGTCCCAACATTTGATAGGACATTCTGAACTGAATTCAATAATTCTTGTTGGTCAAAAATTCTGCCAATTCAAGACATCTACAAACTCCCCCTTTGGCTAATTTTTGGCTAACATCTTTTCTGGTTTTCAGAGTGCAGCAGAAGTTCTTTTTATCAGAGTATAGCATTACTTTTCTGTTGATTCTTATTTGAGATTACTCCCCCTCAAACATATATGTATCCAATCTTGTTGCAACAGAAAAAACTATTCAGTTCAGAAGCAAACAAACAGATTTTTTTCATTCATACTTAAACAGCAATTACAATTTGATGTTGTTCTCCCCCTTGGTAGACACAAAATTTAGGGCCAAAGACACTAGTCCAGAAATACATTTCTGTCATTACATTTGCCTCACATACATTGATCACTCAGATTCATCACTCTCAGTTTCTTCCTCAGCTTCTGTTTCTTCATCAGCTTCACTTTCTTCATCAGAGGCAGCTTTCTGATCTTCTCCACTCTCCAGCCTTTGGATGATTTCTTCAAGCTTCAGCTTCCTTGATTCAAGTTCTTTGCATGTGCTTTTAAGCTCAGCAATTAGAGCTTTCTTGGAGATTGGAGTCTTAGCAGTTGAAGGACCTGCAGATGTCCCAGAAGGTGCTTCAACATCTGCAGCATGATGACTGAGGAATAACTTGTAGTGAAAAGCCAGGGGGCTTTCTCTTTTGCAGGCTATATCCTTGTCAGTGAGAATTCCAGGGTATTGATTGAGCACTATACCACACAGCAATGATGGAAAAGCTATTGGCAGCTTTGTTGCAGAAGAGCTGGCATGCTTCAAGGTCTGATCAAAAATGTAAGCTCCATAGTCCATCTTGGTTTGAGTTCCCACAGCATATATAAACCTGGCCAGACCAGTGGAGATTGAAGAAGTGTGGTTGGTAGGCACCCAGTTAGCTGTACCAATCCTGTTCAGCATGGCATATTTTCTTGTAAGCATGCTCACAGAGAGCTTTCCCTTCACAGGCCATGCCTTGACCTGGTTTGCAGTGATAACCTTGCAGATTTGGTTATCTGTCTTACCTAGCTCATTGGGTCCATCTGTTTCTCTTCCTAGGTACTGATTGATGATTTGAGGAGAAAACTCTACACATTTACCTCTAACAAAAACTTTTTGAAACTCAGAGGACTTACCATTTGAACAATCTTCCTGAAGATTAACAATGAACTCTTTGACTAGAAGTTCATAGCAGGGAGAGAGATCTGAGACTGTTTTGAAAAATCCTGCAGCAGAGATGAGGTCAATCAGTTCAGTGCACTCAAGTGCATTGCTGCTCAGTTCTCTTTCTAGAGCAACCCTTCTTTGGTACACAAACTTCCATTTGTTGACACTAGAGACATGATGGAATGATATGTTGTCCAAGGGGGCTTCTGGAACAGCAGATGAAGCCCTAGATGGTGCTGGTTTCTTTTTGGGAGGAGATGTTGGGACATCTGATTCAACATCTGAGTCTGATGGGGTGACAGCTTTTCTTTTCTGAGTTTGAACTTTACTCCATTGTTTTGTTGGCCCAAAGGTAACTTTTGCTTTGCCTTTCTTTGGGGAAGCTTTCTTCTTCTCAGGAATTTCAGCTTCAGCTTGCATCTTTCCTTTCCTGGACCTGAGCCTTTTGGCTATGCTTGGTCTAACAGAGGCTATGATCTCTGTATCAGAGTCCTGCTCCAGGTTGACCACTAGAGGAGATTGAGCAGTCTCCTCTTCAGCTGGTTGATCAGTAGGGATTTGATCTTCATTTGAGGCTTTGGTCTGATCCTCAGAGACTTCTTCATCATCTTCATTTGAGGCCTTATGCTGGTCCTCAGTTTGTTCCAAATCAGCATCAGATGAGTTCTTTTTCTCATCTTCAGATGTTCCAACATCTATTGGGACATCTTGTTCTGCAGGAGTGTCCTCTGCATCTTGAGCTTGTTCTTCTTGAGGTGCAGGCATTGTGTTCAGAGGAACAGAGATCCCACTCACCACTCTCTGTTCAAAAAGGATTTGGTTGACAATCTCCTTGACGGAATCATCTACATATTTTGAAGATTTTGGGGGCATGTTAGCAGGAGAAGGAATGCCTCCTTTGGCTTTGCTGCAGACTTGATCTTTAGCTCTCTTTGGAGTTCTTGGCTTTTTAGTGTGAGAAGCACTTCCTCTGAGCTCGTCCAATGGAGTTGATTTCATTGGTACCACAGAGATTGGAGTGGCATGAACTACGTCTTCTTTGTTGAGAACTTCTTCAGTTGTGTTAGGGTTTTGAGACATTGTTGAGGAAGATGGATGAAAAGCTTTAGGGTTTATGATTTCTGAAGAATAGTTAGTTAATGTGATTCGCTTGTGATAGTATGATGAGAATCTTGATAGCTGATTATAAACAGTTACTAAATAAGTAGCCGTTACAGTGCAAATGATTAGAGATGGAATTCCCAAGGATCTTGTCCAGACTGGTTTTGCCATCTGGAACTTATGCCATACAATGTCATATGACATGTTGGCACATCTCATTAACTGCTAAATATCACATAAACAGATTCCAAGTTTGCCCCTTAAGTTCTCAAATTGTGTAGCATCCAATGCTTTGGTAAAGATATCAGCTAACTGCAAATTTGTAGCTACATGTTCCAATGAAATCACCTTTTCTTCTACAAGATCTCTGATGAAATGATGTCTGATATCAATATGCTTGGTCCTGCTATGTTGGATAGGATTCTTTGATATGTTGATTGCACTTAAGTTGTCACAGTACAATGTCATGACATCCTGTGGGACATTGTACTCAGTGAGCATTTGCTTCATCCAAACCAACTGAGAACAACTGCTTCCAGCTGCTATATATTCAGCTTCAGCAGTAGATAAGGATACACAATTTTGTTTCTTACTGAACCAAGAAATCAAATTGTTTCCTAGAAAGAAGCATCCTCCTGAAGTGCTTTTTCTGTCATCTGCACTTCCAGCCCAATCAGCATCACAGAAGCCAGTGAGAATTGGTTTACATCCATGAAGGTGCACTATGCCATAGTCACAAGTACCATTAACATATTTAAGAATTCTCTTGACTTGATTGAGATGACTGACTTTTGGATCAGCTTGATATCTTGCACATACACCTACTGCAAATGCTATGTCAGGTCTGCTAGCAGTTAAGTATAACAAGCTTCCAATCATGCTTCTGTATAAGCTTTGATCTACACTCTCCCCCTTTTCATCTTTAGTCAGCTTCAAATGTGTGGGGGCAGGAGTTCTCTTATGAGTAGCATTTTCCATTCCAAATTTCTTGACTATGTTCTTGGTATACTTGCTTTGAGAGATGAACATTGAGTCTTCCATTTGCTTTATTTGCAGACCAAGAAAGTAGGTTAACTCTCCTACTAGGCTCATTTCAAATTCAGATTCCATCTGCTTGACAAAATGTTTGACCATCCTTTCAGAGATCCCACCAAATACAATATCATCAACATATATTTGAGCAATCATGACATTCCCTTCTTCATCTTTAACAAACAGGGTTTTGTCAATTCCACCTTTTCTGTATCCTTGCTTGATAAGAAATGTGGTCAGTCTTTCATACCATGCCCTTGGAGCTTGCTTCAAACCATAAAGTGCCTTCTTTAGTTTGTATACATGATTTGGACAGCTTGGATCAACAAATCCTTTAGGCTGTTCTACATATACCTCTTCATTAAGATAGCCATTTAAAAAGGCACTTTTCACATCCATTTGAAATAGCTTGAACTTCAAGATACAAGCAATTCCCAAAAGTAGTCTAATTGATTCAAGCCTTGCTACTGGTGCAAAGGTTTCATCAAAGTCTACTCCTTCAATTTGAGTGTATCCTTGAGCTACAAGTCTAGCTTTGTTCTTTGTAACAACTCCTTGTTCATTTGACTTGTTCTTATACACCCATTTTGTTCCAATCACATTTATGTCATCAGGTCTAGGAACAAGATTCCACACTTCATTCCTTGTGAATTGACCTAATTCCTCTTGCATAGCACAAATCTAGTATTCATCAGTAAGAGCTTCCTTGATGTTTTTAGGTTCTATTTTGGAAACAAAACAAGAGCCTGAAATGACTTCTCTTGATCTAGTGCTCACACCTCTGTTAGGATCACCAATTATCAGATCTTTGGGATGATCCTTCTGTATTCTGATGGAGGGAGGTTTGCTGGATTCTTCTGTCCTTGTATCAGTTTGAGTGAAGTTATAATGATCATTCTTTTCTTCAGCTTCAATCTTGATATCAGCAGATGTTCCAACATCTTCTGGGACATCTGTAGGAGCATCATCAATTATCACATTTATGGACTCCATGATAACCTTGGTTCTAGAATTAAATACTCTATATGCTCTGCTGTTTATGGAGTATCCAAGGAAAATCCCTTCATCACTTTTAGGATCCATTTTTCTTCTTTGCTCCCTATCTGCCAGAATATAACAGATACTTCCAAATACATGGAAGTACTTAACTGTGGGTTTTCTGCCCTTCCAAACTTCATATATTGTGGACAAAGTTCCTTTCCTTAAAGTAACTCTGTTATGGATGTAACAGGCAGTGTTCATAGCTTCAGCCCAAAAGTACAGAGGTAACTTTTTAGCATGGATCATAGCTCTTGCTGATTCTTGAATGGTTCTATTCTTTCTTTCAACAATCCCATTCTGTTGAGGAGTGATTGGTGAAGAATATTCATGATTGATTCCTTCTGAAGAGCAGAAATCTAAGAACTTTTGGTTCTCAAATTCTTTTCCATGATCACTTCTTATTCTGATTACACAACTGGATTTTTCCCTTTGCAATCTTTGACATAATTCTTTGAATACATCAAATACATCAGACTTTTCTTTGATGAAGTTTATCCATGTATATCTTGAAAAGTCATCAACCACAACATAGGCATACCTCTTACCACCAAGACTTTCAACCTGCATAGGTCCCATCAGATCCATATGCAAAAGTTCCAAAACTTTGGAAGTTGTCAGATGTTGGAGCTTTGGATGGGACATCTTGGTTTGCTTGCCTATTTGACATTCACCACATATTTTCCCATCATCAATCTTCAGTTTAGGAATACCTCTTACAGCATCCATAGATATTATCTTCTTTATGCCTCTGAAATGAAGATGACCTAGTCTTTGGTGCCATAGTTTCACTTCTTCTTCTTTAGCTAAAGAGCAAGTTGAAGTGAGACTGAGATTTTGGGATTCCCACATGTAACAGTTGTCTTTAGATCTGGCTCCTTTCATGACAACCTCTTGTTCTTTGTTAGTCACTATGCATTCAGTTTTGGTAAAGTTTACACTGTACCCTTGATCACATAATTGACTTATGCTGATCAGGTTAGCAGTTAAACCTTTAACTAGCAGCACATCATCTAGTCTTGGAACATCTTGACAATCCAAGGTTCCAACTCCCTTGATTTCTCCTTTAGCTCCATCTCCAAATGTCACATACCTGGATGAATGTGATTTTAAATTTACTAGCAGATTCTTCAATCCAGTCATGTGTCTTGAACATCCACTGTCAAAGTACCAGTCTTCTTTAGCTGATACTCTTAGTGATGTATGTGCTATGAATGCAGTACTTTTCTTTGACCAGATGAGTTGAGATTTCTTTTGATGCCTCAGCCCTGTGTGTTGTTTATCAGCTGATCTCCAAGTTTGATTGTTGATCTTGTTCTTGTAGCTTTGATCAGCTTCAGGGCTAGCTTTTGGTTTCCATACCTTCTTGATGTTTTCTGTCTTCTGCTTAGGAGGTTGCTGATTTCTTTGATGTTTATGCAGCACTTTCTTGGTAACTTCTATTTTCTTTTTGGAAGGTTGCTGATACATCTGATTTGGATATCCATGCAACTTATAACAATGAGGTTTGATATGTCCAAATCTTCCACAGTGATGACATCTCCATCTTTGATACTTCTTCTTCATTTTGTTCTTTTCAGAATGTTGAGACATCTGTTGGAACATTATGTTTGATTTTGTGTTCTTTTCCTGATGTTGAAGCATCTGTTGGGACATCTTGTTAGACTGTATGGATTTTGAAGTTGTTTTGCTAGAGCTAGCTTCATCTTTATTTACTCTGTTAAATCCTAGTCCACTTTTATCCCCTGAGTGCTTATTGTTGTTGAGAATCACATCCAGTGTATTTGAGCTGCTGTTCAACATTCTAATAGATTTGGACATATGTTCCAACTTGGAGTTGAGAAGACTTACTTCACTTTTTAAGGTGTCAATGATCTCCTGATCATTTGCTTTGTCATCTTCTAATGCCTCATTCTGCTTCTTTAACTTTATGACCTCACTGCATATTTCAGAGCTTCTTTTGTATAGATCTTTGAATGATTGCTCAAGATCTTCATAAGTAAGTTCTCCATCACTGGATTCACTTTCAGAGTCACATAATCCAGCTAAAGCAGTGATATGCTTAGCTGATTCCTCTTCTGAATCACCTCCTGAGTCTTCATCAGACCAGGTCACAGAGAGTCCTTTCTTTTGCCTTTTTAAGTAGGTAGGACATTCATTCCTGATGTGTCCATATCCTTCACATCCATGGCATTTGACTCCTTTTTCTTGACTGGTCTTTTCAGCATAATTTGACCTTCTGTTAGCATCATAAGGTCTCCTGTTCTCAGAAGAGTTTGTGTTTCTTCCACTGGGTTTGGATTTGCCTTCCATTCCTCTGAGAATCTGTTTGAATTGTCTTCCAAGCATAGCAAGATTTTCTGATAAGCTTTTATCATTTGCTGATTCATCATCTTCTTCTTCATCAGTATTTGAAACCAAGGCTATGCTTTTGTTCTTTTTAGCATTTGTGTCATTCATTCCCATCTCAAAAGTTTGAAGGGAACCAATGAGTTCTTCAACTTTCATAGAGCATATGTCTTGAGCTTCTTCTATTGCTGTGACTTTCATGTCAAATCTTTTTGGCAAAGATCTGAGGATTTTTCTTACAAGCTTTTCATCAGTCATTTTTTCTCCCAAAGCTCCAGAAGTATTAGCTACTTCTAAAATGTTCATGTAAAATTCATGAACTGTCTCATCTTCCTTCATTCTCAAGTTTTCAAATTTTGTGGTGAGAAGTTGAAGTCTTGACATCTTTACTTTTGATGTTCCTTCATGAGTTGTTTTGAGAGTATCCCACACATCTTTGGCTAGCTCACAATGATGTACAAGTCTGAAAATGTTCCTATCAATGCCATTGAATAAAGCATTTAAGGCCTTTGAGTTGCCTAGTGCTAAATCTTCTTCTTCCTTACTCCATTCTTCTTCAGGTTTCAGCACTTTTGATCCATCTTTGGTATCTTGGACAGGATAATCCCATCCAATGTTGACTGCTCTCCATGCCCTGTTGTCAAGTGATCTTAAGAATGCAATCATTCTTGGCTTCCAGTAGTCATAATTAGATCCATCCAGAATAGGTGGTCTATTTACTGACCCTATATCTCTGTCCATGTTACAGAATTTGTATTCCCTAGATCTCACCCAGTATAAACAGGCAGGGTGCCTGCTCTGATGCCAATTGAAATTCTGTGATCAGGTATGAGATGTCCTAAGAGATGTCCCAACACTTGACAGATTTAATCAAAACTTAAATAACAATAAAAGTAAATAACACAGAAGTTTGTTAACCCAGTTCAGTGTATAACCACACTTACATCTGGAGGCTACCAAGCCAGGAGGAAATCCACTATAAGTAATATTAATTCTAGACTTAAACCACCCTGTTTAATCTATCACTTAATAACTACCCAATGCAATTTCTACCTAAGTCACAACTTAGATAAGAGTACCCTACTCACTCCCCCTCAATCACACAGTGATCAAGTTTACAAGTTTAATAAAATTGAAGACATTCTTCAAACAAAATAGCTTGATCTTACTTAACAGTTTCAATCAAGTCACAAATGCACTTATGCTTAAAAGCTCATAAAGTGGTACAATGAAAACACCTGCTATTAAAAACACTAGACACCCTATTTGATCTTCTGAAATTCGTACTCAATTCTATGAGTTTCTGTTGCTTAAATAGGTATCTGTAATTTGGGCTTTCTGTAGGATGATTCAGCCCTAATGCACATGCAGCTTCCACCTTGAATTTAGGGTTTGTTACTTCCTAGATTCTAGGTGATTTAGGTCTTCTGTTTTAATCTGAATCTTCAATATAAAACTCCCTACAGATGCGCCTTGTTCTGTTTTTATCCATCATTAATTAATTCCAGATAACTCTCCTTAAATATCTCTGATTAGTTAGTCAATAATTAATTCTGGAAGCAGGTTTGAGATGTCTCAACATCTGTTGGGACATCCTGAAAAACTGAACTTTGTCATTTACACAATGTCCCAACATCTGGTAAGACATCCTGAAATAAGTTCATATACTCTGTTTGATAATGTCCCAACATTTGATAGGACATTCTGAACTGAATTCAATAATTCTTGTTGGTCAAAAATTCTGCCAATTCAAGACATCTACAGAAAGCATACAAAGCATAAAAATCGAAATAAATGCGAAAAAAATCGAAAAAAGAATTAAAAAATACAAACTATTTTTTATGTGTTTAAAATGTTATTTTTATTTTTCTGGAATTTTTATTAAGAGAAAACTATTTTCGAAAATGATTTTATAAAGAAAATAAAAAAAGTTAAAAGAAAATATTAATAAAAAACAGTGGGGTTGCCAGAAGTAATTTTTTTAGTTAAAAAAACACTTGGGCCAGAAAAATGGGTGCAGATAGTGATCTCCTTAAGCCCATTAGCGCAAGTCTATTTGATGCACCATGGATCTTAGTCAATTCTGTTGACCTAATCTGATTTGTTAGATTAACAACCTGATGATGATGATTATGATGGATGCCTATGACGCTAGGGTGCATAGTAATTAGGGTGGGATTGCAGGCACGTGAACGAAATCTGGTGGTCCTACCGGACGGTGACAAGTGTCACCGTCGGAGTGGACCACCGAAAAAAACTTATCTTCCAATTACACAATTGATGGTGAGAACTAATGGCTTTTCTAAGTTCATTATCATCATAAATTAGAAAAAAAAACATAATGAAAATTCTCCCTCTCTCTCAATGGGACATTTACCTTCATCTTCCTCCCAAAAACAAAACCCTAAACGCCGCCGCCTACCACCGTCGAACCTCCACACTCGGTCCGCCTCCACTATCATCCTCCATAAACAACTTCAAAACAACCTCTGCTACTTAAATCGTATTACCTCAAAGGAACACCTATTCACTCTTAATCTAGATTCCAACCTAGTTTCTCCTACTCCAATTTATATTACAGATTATAAAAGCAAAAGAACAAGAGTAACCTCTATCCGATCAATGCTTGAACGAAAACACATAATTGAAAGAGAGTGTTACCTATGAGGTGAAGGCGACGTATGCGAGCTTCAGGTAAGAGTTTCTGATTCGCTGCTCCTCATTCTCTTCTGCTATCTTCCTTTTCGGTTTCTTTGTGCTTCTTGAAATTTTTCCGCGTGAGTAGATATGACTCGTTCTTGTGGTCGATGATCCTTGGATTTACAGGTTCTTGGAGATTTACTGATGAAGATGTTGATTGAGGATGTAAATTTTTTTTGAAGAAGATTCGTAGCTTTTTTGTGATTAACGAAGGTGAAGAAAACGGTGGAAAAGAGTGATTGAAGGAGAGATGGAATTTGTTGCAGAGATATGAAGTTGGAGATTGAATGAAAGAGATGCTGATGGAGATTCATGGAGTATTTGCATTGAAGATTGATGAAGAAAGATATGAGAGAAAAGGTGATGATTTGGAAGAAAAGAAAGTGTCAGAGAAATCCAGGTAAACTCGGATTTCTTCTTCTGCTCTGAATCCGTGATTATTGTCATCGAACTTTGATTCTGGTTCGTATATCTTCTTCTTCTTCTCATTACAGATCTGAAGGTTTTATGGTGATTGAAGATTGGCGTGTTGATGCAGTTATTTGTGAATCTTGTTTCTTTGCAGGGATGAATCTTGTGAGACGTGTTCTTGAATCTGCAGATTATTGTTGACGATTTGTGTTGTGCTTCTGATTTGATGCAGGTCTCTGAATTGATGGAGATAGGAGATGATAAAGATCGATTGAAGATGGACAATGATGATGGTTTAGCATCAGTGATGAAGATCATTGAAGAAGCGATAAGCGAGAGTTCCTTGATGGTGATTGATGCGATTTTCAGTATGAGATAGTAGAAGGGAATTGAAGGTTATGAATTGATGAAGAACCGAATACTTGCATAAGAGTTTGTTGGTGCTGAATGCTTAAGATTGAAGAGAGTTGTTGAAGATTGGTGAAGAGGATGGGAGATATATGAGAATTGTCTTAATTGTTGCGGTGTTGAAGGTTTCAATAACAATTTGTTGTGAATTGTAGAGCTTTGGACATAAATGAAGGTGGTGATTGATGAAGATGATTGAGGGATATTGAAGAATCGTGAAACTTGAAGATTGAATGGAGAGTTCTTGAGAGTTTTTAGTTATTCTGTTGTAACTTTTTTTTTGTTCAATTATTTCCTCCCCCTTTTCTTTTGAGTAATTCTGAAGTTTTTTGTAACCGTTCTCCTGTAACTGAAAATGAATTCTATTACAACTGAATTCCTCTTCTGGAAATTGAAGAGTAAGATTGAATAGAGAGAAAGAAAAATCGAGAGTGAATAGCCTTTTTCTCTTTTTGCTAACTTTTTGCATTGATATCCCTTTGGTCTTTTTTCCATGACATTGGTCTCTCTTTTTTTTGAATCCAAAGCCTTTTTGAGCGTGGCCTATTAACATGGTATGTCACATATTGCTTTTGCTTGGCTTCCTGTATCACATGTCTTCAGGACTTCCAAAAAGTGGCAAAGCATTATTGTGTTAATGGGCTTACAAAGTATTGGGCCAAAAAGTGGCAAAGCATTATCATCCACCCTTGGGCATTTATTACCTTCTCAACCAAAAACTGCATATTTAATTTCTTCGAGCGAAACATCAACCTCCAAAAAAAACTTATCCTCTGTTTCAAGGCAAGAAACACTACTCAGATCTACATTTAAAACCGGTCTGGCAGGGTTGAGAAATTTAGATTCAAAGCACCTTTTTGCCTCTCCTTTAATCGACACAGGATCTTCCAAATAAATTCCACCCACTTTTATTGCAGTGATCATATTAGATCTGTTTCTCACCTTAAGGGAATCATGAAAATTTTTGGTGTTTAGGTCACCTTCCCTAGGCCAACGCGTCCTAGATTTCTGATAGATGAGACTTTCTTTACGTCTCAAACTTCTCCAAACCTCTTCCTGAATGGACAATCTATCTTTCTCAGTACCACTAGCAGGATTATTATTAATAAGAGTCAAGGCATCTTCTATTTTATTGAGGTGATCCACCTTATCATGTATATGGATATCTAACCAGCAAAAGTGTATTTGTTCCACCTTCTCAAATCAATCTTAAGCGTTTTGAATTTCAAATAGAGAATATAACAAGCTGAACCAGAAAAAGAGTAAGAATTCCAAGAGTTTTCGACGAAAGATCTGAACTCAACATGATCGAACCAGCAATTTAGAGATCGAAATGGTTTAGGGCCCCAATCCAAATTATTGGTCCTTAGCCATACGAGTCTATGGTCAGAAATATCATTATTTCCCACCTTCTGATTCCTCAAAGATAACAAATATATACAAATGTCGTTCACCAGAAATCTATCTAACCTATTATAGCTTGAGCCATTGGGACTGAACCAAGTGAACCTGTTTCCTATAGCAGAGAGATCAATAAGATTCATTTCATTAATGAAAGAATTAAAATCCTTCATTTCTCCATGATTGCGACCTGTTCTACCTTTACTTTCCTCCTCACATTTAACAACATTAAAATTTCCCCCGAAGATCCAACCAACATCTGGAAAGGTACACTTTAACGCAATCAATTCACTCCAAATTTTTCTCTTTTCAGCGAAACAACAAGGAGAATAGATATTAATGACCACAAGAGAATGGTTCTTCCACACGCAATGAATGCCGAGAAAGCCAATACCATAAAAAATAGAGTACACAGTAATAGAATTAGTGTTCCACATAGTAAGAATCCCCCCGAATTCCCTTATGAATTCACAGCTGACCAATCCATATTTTGACCAATCCATAAACTATTAACCATCTTCGAGTCCATTTTCATGATTTTAGTCTCTTGGATAAGACAAAAATCTGCCTTTCCTCTAACCAATTCATGAGCTATTTTCCTCCTCTTCAAGGAGCTACAACAACCGCGAACATTGTGAGAAACTACATTCATGGACCACTGCTAGCCAAACCTTCCTTCTTGACATGGCTTTTTTATCATCAGAATCTAACTTCCTAGGTATACCTTCAAAGACCTCGTCTTCTTCTGCACCTTCTACCCCCAAAATCTTCAAAGTATTCCAGACCTTGAATGGGACATCTTCCATAACTTTCTTGCATCTAGAATTGCCCCTCATAACATCGGTGTCCATAATCGATTCAGAACAACGAAGGGAAGCATTAGATCCATTTGAAAGACTCTTCCCCAACCTACTTTTATGCAACCTTTTATCAGCTATCGAATTAGATACGATATTCTAATTAGGGCACTTCACCGCCGCATGAAGAAGAGTTGAGAAGTAAGAAGGGGAGTAGGGTATCTTCACGCAATCATACACCTCATGGATCAGTTTCTTATTTTTGGTATTTTTAGCCTAGTTGAAAGGCCCAATTAACCCCCTGGAGGTCCAGATATAGGATCTGAACAACCCAACTCTACAAAAAGTTCACCGTTCAGACATATACCATCTTCTATATATGGTATCCCTATCTTACCACCTTCATAAGGAGCCACCCCTACCAGCATATCCTCCTTCTGCACATTAGCCCCATCCTCCAAAATCAGCTGAATTGTCTCACCTCCTTCTGCTATATCCCCACCCGCTTTGAATCCACTCCCTAAAGTTCCCCCCACAAAGGACACTATATTTGAGCCTATACCCTCAACATCTTCAAAGTTTACAATAGGTGCATCAAATTTATCTCTTGATACCTCTCCTAAAACCTCATTAGGATCACTTGACACTTCATCTTCGAACATGACATTCTTATCCCACTCTCCTTCCTCCTCAGAACAAAAAGAAGAATCAGAAGGTTCATATACAATTTCTTCGTCCTCAACTTCAATGAGAGTCTCCCTCAGACCACTACTAAGGTCATCAACCATGTTAATAACATAAGAGTTATTATTGAACTCAGCATGAACCACCTCATTCAGAAACCCCTGCCTAGAAGTTTTAACCAAAATTCTTGCAGCTTCAAAGCTTTCCTTATTACTAGCTTCAAATTAGTCTGAATGAATACACCGACTCTAGAAACTATAGACTTGAAATTGACTTCACTCCAAACAAAGCATGGAAAAACGAAGCATTTTATCCACACTAATCAGTCACAGTGTATCTCAGATAAGAACCACAAACGAATATCCTTAAACCACGAATCAAGGAGCTCTCGGGCTTCAACAACAAACTCTTCAATGTTCCCTCCAGAAGTATCATCCAACAAACATTTAAATCCCCCATAGGAATAACTCTGATATGGAAGAATCCCTCTTCATTTAAATTCCTCTGGATTGAGAGAACACTACTTCCTACCTCAATATCCCTAACTCTCATTCTCTTAAGCTTCTCCAAGAAACAAGGCTCAGGAACTAGAGAAATCACTTTATCTCTTTATGTATTCTTCATGTTAGAACAATTCTGGTTCTAAACCTTTAAGAGTTTTGATGATAACAATTATTATTATGCAAGAATAGAAGTTCTAATACATACTGAAAATAACTTTCTTTGTTATATGTGTAGAAGTTGTAGAAAAGGAAGTTATTGAAAGGAAGACGTGCTTAATTAGAAGAAACATTGTGCCCTATATAGAAGATACATTTATTAAAGAATCCATCATTAAAGACGTGATTTATTGGCTGCGTATCAAGATTCAATTCTCTCTGATTTATGTCTAGAAGATGATGATTCTCATATTAAAGGCATTAATTAAATAATATATCAATTAATGGTGAAGACAAGTATCTCTTGTTTTGGAAGGAATTTATGATAATAACTTATATCCAAAACAGGCTCAAGTTGTTCCCAAGGGTCACTTTATTCAAGCC
This sequence comes from Lathyrus aphaca, assembly GCA_963966055.1. Lineage (NCBI taxonomy): Eukaryota > Viridiplantae > Streptophyta > Magnoliopsida > Fabales > Fabaceae > Lathyrus > Lathyrus aphaca. The sequence continues at coordinate 65,589,897 of OZ014523.1, read as the reverse complement.
TATATAAATGAATGATTTTGAAGATTGAAAAGCACGCTAACAAATTACTTTTTCATATATTGTATTATTGCGTCAAAACTCTGTAACAATCAAAAGCTTATTAGAAGCATACTAGTTACATTATTGTTTATTATAAAAGTGATTTTCCTTGAGTGACTAGTTAGTCAGTAGACTCAAGAAGACTTTGACAGTAGGTCATTGTGATTGTATCTAAATATTGAATAGTGGATTAAGACCTCAGTGATAGAGGCAAAATCACCTTGGCGGGTGGACTGGATGTAGTTTGAGTTCAAACGAACCAGGATAAATCAACTTGTCATAGAAGTTAGTTTTAAGTTGTTAAGAAAACCCAATTCCAACCCCCCTCCCTTGTGTTTTACGCCCCTTCAATTGGTATCAGAGCGCTAGGTTCTGAGAAATACACTTAAACGTGTCAGTAAAAGATCCAGAAGTTAAAACACATGGCAGATGCTGGCAACAACAACAATGACTACCAAAATGACAAGATCAATGCAAAACCTCCGGTGTTCAATGGTGACAACTTTGACTACTGGAAGGATGTTCTGGAAAGTTTCTTTCTAGCTCTGGATGGAGATCTTTGGGACATGGTGACAGATGGATACACTCATCCTGTTGGAGCAGATGGTCGGAAGATTGAAAGAAAAAATACGACAGCTCAACAGAAGAAGGAGTTCAGAAATCATCACAAAGCTAGAACCATACTTCTGAGTGCTATCTCATATACAAAATATGAGAAAATTATAAACAGAGACTCATCCAAACACATGTTTGATTCCCTAAGGATGACACATGAAGGCAACACTCAAGTCAAGGAGACAAAAGCTATGGCCCTCATCCAGAAGTATGAAGCATTCAAAATGGAAGAAGATGAGACAATTGAAAAAATGTTCTCAAGGTTCCAAATTCTGGTAGCTGGACTGAAAGTTCTGGACAAAGGCTACTCAACAGCAGATCATGTAAGGAAGATCATCAGAAGCTTCCCAAAGGCTTGGAGGCCCATGGTCACTGCTCTAAAGCTATCAAAAAATCTGAACGAAATATCTTTAGAAGAACTGATCAGCTCCTTGAGAAGTCATGAGATAGAACTAGAAGAAGATGAACCCCAAAAGAAAGGTAAGTCTGTAGCTCTTAAATCTAACAAATTTGATTCTAATGCTTTACAGGAAGAAGAAGAAGAAAGTTCTGGATGCTCATCAGAAGAAGATGAACTATCTCTTCTATCCAGAAGAGTCCAACAACTCTGGAAGCATCGTCAGAAGAAGTTCAGAAATACCAGAAGAACAAGCAATCACTCTGAAGCAACATCTGGCCACAGGAAACCCAGAAGCAAAGAAGTAGTGTGCTACGAGTGCAAAGAACCAGGACATTACAAGAGTGAATGTCCAAAACTCTAGAAAGAGAAACCCAAAAATAAATTCAACAGAGAAAAGAAAAAGAGTCTCATGACAACATGGGATAATTCTGAGTCATCTGAAGTAGAGTCAGATTCAGAAGATGAACATGCTAACATTGCACTAATGGAAAAAATACCAGAAGATGATCACTCATCATAATCAGAATTAGACTCAGACACAGAAGAGGTATTCTCTAAATTTTCTAGATCTCAATTAGAAGATAGCCTCTCAGAAATTCTTGAAAAATATCAGAAACTTCAATTCAAATACAAAGACATGAAACAAAGTCTGGTATCTGAATTAGAAGAAGTTAGAAAACTAAAAACAGAAAACTCTGAGCTGAAAGAAAATATTTTTGAATGCAAAAACTCTCTTGAAAAACTTAAAGCTGAGAAGGAATCTGAATTAGAAGATCTACTCAATTCTGATAGTATCATAAAGCAATATGACTATAGTTTTCAAAAATTTCTAACTAAAAGCATAGATAGAAGAAAAATTGCATCTATGATCTATGGAGTTAGCAGAAATGATAGAAAAGGCATAGGCTATGTGAAAACTAAAGAAAAGGAAACTCTGAAGTTTAAAAAGATTGATGACGTTGTCATAAAAGTTAATACTCCTCTAAGTTCTCATTTTACTTATGGTCATAATCATGACCTAATATATACTAGTGAGTCATCTTGTTCCACAAGTTCTGATTTGAAACCTAAAATAAATCAGAAGATTGTGAAAACTAACAAACAAGGACCCAGAAAAATATGGGTACCCAAAGATAAGATTGTGTATGTTGCAGATGTCTTTAACAACAAAACTGAAACACCAATCCTGGTACCTGGACTCTGGATGCTCACGACACATGACGGGAAGAAAGCATATGTTCCAAAGTCTTGAATTAAAAGCTGGAGGCCACGTAGGTTTTGGAGGCAACCAAAAAAGGAAAAATAATTGGCTCTGGAACTATTGGTAATGGAAATCTTCCCTCTATCTCTAATGTTCTATTGGTAGAAGGATTAATGCATAATCTATTATCCATAAGTCAATTAAGTGACAATGGCTATGACATAATCTTCAATCAAAAGTTCTGTAAAGTTGTTAGTCAGAAAGATGGAACAATCCTCTTCAGTGGAAAGAGAAAGAACAACATATATAAAATAAAACTTTTTGAATTAAAAAATCAGAATGTAAAATGTCTAATGTCTGTGGAAACTGAGCAATGGGTCTGGCACAGAAGATTGGGACATGTTAATATGAGAAGATTATCTCAACTTAACAAACTCAATCTGGTCAGAGGACTTCCAAACTTGAAGTTCAACTCAGAAGCTCTGTGTGAAGCATGTCAGAAAGGCAAATTTTCAAAACCTGCCTTTAAAGCTAAAAATGTTGTATCTTCCTCTAGACCACTAGAACTTCTGCACATTGACTTGTTTGGACCAGTGAAAACTGCTTCAGTCAGTGACAAGAAGTATGGATTGGTGACGTAGATGACTTCAGTAGATGGACATGGGTAAAGTTCCTTAGACACAAGGATGAGTCAATTGTTGTATTCTCTAACTTCTGCAAACAAGTTCAAAATGAAAAAGAGTTTAGAATTGTTAAAGTCAGAAGTAATCATGGTGGAGAATTTGAAAACAAAAAATTATAATCATTCTTTAATGAAAATGACATCTCTCATGACTTTTCTTGTCCTAGAACTCCACAACAAAATGGGGTTGTAGAACGTAAGAATAGAACATTGCAAGAGATGGCCAGAACCATGATAAATGAGACTAACATGGCTAAACATTTTTGGGCAGAAGCAGTAAATACAACATGCTATATTCAGAATAGAATCTCTATAAGACCTATTCTTGAAAAGACTCCTTATGAATTGTGGAAGAACAAGAAGCCCAACATTTCATATTTTCATCCTTTTGGGTGCAAGTGTTTTATTCTGAATACTAATGATCCTCTGAATAAGTTTGACTCTAAGGCACATAAGTGTTATATGTTAGGATATTCTGAACGTTCAAAGGGATACAGAGTATACAACACAGAAACACGAATAGTCATAGAGTCTATTTATGTCAGATTTGATGATAAGCTTGGTTCTGAAAAACCAAAGCAGAATGAATCTCTTGCAGATATAGAAGTTGAAATCACTACAAACAGAACATCTGAAGAAAAATTACCTACAGAACAAAACAAGTCAATCACTCCAACAAGCTCTGAAGAACCCACTCAGAAGAAACTATCCAGAAGCAAGCTGAATCACCCAGAAGACAAAATCTTGGGAAAGAAGGATGAACCAATCAGAACAAGATCATCATTCAGAAACTCTGAAGAATCTCTAATGGGACTAGTCTCCCTGATTGAACCAACTTCTGTAGAAGAAGCTCTCTCAGAAAACGATTGGATTCTGGCTATGCAAGATGAACTTAATCAATTCACCAGAAATGATGTACGGGATCTAGTTCCTAGGCCCAGAGGATTCAACATCATTGGCACCAAGTGGGTATTCAGAAACAAGCTAAATGAGCAAGGAGAAGTTGTCAGAAATAAGCACGACTGGTTGCACAAGGTTATAGTCAACAAGAAGGAATTGACTACACAGAAACCTATGCCCCAGTCGCCAGGTTAGAATCTATTAGACTTCTAATTACATTTGCTGTAAACCATAATATCATTCTATATCAAATGGATGTCAAGAGTGCATTTTTAAATGGTTATATTGATGAAGAAGTGTATGTGCACCAACCCCCTGGTTTTGAAAATACAAAATCTCCAGAACATGTCTTCAAACTCAAAAAATCTTTATATGGTCTGAAGCAAGCTCCTAGAGCTTGGTATGAAAGACTAAGCAATTTTCTTCTGGAAAATGATTTCATCATAGGGAAAGTGGATACAACACTCTTCAGTAAAAACATTAAAAATGACATTCTGATATGCCAAATTTATGTAGACGATATAATATTTGGTTCTACTAAAAGTGTTATGGGAAAGGAGTTTGCTAAGTCTATGCAGGCAGAATTTGAAATGAGCATGATGGGAGAATTAAAGTTCTTTCTGGGAATCCAAATCAATCAAACATCAGAAGGAACATATATTCATCAAAGCAAATATGTCAAAGAACTTCTGAAGAAATTTGATTTATCAGAAAGTACCATCTCTAAAACTCCTATGCATCCTACATGTATTCTGGAGAAAGAAGAGATTCCAATCAGATCCTAGAGAAACTCACTTAACAACAGTTAAGAGAATTTTTAGGTATCTGAAAGGTACTACTAATCTTGGTCTATGCTACTGAAGATCCAAAGATTACAAACTTGTAGGATACTGTGATGCTGATTTTGCTGGAGACAGAACAGAAAGAAAAAGTACTTCTGGAAGTTGTCAATTTCTGGGAGATAATCTAATTTCTTGGTCTAGCAAAAGGCAGTCAACCATAGCATTATCAACTGCAAAAGCTGAATACATTGTAGCAGCTGGATGCAGTACTCAGATGCTCTGGATGAAAAATCAGCTTGAGGACTTCAATATTTATGAGAGTAACATTCCCATCCTCTGTGATAATACTTCTGCCATCTGTCTCTCTAAAAATCCAATTTTACACTCTAGAGCTAAACACATAGAAGTTAAACATCATTTCATTAGGGACTATACTCAGAAGGGAATCTTAATGTTAAAATTCATAGACACAAATCACCAATGGGCTGACATTTTTACAAAACCCCTTCCTGAAGATAGATTTAATTTCATTCTAACCAACCTTAGTATGAAATTATGTCCAAAATGAAAATGCTTTAATTGTATGTTTTTATCTCTCAGAAGTTCTGAACTAAAACCTCTGTTTTATTCTTTCAGAAGTTATAATTTCTTTTATTCTAACTGTTTAATTCTGAGAACTTCTGTTCAAGAGAATAACATGCAGATCTTTACATCAACTCGTGTCAACAAAGCTCTAAGGAATCCTATCAGAATCAGAATGCGTGTCCAAACTCTGAAAAGTGACAGAACATGCAATTGGACAATTGTCCTCTACAGAAGGACACATGTTCAAATTCTGGGAAATTGAAAAGGCTGACTTGACACAATAGAGGCAAAAATCTTTTTGGTAACTGTTCCAAGATCTTTACGCCTTCCCTTTTGTCAGTTGCATTTATTACTTTCCATCATTATGTTTTTAAATTAAAATTTTCCACTAATTTCTCGTTGTCTTAAATGAAATTTTTCCTATATAAACACTCTTTTACATTCACTTTTCACTTTTACCATCATTGTTCTTTTACTCTCAATTTTTTCACCTTCATCTATTCTTCTTCTCTGAAACTTTTTAGAAACCCTAAACCCTCATCTTAGTAACTATGTCTTCCACATCTCAACCACCAAAGGATTCATCAACAGATGTGCTACATGTCTCTCCAATGAAAACTCTTCTCACACCCACTGAAAAGCTTGAAGTCTTGTGTGAACTGTTCGTGGACTTTGCTAGTTTGAAAGAGAACGATTTCGATTTGCTTCCCGCCGTCAAAGCTCAAAGCTGGGAAAAATACTTTGATCGCCTTATGGGACCAGTCTTCCCCAAGCTGGTTAAAGAATTCTGGGTTTTTGCAAGCGCCTCAAATTCTCACGTTACTTCTTATGTTCTAGGGAAGAGAATAATCATCTCAGAAGACCATATTGCAAGACTTATTGAATCTGATGGAAACAGGATAAAGTGTAGTGAGATGGATAAACTATCAGACACAAAACTGATAGCAAAAGAAATTTTCACAAATGGGCAGCCCTCTAACAAAATTAAGGATCTGAAGGATCATCTCAGAATATGGGCTAAGATCATCCTTGGTAGCATTTGTCATAGAAAAGAAACCAACTCCCCTGACTACATCAACATGGATCAGCAGTTCTTGCTTATTTCATTGCCAAGAAGAAGAAGGTAATCCTAGCCCATTCATTATTCAATCATTTGAAGAACAGTGTCAAAGAAACAAGAGAATGAGAAAAGACCAAGAGGGACTGGATACCTCTAGGACGCTTAATTTCTGATATCCTCAATGAAAACAAATTGGTGGATTATCTGATTGAAGCTAAACAGGTAGAACTTCTAGAACCTGATGCTGGAAAGCCCCTCAACGCTAAGAATCTCAAGAAAATGAAATTCATCACCTCTATCAAGAAGGACCCAATCTTGTACCCCAGGGAGGTTATCACAACAAGGAAGATTCCTCTACAAAACTTCCCATTATTTTCTGCTGACACACCTCCAGAGGTTGTGGTCAGATATTTAGACTCTTGCAAACAAGATGGTGTGGATCCCATGTTCAAACCAGAGGAACTCAAACAACCAGCTCCAGAAGTTGTATTACAAAAGAGCAAGAAAAGGAAAGCCGGGGAAGGAATTTCTCAGAAGGTTTCTAAAACGATCAAAAAGACAGGTAACACTTCTTCCTCTACTTCTGATTTCGTTTCTGTGGTAGAAGCATCAAAAGTGGTCATGTCTGAACCAACTTCTTCTGACCCACCTCCTTCTAACCCAATTCCTTCTGAACCCATCCCATCTTCTGAACCCATAACTGTTTCTAACCAAGTTCCCTCTGTGATACCCACAACTTCTGTTGTTTCCTCTATCTTAACTTCACTATATCCACCTGAACATGAAACTCATCAACCACAAATTCTATCTGATTTTGATATACCCATTGATCTAGCACCACTCTCTGATATAGATCGTTCCCAATTTGTTGAAACACACACTGATCTCCAAAACGTTCTTTCTGATATTGATGCATTCCACCCTCCTGAATCCCAACAAATTCCACCTATTCAAACTTTTGAAACAAACCCACCTAACAATTTCCATCCTCTGAATGTTGATGGCCATGCACTAGTTTTTGATCTTTCACCCATTAGAGAAAGCTCTCTGTCCTCTTATGAATCAACCCCACCAAACTCACCAACACTCATAACAATACCAGACACACCTCCAGAAGAATCTGAGCCAGAAAATCCTCTTAGAACATCCATTTACATAGAAGCTCTCCAAAAACTATCTTCTGTTTCCAACAAAACTGCCATTCCGGCCCCAAAACCAAAACCAACCAAAACAGACATTGATGCACTACTGCTTGCCTTTGAAGCAGAAATGAAAATCAAGTTAGAGGATCTGAAAGTTGCTTTCTCAGAGCTTCCTGATCCAGCAGCTTCTGATTTTCTTTGGGCTACATTCAGAAAATGGTTCAATGTTGAGACCAAAAGGCTGAAGGATATCTGCTATGATATCGCTCATTAGAACTTCTGTGAATACCTCAAAGCAGTCGTCTCCAACATTGAAAAGAACAAGCCATTCCTTCTGGATAACAAACCCTGGACTGAATCAGAACCTCTGGAATCATACTCTGAACTTCAGATGGTTTTAGTTCCTTCTGATGAAGCTTAGGAAGTTGACTCTGTTCCACCACAATCAACTGACGTAAATTCTGGAAATCAAGTTTGTACAACAACTGAAGAACCTCTACCAACATCTCTTGTGCTGAAGACTCTAGAAGAATTGAAAAAGGAAAATGAAATGGTCAAGCAAAGATTGGACAAACAGGATGAAACTAATGCTGACTGAAGACTATGATTGGCAAGTAAGTGGAATCTTCTTCAGAAATAAAGTCTCTTCTGGAAGCATTAGTTACTAAGATGAATCCCCTACCCTGATTTTCTGTTAACTTTTAGTTTTATCTTCTAATTATCTTATTTGTTTAATTACTACTGTTTGTTTCTTTTTAGCTATGCCCCTGATTAATGAAAACTTGTTTCGTTTTGCTTCTTCACTCTTTTTGTTTTTCCTTCTGCATCTTTACTTTTTGATTATGACAAAAGGGGGAGAAACATAGAAGATTTTGATCTATAGCAGTTATCAAGATTAAACTCTAACATATATATTCTAATAAAACTGTTTGAGTTGTGATTCTAAAATAGAAACAGGTCAAGTAACCAACTCAGGGGGAGCTAAAGCTGATAAAACTTCTGAAGGATAAAACTTCTGAAGGAACCTCTAATAGAAATCTCTGAATTAAATTAATCAAAGGGAGTTCTTCTAATCCTATTAAACTCTATTCATAAAATCTAAATAAATGTTTTGTCATCATCAAAAATGGGGAGATTGTTAGAACAATTCTGGTTCTAAACCTCTAAGAGTTTTGATGATAACAATTATTATTATGCAAGAATAGAAGTTCTAATACATACTGAAAATAACTTTCTTTGTTATATGTGTAGAAGTTGTAGAAAAGGAAGTTATTGAAAGGAAGAAGTGCTTAATTAGAAGAAACATTGTGCCCTATATAGAAGATACATTTATTGAAGAATCCATCATTAAAGACGTGATTTATTGGTTGCGTATCAAGATTCAATTCTCTCTGATTTATGTCTAGAAGATGATGATTCTCATATTAAAGGCATTAATTAAATAATATATCAATTAATGGTGAAGACAAGTATCTCTTGTTTTGGAAGGAATTTATGATAATAACTTATATCCAAAACAGGCTCAAGTTGTTCCCAACGGTCACTTTATTCAAGCCTATATAAAGGAATGATTTTGAAGATTGAAAAACACGCTAACAAATTACTTTTTCATATATTGTATTATTGCGTCAAAACTCTGTAACAATCAAAAGCTTATTAGAAGCATACTAGTTACATTATTGTTTATTATAAAAGTGATTTTCCTTGAGTGACTAGTTAGTCAGTAGACTCAAGAAGACTTTGACAGTAGGTCATTGTGATTGTATCTAAATATTGAATAGTGGATTAAGACCTCAGTGATAGAGGCAAAATCACCTTGGCGGGTGGACTGGATGTAGTTTGAGTTCAAACGAACCAGGATAAATCAACTTGTCATAGAAGTTAGTTTTAAGTTGTTAAGAAAACCCAATTCCAACCCCTCTTCCTTGTGTTTTACGCCCCTTCACTTCAAACTCAAATTACAGTCGACTCCCCCAACAACGTTAGCAAAAGACCTAGATTTAGTATTAAAGTTCACACTGTACTGTTTCATTCTCAGAAAACTCTGAACCTTTGCCTCAGACTTCAAAAACGACTTCCTATCTGCATTGAATCTAGGAATGTTTACGAACTGTTTTTTTCCTTCTAACACAATGCTATCTAGTTTAATAGCCAAAATCCGTGGGTCGTGAACTTTTTGAAATTTTGCAAACCAAATCTTTTTCCTCTTTTATCTCTTCTAGCCGAGATGAAGACTTCAGAAATAACCCCATACACTTTGAACACCTCAAACAGGTCCCTAGCCAACATTGAATCTGGGAATTCCGTCATGAAAAATGAAGTTGTAGGTTCTCCATCGATAACTCCCTTACCACTGTTCTCCTTCCAGATAGAGAAACCACTAGAAGACACTTTCCTATGTTTCTTCCCAACCTCTTCCCACATCATTATGAATGAGAAACCGAAAACGAGCAATCCGCTTCCAAACCCTCCAGAACACCAATGGGGCCAAGGCCCCTAACCTGAATTTAAGCCGAAAATACCACTAGGTCTGTTAGGTCATAGCAAGATTGAAGATTTGAAGGAATAAGGGTGAAGAAGATGGAATTATACGTACCCTAGAAGATGAAACAGAAAAGGGAAGGTAAAGTTAGAGAGAGGTTTGGAGTGTGGGTTGTAATTAGCTTTAATAATAGTTGCTTAATGTTATGGATTATGCATTAATGTTATGGAAAACACTGAAACCATAAAGAGAACATTCATTACTACTTGATAAGTCTAATTCTTACCTAAGGGAAGTATTTCCTATGCTAAAAACAACTAAAGAAATACTCTCAATCAGGATTGGTAGAAGAGTCAACACTGCCCAATGAGAGGGGTATTGATGTTTGCGTACGGAATGAATATTCATACTATAGGAGTGTTCAACCTAAGTCTAATGCTCAACAACTATCTGCAGACAGTTTGGCGTGTATCATTATATAGAAGCCACGTGGTCACCCTGAGGGTTGTGTGTCAGTGAGTGGTCCCTTTATCCGTAGGTTGTTTGCGTGGTTCAGAACGCAGTATTAGGGTAAAATGTAGGTGTAAATCCAATTGTGAAGGTAGAAATGTAGGTATATTTTTAAGTTGACATTTAATATCCCTGATTTAAAAAATGTTGATGAATGTTTTCATTTATTTTATATATTAATCTTTTAGGTGCATCTTTTCAGAACAATGCATTCCTGAGAAGTATGAAGTTAGTATCATCCAAGTAAAGCATGATGTTAGGGGTCATCTTAACCTTGGTGAAGTCATAATTATATGTTGGCCTCATGGTGAAATTATGAGTAGGGATGGACATGGTAATTCAGATCGGTTTCGGTTCAAAAACGTCCAACAGTGACAATCCGACGGGTATAAAACATTAATCCATTTGTATCAACGGATCACCCGGGTTACAGTTCATTTGGCTGGCGGGTAATTCAGTTGGGTTATAACAATTTACACTTTAAGTATAATTTTTCTGGAAATCCAGCAAAAAATAGTTTATTCTAAACATTCATGATAATAAAGTGGATTCAATTTCTAACATCCATTTTTTCTAAAATTAATTTTTAAAATAGTAATAACAACATAGTTAATTGCCACAATTACCCCCCGACCCACCAAATTGGAGAGCATGTCCAAATTCACTTCCCTGATCTCCATAGTATTCAGCATTATAGCAATTAGATGCATCAAAAAATATTCTTGTCAAATCTTTGTTAGGTCCAATGTTCTTTCTAGAGTCATCCTGATATGTAATATGTTTGAAATAACTTGCATGATCAAAATTTCTATCCGGAAATAATCCAGAACCCATGGGAGGACTAAGAGCATTGACAGGAGCTCTTGTTTGATCAGTCCATCCTACTTCTAAAGCAGAGTTCAAGTTGGAGAATATAGATGATGGAAAATAACCCAACATCTCACGTGAATTTGATACCCACCAATTTTTTGTTTTAGGATCCTGTCACCACAAGATACTACATTAGTATTACTAGTATTAGTAAATATAATATCCAGCCCTTACACATTATATACAAAATGACAATTTATAATTCCATAAGTTTAATATTTTTCGATTGCATAAATTGTATGGTATAAAGATGACCTGAGAAATAGAGATTTCAATTTCAATCATCTCTCCATTTGGGGTAGATGTTTTGTCAAAGCGTCCGCCAAAATGTGAATCCTTACTAGTTTGAACAAAACCAGGACATTGTAAATTGTAACATCCGGTCTTCTTGAAATTATCTGTCAGTAATTTTTTAAATTCATGTTATATATATAAGAAATAATGCTTGTTTTTTCTTTAAATAATATGAAATTAGAACAATGTTTTATAGAAAACATGAAAATATTCTCATAAATAATGAAATGTATTGAAAAAGGTAGATGTAGTATTTGCAATCTCAATTGTAATAAAAACTAAAAAGGTGCGTAGATCTTACCGTCCATACTACATACAAATGAGTTCCATCGTCATTGTATAATTCTGGCACCACCTAATTAATACCAATGCACAATATAAAATTTTTAAACAGTACATACAAAATTTTAAATATATATATATATATATAAAAGATGAAACTTACATGCCATCCAATACCGATATAATTTGTGGTGTCTGAAGATCCACTTTGAACCCATGTCACAGCTGCACTTGATTGACCTTTCTCAACTTTTACACTGTATACACTACTTGTTCCACCAACTCCATAATAAGTTCCGGGTAGAAGAGTTACTTCTGCAACCTATAAATACAATATATCAATATAATTACTTTATAGTTAAGAGAATTATAAAGTAATTAAAAAATTCAAATTAGAAAAATACAAAAGAAAATCATACATGTTTACCCGGAATCTCTTTAGTCAAAATACTGTCTAACTATAATTTTTCTCGAAATAAGTTATTTGATGTTGTTCTCCTGATTGGAATAGTTCCAGTTGGACATTGATCTATGTGAAGCTCGAATCTTGTTGTAGTTGATGAATTATTTCCACTATGTTTCTTGATTTTTTTTAAAAAGCTGGGTTTTTTCTATATTTAATAAAAATAATAAATATCTGGAAAAGAAATTAAAATGTATATATATTTTTGTGATTTTAAACAATTCAGTGTATACCTGCAACTTATGATTCTTAAGCAATGGATGATCAAATGCTGGTTGCTTATATATATCAATACAATCAACAATGTAACCAAATTTTGTCTGTAGAAATCATAGCCACACAAAAGTAAAATTATTAAAAATGTGACAACATAAAGTTCAACAAAAAATGCAATAATATAAGAAGTGTGAAATACATGAATACTCTTAACAGGAGTTTTATTGATTGCGTTTAGCTCTTTCTCTATCTCCAAACCATCAAACCTATGGCCAGTAATACTAGCCACCAAACACATGAAAAAGAATATGATAATCATAATTTTTCTTCGGTTACCTTTCAAAATAAACTGAATCAATGTTGTAAAATAGTTTAGTATTCTCTCTTTTATAGATATTGTGGAAGTATATCTCAAAAGTGATAAGGGTCAAAAGTTTTTATCTCTTAATTTTGAATAAATTAATTTTTATTTTTTAGATAGTTTTAATTTTTTACGACTCAGGAGACTTATGAAAGTCTTATTTTATTGTTTAAATAGTTCATTTTTTAATGTTTTTATGATTTGGTGCCATAATTAATGTAATTTGTTACATACATGGTTATGAATATGACACTTTATTATAATGATTTGGTATATAATAGTTCAATAATCTATATATTTTTATGAAGGTTAACTTACCACTTTATCTTTAAAAATCAACTTATCACATTAATACTCACTTTTTTAAAGTGTATATTTTTAATTTATTTTTATTTTACTTTTTAAAAAAGTGTTAAATTCTTATTTTAAATGCTTTCAAGACTTTTTTTTATTAACTTTAACAATTTTATATAATGATTTACTATTATTTATTTTGAAAATATAAATATTCTGATGTAGTTGACTATTTTTTATTTTATTTAAAGATATTATTTTTAAGTAAAATATACTATTAAAAGAAATAAAGTACATTTTCTATGTTTAAATATAATAATGGTATTTTTAAATATAATAATGGTATTTTTTAAAATTTCTTTTTATTTATTCTCATAAAAGCTGATTTAAAAACAAATTCCTATATCAAAATATTTTGTATTTTAACTCCCCAAATACATAACTTAAAAGAATATATTTTATAGAAATAATTTATGATAATGAAATAAAGAAAATATATTTCAAAATATACTTCTATGGTTAAATATTATAATATACTTTTTAAGAATAATATTCGTTTTCATTAACTTCTATGGTTAATAAAGATAATATTCGTTTTCATTAACTTCTATGGTTAAATATTATAATATACTTTTTAAGAAAAATTTCCCATTTAATTTTATATCATAAGAATGACCAAATATTCTTATAAACACATATCTACATAAAATTAACATATAAAAATCATCTTACTTATGAAATGTAGTAAATATTTTCTATTTATATATAGTTAATTTTCAACATGCATTATTCCTCACAATTTGTTTTTATCCAAAAAAATATAAATAAGTCAGCCCAACATTTCAACATGCATTATTTTCTATTTATATATAGTTAAAATTATATTAAATATAAATAAATAATACCACCAAAAAATGAATCATAGAGTAACCATTTACATCTATCTAATTCAACTTACACATGTCAATTTAGCTACTATAATCCACCCACCCTCTTAAATTTAAGTATATCTACTATTATTTACGGCTAAAAAATTATTTTAAAAAATAAAATATCCCTATGCTGATGTGTCTTGTTTTATAATCTTTTATGTTTGAATATAATAATGCAATTTTTCAAAACTTTTTTCCATCAATTTTCATAATGCTATATAATAAAAATGGAAAAAGCTGTCCTTATAAAAGCTCATCTATAAATTAAAAAGTTTCCCTATATTAAAATATTTTACTTAGTTAATATCACAAATACTATAAATATTTTACTTATTTAATATCACAAATAATACAAATTTAAGTATAGTTATTATCATTTACAAAACAAAATATTATTTAAAAAAATTAAATTAAATTTTTTATCCTAATGTGTTTTTCTTTATAAACTTTATGTTTGAATATAATAATATAATTATCTATATAAACAAATACATTGATTTTCATATAAGGAGAATATGTTAATTCAAAAGTCGAGAATTAAGTGGTTTAATGAGGAGATTCTTACAATAGGTTCTTTCCTAAGGTTATGAAAGAGAGGAGGAAAAACAACTTTATAGGCTCATTTAATGGGGTGAGAGGTTGTGTGGATTCAGTGGAGGTTGACAAGGAGGAAGTTGGGTAGTTCTTTGCTTTAAAATTTGTAAAGTCGGATTTAGAAAGGCTGATTCTTGATGGTATTTCTTTCAAATTTCTTAGTGAAACGGAAAGATTGGCTCTTAAAGCTCCTTTCTTAGAATGGGAGATTAGGGAGGCGGTGTGGGGTTGCGAGGGATCGAAGAGTCTGAGGCCGGATGGATATACATTTCTTTTTATCAAGAAGTGTTGGTACTTTTTGAAGGAGGATTTTTTGAATGTTTCAAATCTTTTCACACGGAAGCCATTTTGTCTAAAGCTATCATTTCTTCCTTTTTAACATTGGTGCCTAAATCCTCAAATCCTTTGGGTTTGTGTGACTATAGGCCGACTTTCTTGGTTGGTTGTTTTTATAAAGTGATATCAAAGATGTTAGCGGCTAGATTGAAAGTAGTTCTTGACTCGATTATTTTGAAAAGTCAAAGTGCTTTTATTCCGGGGAGACAATTGCTTGACGGAGTTTTGGTGGCTAATGAGGTAGTGGAATTTTCTAATAAGGAAAAGAAAGAGTGTTTGCTTTTCAAAGTGGACTTTAAAAAGGTGTATGATAAAGTCTCTTGGGGTTTTCTCAAGTTTATGCTTAAAAAGACGGGTTTCGGTGAGGTGTGGATGAGGTGGATGAAAGCTTTGATTTTCACGGGTTACATTTCGGTTTTGGTTAATGGTAGTTGTAACACCCACTTTTCCCAAGTTTAAAAATTATTATTTTCTCAATAAAATCAGAGTTTTAACAAAAGTGGAATGCTACTTTTTTCAATAAAAACCAACAAACATAGTTCTTCACAAAAATAGCGGAAGTAAATTGTTCATCATAATTCTTCTTATTAAAACAACGGAAAATCTTATTTTTATTCATCATACGACAACTGCCAATAATAACATAATCAACAATCCTCTTATTATTATTTTCCACAAAAATTTGATACGTAACTAATAACAATAATAAATAAACATCAAAATCCCTGAATCTCGTGTTACGTATCAGAGCGACTCCTAGGACTCAACCAAACAACATGTACTCCGAGCGTACTCAAGTACCTGAATCATATGTACTTCCAAAGAAGCACAAACGCTACAAACAACAAAGGGATGAGAAAACAATTCAATATTTTAACGGTACAAATAACATCTTACAGGGTAATCTCTCCTTCATTCATCAACACACATCATGTAACGCCTTAATTTTTGATAAGTTAATTTTATAAAATAATATGGAGAGTTTGGAGTATAATTGGGATAATGATTAAAGAATTATTTTTGTTTTTAAATAATAATATGATAATGAGGTGGTATATTAATATAATATTGTTATTTAAATAATAAAATAATTAGTTGGAGGTCTAAGGGGCAATGGTGTAAATTGAGTATGTTATGAAAAGGGAGAACACGATAGATTTCTCATTATCGTGCATTTTGACGAAGAACAGAGAGCTCTGGAGAAAAGGGACAAGAAGGGAAAAATCAAGGATCGTAGATTCCAAGGTCAAGAGTTCGAAAAAGCTTTGTCCAATTTCGAGGTAAGGGGGAGAAATGGTTTATATGGGTGATCTAACATGGAAGGGTAATTGGGAGGTCCTTACTCCTTTAGGGTTTATGAGTTATAATTGGTTTGGATGAAATTGTGATGTTAAATGAATATTATGATGATGAATTATGATTGAATGTGATGAATCCTTGATGCAATTGTGAATTGTATGATGGATTGTTGGTATATGATTGGGTCTTAATGTTAAATTGCTTGGGTATATGTGTATGATGTGAATTGGGTTATGGGATAATGTTAGATGGTTGGGGAAGATGAAGAGAAACATAATTCTCCTAATTTGATCTGTAAATTTTAGGATAGATGATGGGTTGATGTTAGAGGTATAAGTGATGATAAACTTGACAATTGGACTGTTTTCAGTGCTAGGAACGTATTAAAATGAACTGGAATTGGATTAGTGTAGATAGGGGAAAGAAAAGTGATTTTTTGTAAAAAAAACTGATTTTTGACGCAGAGCCTCTGACACGGGCCGTGTCACACGACACGGGTGGCCGTGTCAGACCCCTGAATAATGATTTTGGGGAGTTTTGGAGAAGTTTGGACTCAGAGGGTGTGATACGGGCTGTGTCACACAACACGGGCGGCCATGTCACCCTTCTGGGCTTTGGAAAATGCTGATTTGTGAGTCACGCCTCAGGCCACCTGACACGGGCCATGTCAGGGGACACTGGGGGCAGTGTCAGGCCTCTATATTTTAGGATTTTGCGATATTTTAAGTCAGATTTGACTCGTTCTTTCCATTAAGGTTCGTATCATTAGTCTAAGGTTGTGAGAATAAAGTTTAGTAACAATCATAGGACTTGACAACTAAATGTAGAGAATGAATCTTAGATGAGTAAGTGAGTAATATAAACTTGATAATAATGAATTGGTTGGTGTTGACTATGATAGTGTATAATATATGCTATGTGTACAATATGTGATGAAATGCTTGCTGTTTAATGAGGATCATGAGAATCTTGTTGCTATGACTATATTCATATGTGGTTTGAAACTGTATGTTGTAATCGAGTTTGTGCATACGCATACATGTTTGGGGGTAATTGTAAACACCCCAAATTTTCCCTCTCTCTTTTATCATCTTGACTTATGATTACCATCATTGCATATCCTATCAACACATTCCACAATGCATAATCATCCTTTAAACATTTCATCTGCATCTAGGGTTTGTGATCAGATGAGTCTTAGAAGTGATATGAGTAATCTCAAAGGTATTAAAGCATTCCAAGAGGGTACATGAGTGTTCTATGATCATCTTATGCCCCCATGGGTCCATTGAAGTCAAGAAATGTCAAAGCACTCCAGAGGCATGGAAGCTAAGCTAAGGCTCCTGCACAGAGGACCTAAAATTAGAGTTTTGGTTTCAGGGGCCTTGCACCCAAATATTTTGGTCATTCTTGTTGCTATTGGTCCATATATGATATAAGGAGCATGTGTATCAAATTTCATGGAACAATTCAATGTGGAAGTCATCTGATCAAGTGGTAACTTCCTGAGCAAGAAAAGTCAGATTATGTGCATCTGAGGCCCCCAACAAGGGTAACAAAGGGTCATCATCATCATTTTGAAGTCATATGGTCTTTATTTGATCATTGGAATGCTTGGAAGTTCACGAAGTTGAAGAAAAATGAACAAAGCCAAAACTTGCCAAAAATGGAAATGACTTGTAATATAAACTTTCTATTTTGGGAAAGATCTTCAACCTCCTCTTTCTTGATCAAAAAGGTTTCAAATGAAATTTCTTCAAACATGCAAGTTGTAGATTGGATCCTCCCATTTTCAAAAAGTACAAGAACTCATTCTAATTCATCCTAGTGATGCGTGTTTTTCGCAAGTGTACGAACACGTCAGAGTAATATAAAAGATTGTCGAATCCACAGAGACCAAGTGTCAATCTATCGTACCTGTTGTTATGGTGTGTATCTAAAGCAACTAAATATAGGGGTTTTAAGAAGGGTGAAATGGTAAATAAAATAATAATTTTAAACAATAAACAAAGACAAGCTCGAATGTAATTCACATAATCAATTGATAACCCGATACTTGTTAATGGAACTACTTATGGGCAATGTTTTCTCCTTTGAAAAGAACTAATTTAACAGGAATTGTCGCTTTCGCGTATTCAGAACCGAGTTGTACTCTCTAATCAACCCCTCCTATTGTCACGGATAAAAAGGTGCGTACTGCGTTAGAGTAGTAAACCTATTTTTAAGAAATATAGTATCTTAACTAAGTTGAAAAGTATCTTAACCTGGATTTCTTAGCAAAAAGAGGTTCTTACGAACCAGACTCTAAACTTCATGACGCGTCCGAAAATCGTTTTAAAATCTCTTTTCTTTTTAATCTAAAAACTCCTACTAAACTAGACAAAGCGCTTTTGGCTGTTTTTGAAATAGTTAAAAACAATTACTTGAATTGAAAGATAAAATGGCCCTTAAGTGTTTCCACGAACAATTGTACGGATTACTGGTTTAATTACGATCCTTACATTCTAACCTTTATAGATTTAGTTAGACATGATAAAGTAAAAGTTCTTTTTATAATTTTTCATAAAATTAATTTAGTGCGAGTGTGGAAAGTAAATAAAAGTAGTGCGAGTGCGAGAAATAAAGTAATTTAGTGCAAGTGCGGAAAGTAAATGAAAGTAGTGCGAGTGCAGGAAATAAATAAAATAAAGTGCGAGTGCAGATAATAAAGAAAGTAAAGCAGTGCGAGAAATAAATAAAAGTAAAGCAATGTGGAAAAGTAAAATACGAACTGGAATTAAAATGGCGGCAGGATTAACTTCCTCCAGAGTGCTCCAAAACTCGATCACACAGACAGATTACAGACTCGATCACTCGATTGTAGAAACACCCCGATGTGGAATGGTAACTGCTTTGAAACTGATATATGCCTAGAGAAATCTAAGTTTGGATGAAGAAAAACGAAAAACTAAAGTCCTATTTATAGGAAAACTAAATGCGGGAAAAGACCAGGATGCCCCCTCCACTAAAAAGTGGAGGGAACTGCTTTTTGCCTTGTGGCGCCTGCCACATGCCTATGGCGCCCGCCATGAGACTGATAGGGAATGGAAGAGTGGGGATCGTGGGTCTTGGCAGTTGTGGAGTGGTCTTGAGATGTGGCCACATCTTGGCTGACCCCATGGCGCCCGCCACGGTGGGTGCCGTAAGTGTAAAACGCTGAATTTCTAGGTTTTCGTTCGTTTCCACTCCTTTTTCGTTCCTTTTCTCGATTCAAGCCCCGATTACATAAAAAACCTGAAAACAAAGAAAAACAAAGTAATAACATAACAAAATAACAATAAAAGCTAAGAATGCATGTGAAATCGGAGTCAGAAATACGGTGAAATTTAGTGTGATCAAATTCTCCCACACTTAGACCTTTGCGTGTCCTCAAGCAAACATTAAAGCTCAAGAAAATATGGTGTCAACACGTGTCTTTGGGCTAAAGGGCTTCTAAGTTCAAGTCAGGATGCAGTGACAGGTACTAACTAAGTGAACCAAGGGTACCATAGTAACACAAACACAAACTTCAATCCTATATTAACCACTCCATGTCATCCCACAATACCTAGGCCTGTCTTTTCATCTTTTTGTGTCCTTTTCATTCAGGCGCAATCACATTAAGCCCGTTATCCGTACATGCTTCATAGTAGAGTGACCGGTTAGTGATTCTGATCCATAACATAAGGTTTCTGGCACATAAACATGTGTAAACCTGTTTTATTTGACCTAATTGTAGTTGCGGGGAATCGGATCGTAATCCGCCCTACCAAGTTCAGTGACAGATACCTCTGAACCAACTAACAATAGGTGACTTGCAATTTTTTTTCTTTTTGTGGCAAAAATTTTTTTTCTTCTCTTTTTTCGGTTTAAATGACTTTGTGAGGGTCACCTATCCCAGAGTTTGCCTTTTTTTCTTTTTTTATTAGTACTGGATCATTCACTTATGTTCATCGGCCCCCTACGTAGAGCATGCTTAGGCCGGAGCTGACTGCTAAAATAAACTACTTAGGACAATTTTTTTAAAATGATAATAAAGGCCATGGTGGTGGGGTTTAGGAGTGATTCCTATATCCAAGAGGTCTATGGTGCTAAAATGGTGCTGGTGTTTCAAAAAGTTGACCTAAGTCACCACATCCTAATCTAAACCTGTCTTAAAGCCCAAAAAACATGTGAAAGAACATTGTTTTCTTTTTTAAAATTTTTCTGGTAAGGCTAAGGAAATGGGAAAAAATGAAGATGTACTAAAAATACACTATACTGGTGACTCGTCAGACTCATGCATTATCTAAGAAAATTAAACTAAATAACTTACTGAAAAGGGAAATAACTGAAAGGAAATAATTAACTAAAAAGGGAAATGACAGAAAGCAATAAAATCCCCTCCCACACTTAAATCGAACATTGTCCCCAATGTTTCGAAATAAGATAAGGAGGGTAACCTGAAAAAAACAACTGTGGAGGTGCACTGGTGCCCTCCCCGTCCTGCTGTGATGGTCTGGAACGACGGGATCTACTGCGATGCTGGTCCCTCTGGTCGAGTTGTGCCGATAAGGCAGCCTGAGCACCTCAGACCTCTCGAAGGTTACCTAAGATGGAACCCTGAGTGGCCTCCATAAGCTGGTAGTGCCGGCGGTTGAACTCTCTCTGACGGTCCTGCTCTAATGAGATATCGTTCAAGGTATGACAAACGTTGCTGTAAGCACGATCCGAAACCAATCGCGATTGTTGCATGAAGCTCATGTTGTCCGTCAGTTGTTGTGAAATAGTAGAGAGAAGGCCGTCTCGCCTTTCCTCTCTAGCTGTCATATCACGCCACATCTCCTCGGTGACATAGAATCCAGGAGCATCACCTGCAACAGGGTTAGAGGAAGATGGTGCGATGTGTGACTGTGAAGGACGATGGGGGGATATGTGAGGTATGGGAGACTGCTCTCTCCGATCATACTCTTCATCAGTGTCATGTGCCTCCCCATCAGGAATATTAGGAGGAAGTGGACCCAAAACAGGTGGAGCATTCAGATCATAGGTCAAGTTCCTTTCATTACGTACATCAGTACATCTACTGCAAGGTAAAGCAACAGATGGGATAGCTACCCCATGAACCATCAACTCATAACCACCTTCTCTCCTCGTTCGGCACAATTTCATGTCTTTCAGAAATTTTAAATTAATTGTGCGAGGAGGTAGTGGTTCAAGTGTAGCTATCTCATTGTTCAGGCCAAGAGCCCGAGCAATAGACGTAACAAGCCCTCCAAAAACAATCGGTCCTGTTTTATTAGTAAGTAAAGCCATGTGTGCAAGCATAAACGGGACCGAATTGATATGGGTACTAGTGAGGCATCCTTGCAAAAATAGGAGTTCTCTAGCATTTACCTTGTTTGGACTCTCCCGGCCAAAAATAGTACATGCCAAAAGATATCTGAAAACTCTTATGGCCGGGTTGTGAATGGTCAACGCAAGTATTCCTTCAAAAGAATTTATTGAAGTACTTGAAAGCCTTTGCCAGAAGGAAAATACCTCGGCCGACCATTCCGCATCTAAATGTGCCTCACAAATCGCACCTTCCCTATGAGGGATTCCTAACAAGCCTGCTAGCTCGTTGGTACTTAATTCATATTCAATTCCAAACAGTCTAAAATTAACAGTACCGACTGTGCTAGCAGTGTTAGGACTGACAGTGTATATCAATGAACTTAAAAACTCAACTGTCAGCCTCTCATAGGTAGGTTCCTGATTAACGAAAATATTATGCAAGCCTAAAAAATCTAATAAATTAAAAACACTATGATAAATACCTAAAGCATACAGACAGTTATCATCGACGTACCTAGTCGGGAGAATTTCTCGACTTTGAAGCCTTTGAATAATTTTCCTTTGCCTATCACCCGGTCTTCCATCACGAAGAAGAAATCCATTGAACTCCATTGTTGATTGCTCCTTAGGAAGTGAAAAATGGTAGAAAATGGTTTATGAGAGAGATGATAAAGGTTTGATTTTTATGGTTTGTGGTGGATGAAAATGAAAATGGATTTTGGAGATGTTTTATGGATGGTGGGTATTTTGGAAATGGGGGAGCTTTAATGGGGTTCAAGGAGGTTTTTGAAAGTTGCAAAAATGGGTTTTTGGAGAAGGAAGGTATGAAAATGGTGAAAATGGAAGTTCAGCCCCGAAATAGGGGAGAACGCCATGGCGCCTGCCATGGGCTTGTGGCGCCCGCCACAAGGCTAAATTCTGATGGGCCTTGGATTTTTTTAAATCCTCCTTTGGGCCCTCTTTGCACCTTCGGTCTTCGGGGGGGTCTGGATAGCGTTTTCTTCTCTTTTCCAAGGCATGAGGCTTGCATATTTTTTTATGAAGACAAAAATGAAAATATTTTTGTCTTATATTTTTTTTTCTTTGCTCGACAAAAATAAAATAATTAAAAATCAAAAAGAAAAGAGAAAAATCGACATTAGTGCATAATATATATATATAAGATAAATTCAAAGTACAAAAGAAAATATAATAGATGCAATAATGTAAGATATGTCTGGAGATGCGATAAATAAAATAAAGCATGAAAAAAAAGAAATTAAATACTAGGGTAATATCGTCAGTGTAGAACGAATCATGTGGTAGGCTTCTCCTCCTGGTTTGATCCACGAATCTCAGCTATCTCCCTCCGAAGCTCTTCAATCTCCTGATATAGAGCATCGGCCTCTGAGGCATGAGTGAGATCAGAAACCTGAATCTGTAATTCCAAGTCCGCTACTTCCTGCTTGAGCAGGGCAGTCTCCTTACAGAGCTCATAAATCTGAGTTTGTAGATCAGGCGGCTGCAGAGACATATTGTTAGACATAACAGTGATTCGGGGAGTAAGAGGTGTAGGAGTGTACTCAGCGGCGGGAGGTGATTTCGGCTCTTCGACAGTCTCTCCATAACCCTCTAAAGCATAACTCCAATTTGCAGGATCATGGACACTGGTCATCAGCGGGTCTGGTAATGTAAAGTAATGTATCACTTCGCCGTCGATCAGTAATCTAAACATGTTGGGCTCAAAAGAGGCCCTCCTCATCAGTCCTCTGTCAAGACAAAAGTCAACATCTAGGGTGGTGTAGCAGCAGAAGGTCCTGAGGTGCAATAATTTGCGAGACAAACCCAATGCAGTAGCTATCTGTGTAACAATCCCACCGACATGTATGATGCCTACAGATGATCTGGCAACACTAGCAAGGCCCTTCAAGAGAAAGTTGCCACAAGCAACAGGGCGAGACTGAGTCCCACAAAACAGTAGGAAAATCTCCTCTTCACTTAGCAGGGTCTCTATATCTGGAAAACCTAGGAAAGAATGTGCTAGAATCATCTGGAAGTACCTTAACGCAGGGTTGTGGATTACCTGAGAAAACTGAGTGGAAGGATCTTGGCTTCCTCCACCTGATATTTTAGACCAAAACTTTTCCACTTCTCTGCTCATAAAATACCCCATCGATGTCTCTGGAATAGCATCAGGAGTAGTCTGGAAACCTAGTAAATCACCAAACTCTTTGTGAGAGAAGGAGTAGTCAATCCCGAATAACCTGAAAACAGCGTGTCCATCGGGACCAGCCCAAGGGTCATGATGAAACGAGCTGAGGAACTCAAGAGTCAAGTTCCTATAAGTGTTGTTCCTGTCGTCAAACTGGTCCCACTAGAGTTGATGGCATAAGAATCTGACACTTGGCTCTATCCCCAAGGCATCCATGCAGTCATGGTCAGGGTATCTGGTAGGAGCCATAGGGCGTCTCATGTGGACATAGTAACGCTCTCTCTGTGCGTCGTCTCTAAAGGCCACGTGCATGTCATCGGGGTTCTGCATTCTGTACAAGGTTAGCAAACAAGTTCTGAAAGCACATAAAACATTCAATCGTTAGTCCTGACATTGTAATAAAATAAACAAAATAAAGTAAAAATAAATAAAAAAGTACGTAAATAAGAAAACCATGGGTTGCCTCCCATGCAGCGCTTGTTTAACGTCATTAGCTCGACGACCGATTTTTATACATCATTGGAAGGATATGGTGGATCACTCAGAGTATGGCAGGTGTATGTTGTTGGGATGTCACCACCTTCGTAGGGCTTCAACCTCTGTCCATTGACGATGAACGGTTTACATGTTTGGTTCTTGATTTCAATAGCACCAGATCTTAGGATCTTAGATACTTCAAAAGGGCCAGTCCATCTCGAACGAAGCTTCCCTGGAAAAAGTCGTAACCTAGAATCGAACAAGAGAACAGGATCTCCTATTTTGAAGTCTCTTCTTATGATTCTTTTGTCATGCCAAGCTTTTGTTCTTTCTTTGTATATGATGGCATTTTCGTAGGCGGATTGTCTGAGCTCTTCTAATTTGTGGATATCAAGGATACGTTTTTCACCAGCAGTCAAGTAATCCAAATTCAAAGTCTTGATGGCCCAATAGGCCTTATGCTCCAAATCAAAAGGTAAGTGACATGATTTTCCATAGACCAGTTGATAAGGGGTTGTTCCTATAGGGGTTTTGAAAGCGGTTCTATAGGCCCATAATGCCTCTTGAAGTTTCTGCGACCAATCTTTTCTAGATATAGAGACAGTCTTCTCAAGAATTTGTTTGATCTCCCTATTAGATACTTCCACTTGTCCATTGGTCTGTGGGTGGTATGGCATTGCTACTCTATGCTTAACTCCATACTTGCTTAAAAGTTTATCAAATATTCTCGATATGAAGTGTGATCCTCCATCACTTATGATCAAACGGGGTGTTCCAAACCTGGGAAATATATAGTTTTTGAATAATTTGATAACTACTCTGGTGTCATTCGTGGGTGCGGCGATAGCTTCAATCCATTTAGACACGTAGTCAACGGCTACTAAGATGTACTGATTTCCAAAAGATGGTGGGAACGGTCCCATAAAGTCTATACCTCATACGTCGAAGAGTTCTACTTCTTGGATATTTCTCAGAGGCATTTCATTACGTCTTGAAATATTTCCTGTGCGTTGGCATCTGTCACACTTGACAATGAAAGCATGGACATCACGCCACATAGTAGGCCAGAATAGGCCAGCTTGAAGAATCTTGGCGTAGGTCTTAGATGTGCTCGCATGTCCACCATAGGGTGCAGAGTGACAATGCTCAATTATATTATTTACCTCTTCTTCTGGAACACAACGGCGGTAAATGCCATCTTTACCTCTCTTGAAAAGAAATGGTTCGTCCCAATAGAAGTTTCTCACATCACTGTAGAACTTCTTCTTCCGGTGGTAGTTTAGATCAGGGGGTATGATGTCAGCGGCTAGATAATTAACGAAGTCTGCATACTAAGGTACATTACTTATAGCTAAGGATTTATGAGAATGCTCATGTGGGTCTGGGTTATCATCTTCAATAGTTTCTAGTTGGGCTATCAGTCTATCATAGGCAAAATCGTCATTTATGGGTACTGAGTCAGGTTTCAGGTATTCTAGCCTAGATAGGTGATCAGCTACCACATTATCAGTGCCTTTCTTATCACGGATATCCAAATCAAACTCTTGCAATAATAGAATCCATCGAAGTAACCTAGGTTTGGCATCCTTTTTACTTAGTAAGTAACGAATGGCAGCATGGTCGGTGTAAACTATAATCTTGGCTCCTACTAGATAAGATCTAAATTTGTCTATTGCGAAAACTACAGCTAGGAGCTCTTTTTCGGTTGTTGCGTAGTTGAGCTGTGCAGCGTCTAGGGTTCTACTGGCATAATAAATTACACGTAACTTTTTGTCTTTTCTCTGACCTAGAACGACTACAACAGCATAATCACTGGCGTCACACATTATCTCAAACGGTTCTGACCAATCAGGGGGTTTCATTATAGGTGCTGAAATCAGAGCTTGCTTCAGAAGATTAAATGCTTCAGTACATTTTTCATCGAAGATGAATTCAGCATCTTTCATTAAAAGACCAGTTAAGGGTTTTGTTATTTTGGAGAAATCCTTGATAAAACGTCGGTAAAATCCGGCATGTCCAAGAAAACTTCTTATCTCCCTGATAGTCTTTGGCGGTTTTAGATTCTCTATGACTTCTATTTTAGCTTTATCTACCTCTATACCTTTTTCGGAAACTATATGTCCTAAAACAATCCCTTCGGTGACCATGAAATGACATATTTCCCAATTTAGCACAAGGTTTACCTCCACACATCTTTCCAGAATTTTCTCAAGGTTGATAAGACAATTGTTGAAATCAGATCCACAAACTGAGAAATCGTCCATAAATACTTCCATGATTCCATCTAAATAATCGGCAAAGATAGACATCATGCAGCGTTGGAAAGTGGCAGGAGCATTACAGAGTCCAAAAGGCATTCTTCTATAGGCAAAAGTTCCAACTGGGCATGTAAAGGTAGTTTTTTCTTGATCTTCGGGGTGAATAGGTATTTGGAAGAATCCTGAATATCCATCTAGGTAACAAAAGTAAGAGTGTCTGGCTAGGCGCTCCAACATTTGGTCTATGAATGGTAATTGGAAATGGTCCTTCCTAGTTGCTTTATTTAATTTTCTATAATCTATGCACATACGCCAACCTCCATCGGTTCTTTTTGCTACAGGTTCGCCCTTCTCGTTTTGCACGACTGTGATGCCTCCCTTTTTAGGTACTACATGCACAGGACTCACCCATTTACTGTCCAAGATCTGATATATTATACCTGCCTCTAGTAACTTAAGAACTTCAGCCTTAACTACAGTACTCATTATAGGATTTATTCTTCGTTGGTGCTCTCTAGAAGGTTTTGAATCTTCTTCAAGCAAAATCCGATGCATGCATATGGATGGGCTTATTCCTTTTAGATCTGAGATCTTATATCCTAAGGCTGAGGGGTACCTACGTAAAACATCTAACAATTGGTTTGTTTCTTCTTGGTTTAAGGTAGCACTGACTATAACTGGACGGTTCATTTCTTCATCGAGAAATTCATATCTCAGGTTTTTAGGCAGTTCCTTAAGTCTTACGGTTGGTTTCATGGGGCAAGGCATAGGATCTGGGGTAAGAGATAAACATTCGTGAAGGTTAACATTAATGTAGGGTCTTTTATAATTGTCATCTTCCAAAATAAGGGTTGATGGCAATTTTATAGATTCAGTTTCTTCTTCTTGTTCTAATTCCCTAATGCATTCTTCGATGATATCTAAGGCATAACAAGCATCTCCTATCACAGGTGCCATAAGAAATTTTGAAAGTATAAATTCTATCTTCTCGTCACCTACCTCAAAAGTTAGTTTCCCTTTTTTAACATCTATTACAGCTCCAACAGTAGATAAGAACGGTCTACCTAGGAGGATTGGTATGTCGTCATCTTCTTTAATGTCCATGACAACAAAATCAGTAGGTATAAACAGCTGACCTATCCTAACAGGGACGTCTTCAAGTATGCCTATAGGGTATTTAACGGATCTATCGGCTAATTGAAGTGACATCTTAGTAGGTTGTAATTCTCCTAAGTTTAATCTCTCACAAACTGCTAAAGGCATTAAGCTCACACTAGCTCCTAAGTCTAGAAAAGCTTTTTCGATGACATGATTCCCCAAAATACAAGGAATGGAAAAATTTCCGAGATCTTTATCTTTCTTTGCTAACCTATTTTCGGAAATAGAATTACATTCCACGGGTTTCGGATCTTCAAGTCTACGTTTATTTGTAAGTATGTCTTTGAGAAACTTAGCGTAAAAAGGTATTTGGGTGATGGCTTCTGTAAAGGGGATTTCTACGTGAAGTTTTTCTATAACCTTAACGAATTTTTGATATTGATTATCGATTTGGGTTTTCTTTAATCTTTGAGGGTAAGGTATTGGTGGTTTGTATGGCGGTGGTGGTACATAGGTTTTATTTTTAGGTTCTTCTCCTTTTTCTTGACTTTCCGGGGTTTCAGACTCCTCTGGTTCCTCATTCCTCTCAGAAGTTTCAGGCTCACTTAATAGAGGGTTTAAAGGCTCCTTATAAGCGGTTCCACTTCGTAGAGTAATGGCATTTGCTTTCCTTTTCGGGTTTTGTTGAGGTTGTCCAGGGAACTGTCCTCCAGGTGTAGTCTGAGGGGCTTGGTTTAAAGCTACCTGAGAGATCTGGGTTTCAAGCATCTTATTATGAGTAATAATTTGATCAACCTTGGTTCCTAACTGGGTAATTAGTTCGTTAACATGGACATTTTGGTTCATGAACTCTTTGTTTTGTTGTGTTTGAGCGGTGATAAATTTTTTTACAATTTCCTCAAGGCTCGGACTTGGTGGTACAGGTTGCATAGGTTGATTTATTCTTGGGGCTTGGTAACCTTGTTGTCTCGGAGGTGCGGTATTTTGAATAGGGTTATTATTTTTATATGAGAAGTTTGGGTGATTCCTCCATCCAGGGTTATATGTGTTTGAAAATGGGTTCCCTTGGGTGTAGTTCACTTTCTCAGTGTTGGTCTCATTCAACAGATTGCATTCGGCGGATTGGTGTCCTTGCGTTCCACATATCTCACAATTCGACGAAACTGCGGCTACAATATTCGGGGTTGTGCACATATGTTCGACTCTAAGGGCCAACGCGTCCATTTTAGCTTGCATCATGTCTATAGAGCTTAGCTCATGTATTCCTCCTTGGGCTTCCTTCTTTTCCACTGTCGCTCGTTCTACTCCCCATGATTGATGGTTTTGGGCCATATCCTCGATAAGGGCACTAGCTTCAGGGTAAGGTTTGTTCATCAGTGCGCCACCAGTGGCAGCGTCGATGGTCATCTTAGTGTTATAATGAAGTCCATTATAGAAGGTTTGAATGATTAGACAATTCTCTAAGCCATGATGTGGGCATGCTCTTAATAGCTCTTTATATCTCTCTCAGGCTTCGAACAACGACTCCCCTTGGTGTTGGGTAAATCTGGTTATAAGGTTTTGAAGAAGAGCGGTCTTACTTGGGGGAAAATATCTAGCAAGGAAAACTTTCCTAAGGTCATCCCAAGTTGTTATTGAGTTGGGTGGAAGGGAATCTAACCATGATAGAGCTTTATCTCTGAGGGAAAAGGGAAATAATCTTAAGCGTATCGCCTCAGGAGAAGCTCCATTGGTTTTAAAGATGTCTGCTAACTGAAGAAAGTTTTTTAAATGTTGGTTAGGGTTATCAGTAGCGAGACCTGCAAATTGTCTCTGTTGCACTAATTGCAGCAGGGATGGTTTAAGTTCAAAATTATTGGCTGGGATAGCGGGGTTTACTATACTAGAACTAGGTTCCTCGTTTGATGGTTGGGCGAAGTCCTTAAGAGGTCTTCGGTTTTGATCTTCGGCCATAGCTCTCCTATTCCTATGGAAAAACAAATGTGCGCGAGCGTAACGTTCAGGTTCAGCTAGAGGGTCTACTAAACTTCCGGCACTGCGAGTCTTTCGCATTGACCGGTGGGTAACAACCTTAGTCTAGACGGTATAACTACAGGGTATGAAATTTGACGAAATTGGTCCCCGGCAACGGCGCCAAAAACTTGATGCGTGTTTTTCGCAAGTGTACGAACACGTCAGAGTAATATAAAAGATTGTCGAATCCACAGAGACCAAGTGTCAATCTATCGTACCTGTTGTTATGGTGTGTATCTAAGGCAACTAAATATAGGGGTTTTAAGAAGGGTGCAATGGTAAATAAAATAATAATTTTAAACAATAAACAAAGACAGGCTCGAATGTAATTCACATAATCAATTGATAATCTGGTACTTGTTAATGGAACTACTTATGGGCAATGTTTTCTCCTTTGAAAAGAACTAATTTAACAGGAACTGTCGCTTTCGCGTATTCAGAACCGAGTTATACTCTCTAATCAACCCCTCCTATTGTCACGGATAAAAAGGTGCGTACTGCGTTAGAGTAGTAAACCTATTTTTAAGAAATATAGTATCTTAACTAAGTTGAAAAGTATCTTAACCTGGATTTCTTAGCAAAAAGAGGTTCTTACGAACCAGACTCTAAACTTCATGACGCGTCCGAAAATCGTTTTAAAATCTCTTTTCTTTTTAATCTAAAAACTCCTACTAAACTAGACAAAGCGCTTTTGGCTGTTTTTGAAATAGTTAAAAACAATTACTTGAATTGAAAGATAAAATAGCCCTTAAGTGTTTCCACGAACAATTGTACGAATTACTGGTTTAATTATGATCCTTACATTCTAACCTTTATAGATTTAGTTAGACATGATAAAGTAAAATTTCTTTTTATAATTTTTCATAAAAGTAATTTAGTGCGAGTGCGGAAAGTAAATAAAAGTAGTGCGAGTGCGAGAAATAAAGTAATTTAGTGCAAGTGCGGAAAGTAAATGAAAGTAGTGCGAGTGCATGAAATAAATAAAATAAAGTGTGAGTGCGGATAATAAACAAAGTAAAGCAGTGCGAGAAATAAATAAAAGTAAAGCAATGCGGAAAAGTAAAATACAAACTGGAATTAAAATGGCGGCAGGATTAACTTCCTCCAGAGTGCTCCAAAACTCGATCACACAGACAGATTACAGACTCGATCACTCGATTGCAGAAACACCCCGATGTGGAATGGTAACTGCTTTGAAACTGATATATGCCTAGAGAAATCTAAGTTTGGAAGAATACAAATGAAAAACTAAAGTCCTATTTATAGGAAAACTAAATGCGGGAAAAGACCAGGATGCCCCCTCCACTAAAAAGTGGAGGGAACTGCTTTTTGCCTTGTGGCGCCTGCCACAGGCCTATGGCGCCCGCCATGAGACTGATAGGGAATGGAAGAGTGGGGATCGTGGGTCTTGTCAGTTGTGGAGTGGTCTTGAGACGTGGCCACGTCATGGCTGACCCCATGGCACCCGCCACGGTGGGTGCCGTAAGTGTAAAACTCTGAATTTCTAGGTTTTCGTCCGTTTCCACTCCTTTTTCGTTCCTTTTCTCGATTCAAGCCCCGATTACATAAAAAACCTGAAAACAAAGAAAAAAAAAGTAATAACATAACAAAATAACAATAAAAGCTAAGAATGCATGCGAAATCGGAGTCAGAAATACGGTGAAATTTAGTGTGATCACCTAGAACTCAAGTTATGGCCTTGCAAAGTTGGCAAAAATCTTGTAAATCTCATGTTCATGACAAAGAGGGATATATGCAATTTTGAGTTTCAAGCTTCTAAGTGACCTCTAATCCACTCAATTATGTCACAACATGTTAATACAACTTGCCAAGATCAGAATTGGCCCAAGGATTGAAGCATTTCATGGCTTAATTTCCAAGATTTCCCAAAATAACCAAGTTGCATAAACATGTCAATCTCTTGATCAAAGCATTACAGTTTATTTCCATTGATCCAAAGACTCTCCTTGAAGCTTGCTGAAGCAATCTAGACACAGAAACCAACTCTGCCATGGCCCATACCTATGGTACACAATTCTTGACTTTTTTGCATTTTCTCCCATACCAATCACACAATGCCACACCAACTATCATGACCAATGGTATGACTCATACACACCCTCAAGACTATAAATATGCAAGCTTCATGGCCTGAAAGAACACACAACTTCAGATTGAGGAAAATTCCTCAAAACCTTCATGCTATCGAATTTCACAATCCAGCCAACAAAAACCAAAATATCTTTCACCATTCAACTCCTCATAGCCTAAGGATCACTTCCCACCCATCACCATATCCAGAAACAAGCCCAAGCCAAAACACGATTTCTGCAAACTCATAATTGAAACACACAAACCAGCCACTCTAAGCTTCATTCAAGCTTGCCAATGGCCTCAGGAGATCAAATGGGACTGGATTGCACAAGGGAGAGGCTTAGAAAGCTCCATTCCAAAGAACTTCATCTCAGGTAACCTTCAAGAACTTTTTTCCAGAAGCTTGATTTTAAGTTCTATAATGAATCTATATGCTTCCCTGATCACACTGATATGATTAGAATTAAAAATAGGTTAGAAATGAGCATTTCATGAGGTTCTGAAAGTTTGACCTAAAATTGTGTTTGCTTCGATTCAGTCTTTTGATGCATGATAAATGAATTTTGTTTGTTGATTAGAGTTGTATGATGTTAGGAGAGTGTTTCTGGGCAGAAAAATTGGAGTTTAAATGCTTGTGTAGGATTTTGGGATTTTTCCTCACCGGAGAAGACGACCGGAGCTTAGCTCCGGTCACCTGAAAGTGATTAGGGTTTAATCACGTTTAATTCCCTAGATTCATTTCTGGACAATGCATGATGATTAAGGTTAGGCATTGAACGACTTAGATTAGCTCACTTAATATTAATTCTGATTAATTAAATTAATTATAGTTAATTAGCCAGATTGAATCCTAGCCACTAGATCATGCGCGCGTTTTCCATTTGAATGTGGGCCTTTGATCCTGAATACCCCAAGTCAGCGTGACTTCTCATCCTGGCCCTTGATCTCTCTCATGCGCAATCTGGACCACCCATTTGGATTACTTTTCATTTTCTTTTTATTTATTTCATTTTATTTTCTCTTATTTATTTAAAATAGCAAAAATCATTTAAAAATTCTGAAATTTTTTATTATAACTTTAATTAATTTTCAGAACCCAAAAATATTTTCATTTTTAATTTTCCATTAAAAAATGAAATTTTTAAATAATTTAATTGTATATATTAATTAATTAAGTCCATTTAATTAATTAAAAATACTTTAAAGTATCTAAAAATCACAAAATAAAAATTAGAGAGATTCTTTAAACATTTACAAACATTTACAAACTCTTCCCACAAATTTATTTTTGGTTTTGATCAAACTTTGCCATTTTCCTTTGAATTAGGGTTCCTAAATTTCATATTTTTTAACCCTAATTTCAAAAATTCATAACTTTCAAACCAAGATGATTTTGCATTTGATTCTTTTGCAATCTTTCACGCTTGACCTCTAGTTTCTAAATATATTTTTGTCACACTTTTATCTTGCATTTTAAAATTAATGTGCATTTTTCCTTTGAGAAGTATCCAAAACCCTAGCCAATTTTAGGATGACCATAACTTGGAATTGGTAAACCTTTAGACCTCCCCCTTTGGATGGTTATTTCATGAGTGCTTAGGGTTCCCTTGGATGCAATTTCAATTTTTTATCACTTAATTTGCTTATGCTTTTGAATTTGTACATATCTTGAGTTCAAACTAACCATTTCAGGTGCATTTGGTAAGTTAATCAGGATGTGGATGTGCATCCACATCCAACCTCTCTTTCTCTCTTTATTTTTATGCACTTTGTTTGTGTTTGAAGTGAATCTCATTCACTTATGTTATCTCCTGTTCCTAGGTTACTTAACTTCTTCATGAATTAAGTAACCTAATCCTTCTCTCGCTCTCTCTCTTTTCATCTGCTTCTCTTCCTTTGGTGGCCAACTTGAAGACTTCTCTTGATGCCTCACAAACCTTAGGAATATCCAAGCATGATAACTTTAGGGTTGTATATAGTCCCCCCTAGCGTTTACCTTTAGAGTCTCCTTGAGTCTCTCTCTCTCTCTCTCATCTCATAATCAAGGCTAAACAGTTAAAGTTTTGGGACTCAGAATTAGGGTTATGTATGTATCCTTATCTTAGGATGGAGTGTATAACTTTGATCCTTAATGCTAAACCTTTAAATTGTTTTCACCTTCAATCAAAAATACCTAATAATCACTAAAGACTTAAGCTTGTAATTTGGGCCTTATATTAGGGTTACATCTCTACCTGGTGGTTCAGAGGGACTAACCCTAGTGTTCAATGGACAAGTCCCCCTCATGTTGAAGTCTTGCCAACATAAAAAACACTTCTTCATCTCACCTTTAATTAAAATCCACTTAATAAAGGCTTGTTATATAATGAATTTAGTCCCTAACCATGGATTAAGTTGAGGTATCTTCCTCGGCTTATGTGTTTTCATCTAACATCCTTCTCTTAGGATGGTGTAATGAGTTCACTAATCTTTGATTAGAGATTAAACTCATTACTTAACACTAAATACAAAACCCAAAAACACTTAATAATTACCAAGTAGGTTAATGATCTTAATCCTATATCATCATGGTAATTAAGTTGAGATCTTCATCTCATGCTTAAGTAGGCTCATTATCAAAACTGAAAACACAAAAACAAACAATAAATGTCTCCTCCGAGATTCTTTTCTCATCACATTCACTCTGAAAATGAGAAATTGCTTCTTCCTTCTAATGCAAGACAGTTAGCACTCGAGCCAGATACACTTGAGCATAGGCAAGTAAGCAGTTCACAACAAAATCATCCAGTCTCTTTGAGTCGAACTACGGTGTTCTGACTTCCTCATTGCACGAGAGGATACGTAGGCATAACTTAACAGTTATCGAACAAAAGTCCCCAGGTCTTCCCCCCTCTCCTTCCTCCAGATTTTCTTTTCAAAATCTTAATCTTGAATTCCATATCCTTTTTGCACTGACACTTTGTACATCTTTTTTCCCCTTAGCTTTTATGCACAGTTTAGCACAAACACTACCCCCCTTTAAACACAATCAAGTAAGCGTGGATCCCGTCGAGTACGACAGACGATCTGGGTGCTAATACCTTCCCAGGTCGTAACGAACCCCCTTTCTCAGTTTCTTTGGTTCACAACCGTCTTATCCATAACCTTCCAGGTTTATGCAGCATTACCTTTCCTTCGGGATAAAAATTCCTAGCTGGCGACTCGATTCAACCTCAACCTCCAACATCGCCGACGGTTCGCGTTTGCATCGGGACGAAAGTCCGAGGAGCGACAGTAATCACTTCTCGGGTGGAGCGTACGTGATTGTTTGGATTCATTGGGAATCAATGGGTGGGGGATGATCGTGTCTCAGTAGGAGCGTAAGCGATGCATCCGGTCCGAATCGATGGATATTTGATGAAGTTGGTACCACATTTGCATTGTGTCATTGAGTCACTTTGCATTGATATGAATGAATGGTTGATGTTGTATGATATGATGAGAATGTGTGAATTACTTCTTCATAAATGTTATTTGCACAGTTATATTATGAATCTGTTTCTCACCCCATTGTTGTTTTGTGGCGTATGTGCTTCTTCGGAAGTACAGATAACCCAGGTACCTGAGAAGTTTGGTGTTGCTTGTTCAAGTCTTAGGAGCTCTGATACGTAACGGGGATGGGGACTTTGATCACTTTGTTTTACTTTATTTATATTTTCAGACTTTGTGATAGTTACGTATCGATTTAATAAACTAGGAGAATAGTTTTATGATTTTGAATTATTGTGTCGTTGAGTATGTTAATGTTGAAATATTTAATTTCCGCTGCTTATAAAAGAATGAATGGAACTTTTGTTTGATTTTGAAGTCTGACAACTCACTTTGGTTTTTGTACTCTGATGTTATTGAGTTTTATGTTATAATTTCGAAAATGGGAATAATGGGTGTTATAATTGGTATCAGAGCAGGTCGTTCCAACCGGCCAGATTGAGTCAGTCCTTAGAATAGGAGATTGTTGTGTGTCCTAACCTGAGATGTTTGTTTGTTGTATTAGTATGGCAGGAAGGAATGATGCTGCTCTTGTTGCGGCTATGCAAACCATGGCGCAGACGGTTGAGAACATCGTTCAGGTAGTTCAGGTGGGAGGTGATGCTTAGTCTCGTGCATTGGATCAATTTAGGAGTAACAAACCGCCTAAGTATGAAGGTGGAATTCTGGATCCAGAGACTGCGCAGAAGTGGTTGAAAGTTGTTGAGAAGATCTTCAGAACTATGGGATGCACTGATGATCAAAAGGTGAGGTTTGGTCCTCACATGTTGGAAGGCGAAGTTGAAGTCTGGTGGGACAACAGTCGCCAAAGGTTGGAAGCTGCGGGAACTGCAATTACCTGGGCAATGTTTCGCAGAGAGTTCCTTGAGAAGTATTTCCCGGAAGATGTCTGCAGTGCTAAGGAGATAGAATTCCTAGAGCTGAAACAAGGTAACATGACGGTAGTGGAGTATGCTGCCATGTTTGAAGAGTTGGTGCAATACTGTGCGCACTACAACATTGAGGAAGCTATGACCTCAAAGTGCTTGAAGTATGAGAATGGCTTGCGTCCTGAGATCAAGCAGGGCATTGCTTTCCAGAAGATCAGGAACTATCCAGAACTGGTGAGCAGAAGCCGGATTTATGAAAATGACATACGAGCTTGGATTGCACACTACAAGTCTGTGAATGACAAGAAGGGAAAGCCGAGATTTGGTGGTACTCCTTATAGTGCTCCAGCTGATAAGGGGAAGCAGAAGGATAGTGCTGAGAAGAAGCCAAGTGGGGGAGGAGGTACTCCCGGTAATCTCAAGTGCTACAGATGCCATGGTTTGGGACATCGCGCAAATGAATGTCCTAATGAAGTGAAGAAGTGCTTTAAGTGCGGGAAGCCAGGCCATATGATGGAAGATTGCAGGG
Source organism: Lathyrus aphaca (assembly GCA_963966055.1). Lineage (NCBI taxonomy): Eukaryota > Viridiplantae > Streptophyta > Magnoliopsida > Fabales > Fabaceae > Lathyrus > Lathyrus aphaca. The sequence continues at coordinate 65,553,167 of OZ014523.1, read as the reverse complement.
CGAAGGCGCCTACTTGCTATAATTGTGGAGATCAGGGTCATATCAGCACCAATTGCGAGAAACCGAAGAAGCAGCAGTCAGGCGGAAAAGTATTTGCATTAGTAGGAGCTCAACCTACTAGTGAGGACCGGTTGATCAAAGGTACTTGTGTTATCAATAATATTCCTTTATTTGTGATTATTGATACGGGTGAAACACACTTCTTTATTTCTTTGGAATGTGTAAAGGAGCTAGGAGTGGAACCTTCTCAATTAAGTCGAGGAATGGTTATTGATACTCCATCTATAGGTTCTGTGACTACCACCTTGGTGTGTCGTAAATGTCCTCTAGTTATTTTCGATAGAGAGTTTGGAGTGGATCTTATATGTCTGCCACTCAGTAATCTTGATGTGATTTTGGGTATGAATTGGTTGGAATCCAACCGGGTTTATATTGACTATTTCAGGAAGAGGTTATTGTTTTTGACTCTAGAGGAGGAAGCATTGGCTAGTTCGATTTCTATGAAAGAACTAAGGACTTTGTTAGAAGATGAAGCGAAGATGTTTGCAGTGTTCGCTTCGCTATCTGTTGAATAGACGGTCACTATTGAAGAGTTTTCAGTGGTAAATGAATTCCTAGAAGTGTTTCTTGGTGATATTACAGAGTTGCCTCTGACGCGTGAGGTGGAGTTCTCTATTGATTTGATTCCTGGTACTAGGCCTATTTCTATGGCGTCGTACAGGATGTCTACGACGGAGTTAGCTAAGTTGAAATCTCAGATTGGTGAGTTGCTTGATAAGAAATTTATTAGACCCAGTGTATCACCATGGGTAGCGCCGATGTTGCTAGTGAAGAAGACAGATGGTAGTATGTGTTTATGCATCGATTATCGACAGCGGAATAAAGTGACCATTAAAAACAGATATCCACTTCCTAGGATTGACGATTTAATGGATCAACTTGTTGGAGCTTGTGTTTTTAGCAAAATTAATTTGAGGTCGGGGTATCATCAAATTAGAGTGAAGGAAGAAGATGTTCAGAAAACGGCGTTTAGGACTCGATATGGTCATTATGAGTATGCAGTAATGCCTTTCGGAGTGTCTAATGCGTCGGGAGTATTTATGGAGTATATGAACCGTATATTTCACTCTTACTTGGACCAATTTATTGTAGTATTCATTGATGACATATTGATTTATTCGAAGTCTGAGGAGGATCATGCGGGATATTTGAGAATTGCTCTACAGGTGTTGAAAGATAATAAATTGTTCGCTAAATTCTCCAAATGTGAGTTCTGGTTGAAGACGGTGACTTTTTTGGGACATGTGATATCTGGTGAAGGTATAGCAGTGGATCCTTCAAAGGTCAGTGTTGTGCTTGAGTGAGAACCTCCAAAGATGGTAACAAAAATTAGAAGTTTCCTTGGTCTAGCTGGCTATTATCGAAGATTTATAGAAGGATTTTCTAATTTAGCGTTGCCATTGACTCAGTTAACCCGGAAGAGTCAAGCTTTTATTTGGGATGCAGTCTGTGATAGAAGTTTTGAAGAGTTGAAGAAGAAATTGACTTCGGCACCGGTATTGACTTTACCGAATCCGAGTGAAGCGTTTGTTGTGTATTGTGATGCATCTAAAATGGGTTTAGGTGGTGTGTTAATGCAAGTTGGCAAAGTTGTGGTATATGCTTCAAGACAATTGAGAGTGCATGGGAGGAATTATCCTACTCATGATCTAGAATTGGCTGCAGTAGTGTTTGTGTTAAAATTTGGAGGCATTATCTCTATGGTTCGTGGTTTGAGGTCTTTAGTGACCATAAGAGCTTAAAGTACTTATTTGATCAGAATGAGCTTAATATGAGGCAAAAAAGGTGGTTAGAATTTTTGAAGGATTGCGATTTTAATTTAAGTTACCATCCAGGAAAAGAAAATGTCGTAGCAGATACATTAAGCCGAAAGACAATTCATATGTCGGCTATGATGGTGAGAGAAATGGATTTAATTGAGCAATTTAGAGACTTGAGTATGGTTTGCGAAATGACATCCGAAAGTGTTAAGTTGGGTATGTTACGAATAAATAATGAATTTCTTGATGTGATTAGGGAGGGCCAAAGGCAAGATGTGAAATTGGTGGACATAATGCCTACCGAAGGAAATGATCAAGGCAGTGATTTTAATTTTGATAATAATGGTATTTTGAGATTCAGAGGAAGAATTTGTGTGCCTGAGAGTGTTGAGTTAAAGAAGGCGATTTTGGAGGAAAGCCATCGGAGTAGCTTGAGTATTCACCCATGAGCTACAAAGATGTACCATGATTTTAGAAAATTATTTTGGTGGCACGGTATGAAGAGAGATATCGCGCAGTTTGTTTATGCTTGTTTGATATGTCAAAAATCTAAGGTGGAACATCAAAAGCCGTCGGGGCTAATGCAACCATTAGAAACCCCGGAGTGGAAATGGGATAGTATTGCGATGGATTTCGTGACGGTTTTACCGAATACGGCAAGAGGCTTTTATACTATTTGGGTAGTTGTAGACCGATTAACTAAGTCTGCACATTTTATTCCAATTAACATCAGTTTTCCGTTAACTAAGTTGGCGGAAATCTATATACGGGTTGTTGTGAAATTGCATGGTGTACCGGCTAGTATAGTATTGGATAGAGATCCGCGGTTCACTTCTGAATTTTGGAAGAGTTTGCATGAAGCTTTGGGTTCTAAGTTGAAATTGAGTTCGGCTTATCACCCACAAACGGATGGGCAATCCGAGAGGACTATTCAGTCATTGGAGGACTTGTTAAGAATTTGTTTGTAAGAGAAAGGTGGTGCTTGGGATACTCATTTGTCATTAATTGAGTTTACATACAATAACAGTTACCATTCAAGTATTGGAATGGCACCGTTTGAGGCTTTATATGGTAGAAGATGTAGAACGCTTATGTGTTGGTATGAGACAGGTGAAAATGTTATGCTTGGACCTGCGATTATTCAACAGACTACCGAGACTATTCAAATGATCAAGGAAAAGATGAAAGCGTCTCAGAGTCGAAAGAAAAGTTACCATGATAATAGAAGAAAAGACTTAGCATTCAGTGAAGGTGATCATGTATTATTGAGGGTCAACCCAATGACAGGTGTTGGACGTGCTTTAAAATCTAAGAAGTTGGATCCTAAGTTTATTGGACCGTATCAGATCATGCAGAGAGTGGGCAAAGTTGCTTACAGAGTGGTGTTACCGCCAGAACTTTCGAATCTGCACGAGGTGTTTCATGTGTCGCAGCTCAGGAAATATGTACCTGATCTGTCACATGTTATCCAGAGGGACGAGGTGCAAATTCGTGACAATCTTACGGTGGAGACTTTACCTTTGAGAATTGAAGATCGTAAGATGAAACAACTTCGAGGCAAAGAGATACCTCTTGTGAGAGTAGCTTGGGGAGGAGCTGATGGTGGAAGTGTTACTTGGGAACTGGAGAATAAGATATGGGAAGCATATCCAGAGTTATTCCATTCAGGTATATTTTCGAGGACGAAAATAAATTAAGTGGGGGAGAGTTGTAACGCCTTAATTTTTGATAAGTTAATTTTATAAAATAATATGGAGTTTGGAGTATAATTGGGATAATGATTAAAGAATTATTTTTGTTTTTAAATAATAATATGATAATGAGGTTGTATATTAACATAATATTGATATTTAAATAATAAAATAATTAGTTGGAGGTCTAAGGGGCAATGGTGTAAATTGAGTATGTTATGAAAAGGGAGAACACGATAGATTTCTCATTATCGTGCATTTTAACGAAGAACAGAGAGCTCTGGAGAGAAGGGAAAAGAAGGGGAAAATCAAGGATCGTAGATTCCAAGGTCAAGAATTCGGAAACGCTTCGTCCAATTTCGAGGTAAGGGGGAGAAAGGGTTTATATGGGTGATCTAACATGGAAGGGTAATTGGGAGGTCCTTACTCCTTTAGGGTTTATGAGTTATAATTGGTTTGGATGAAATTGTGATGTTAGATGAATATTATGATGATGAATTATGATTGAATGTGATGAATCCTTGATGCAATTGTGAATAGTATGATGGGTTGTTGGTATATGATTGGGTCTTAATGTTAAATTGCTTGGGTATATGTGTATGATGTGAATTGGGTTATGGGATAATGTTAGATGGTCGGGGAAGATGAAGAGAAACATCATTCTCCTAATTTGATCTGTAAATGTTAGGATAGATGATGGGTTGATTTTAGAGGCATAAGTGATGATAAACTTGACAATTGGACTATTTTGAGTGCTAGGAACGAATTAAAATGAACTGGAATTGGATTTTTGTAGATAGGGGAAAGAAAAGTGATTTTTCGTAAAAAAAAACTGATTTTTGACGCAGAGCCTCTGACACGGGCCGTGTCACACGACACGGGTGGCCGTGTCAGACCCCTGGATAATGATTTTGGGGAGTTTTGGAGAAGTTTGGACTCAGAGGGTGTGACACGGGCCGTGTCACACAACACGGGCGGCCATGTCACCCTTCTGGACTTTGGAAAATGTTGATTTGTGAGCCACGCCTCAGGCCACCTGACACGGGGGGCGTTTCAGGCTTCTGTATTTTAGGATTTTGCGATATTTTAAGTCGGATTTGACTCGTTCTTTCCATTAAGGTTCGTATCATTAGTCTAAGGCTGTGAGAATAAAGTTTAGTAACAATCATAGGACCTGACAACTAAATGTAGAGAATGAATCTTAGATGAGTAAGTGAGTAATATAAACTTGATAATAATGAATTGGTTGGTTTTGACTATGATAGTGTATAATATATGCTTTGTGTACATTATGTGATGAAATGCTTGCTTTCTAATGAGGATCATGAGAATCTTGTTGCTATGACTATATTCATATGTGGTTTGAAACTGTATGTTGTAATCGAGTTTGTGCATATGCATACATGTTGGGGGGTAATTACGTCTCGGGTGGAGCGTACGTGATTGTTTGGATTCATTGGGAATCAATGGGTGGGGGATGATCGTGTCTCAGTAGGCGCGTAAGCGATGCATCCGGTCTGAATTGATGGACATTTGATGAAGTCGGTACATCATTTGCATTGTGTCATTGGGTCACTTTGCATTGGTATGAATGAATGGTTGATGTTATATGATATGATGAGCATGTGTGAATTACTTCTTCATAAATGTTATTTGCACCGTTATATTATGAATCTGTTTCTCACCCCTTTATTGTTTTGTGGCGTATGTGCTTCTTCGGAAGTACAGATAACCCAGGTACCCGAGAAGTTTGGTGTTGCTTGTTCGAGTCTTAGGAGCTCTGATACGTAACGGGGATGGGGACTTTGATCACTTTGTTTTACTTTATTTATATTTTCAGACTTTGTGATAGTTACGTATCGATTTAATAAACTAGGAGAATAGTTTTATGATTTTGAATTATTATGCCATTGAGTATGTTAATGTTGAAATATTTAATTTCCGCTGCTTATAAAAGAATGAATGGAACTTTTGTTTGATTTTGAAGTGTGACAACTCACTTTGGTTTTTGTACTCTGATGTTATTGAGTTTTATGTTATAATTTTGAAAATGGGAATAGTGGGTGTTACACATTATACATCATTCAATCAATCAAATGTCTCACACAATTCATCAACACATGTCATAGATCATTCATTCAATCATATGCAAAGTGACTACATGACACAATGCAAATGCGGTACCAACTCAATAATGTTTCATCAATTCGAACCCCGGATGCATCGCTTACGCTCCTACTGAGACACGATCATCCATGCACCAATGATTCACAATGAATCCGGATAATCACTTACGCTCCATCCGAGACATGATTATCCCACCCACCATACATGCATATGAAAAACTCGATTATGCATACCAAAATACATGCATGAACATAATCATACATAACACGATATTCCTGATCCTTATAAGTTACCACATACCCCATCATATGGGTCACATAAAAATCAGACAATATTCAATACACATTATCAATACAATTCATATGGTTCATCATCAAAAGTTATACAAATCAACATAAGCACATATATCCTTACACACTAACTATCGGTTATCATATCCTATAAACCCTTCATTAATTTCATCCCCAACTATGCCTCATATATTTGCCTAACATAATACGATCCAAATGATCCATTACAAAATCATACAAACCAACACAGGCATATAGAACTTAAACACTAATTATAGTTTGTCGTCTCCAAGGAACTATCCATTAATATTATCCTCAACATCTTAGACTAATGGGACAAGTATCGAACAAGAAATCGAGACAAAACCATCTTAGAATTACCTTATTCTCCAAGAAGTATATTTGAAGAACTTTTCTCTAGTTCATCCTGATGGCATCTCTAAGCCCATCTCCAGTTCCTCCAAGTGGCATCTTTAAGCCCACTCAAGCATATACAACATATCACCAGTATTACTCTATGCACTGGTGAGTGCAAATTTTTGGGCTTTTATGTTCAATCCCCTTCAACCTTCCAGGTCACGAATGGCACATATACCAATCTAACCCCTCAGGTTTCATAAAATTGAACAGGGGCAGCTGTTGCACCCCAAAATTTGCCCTCACAAGTCAAGACTTTGTGTACTAAGAGGTTCACAAGGTTCACAAGACATCTTATGAGGTTCACAAGACATCTTATGAGGTTCACAAGACATCTTATGAGGTTCACAAGGTTCACAGGGTTCACAAGACCTCTCATGAGGTTCACAAGGTTCACAATTAGTCAGAAGATTTGACATTTCCCTCAGACAATGCATCCTCCTAAGCAATGCATCCTAAACTAGGGTTTTGACTTTAATCAGGCTAAATGGACTTCCAAGACTTCAAGTGAGCCTCATAACATCTTATATGTGTTTAAGAATCCCCATGACAAGTTTCAAGACTTTTCCCAAAGGTTTGCTCAGTCAAATGATCAGATAGGTCAAAATCAGTCAAAGCAGTTAAAAAGTCAAACTGAGGTCAACTGTGGTCAAACCAAAGTCAAACTTCATGATTTTTTTGCCAACATCAAGTATGTGAAGTAAAATTCATCATTTGATCAAGGGTTGATCATGATTCATCAAGGATATTTCAGATCATCAAGAATCAGAGGTTTCTAAATTAGGGTTTCCTCAGGAAAAGTCAACTGAACTTTGACCAGCCATAACTTTCACATGCTTCATCAAATTTTTCCCATCCAAATCTCATTTTGAAGGAAATTGAATTCTCTACAACTTGGTGTCTCACAAGCCAAGCCCAAAAATGCTTCATTTGGAAGGTATGAGCTAAGACATTATAGGTCCTTTAAAAAGTCAACAAAAAGTCAACAACTTCAAAAGAGCATAACTTGAGAATGGTAGAGGATATGGACATTAAACTAATGGGGTTGGTTAGAGGACTCTTTAAGCTTTCCAAAATGTCCAATAACACCCTCATAGAATTAAAATTGAAGGATTTGTGCCCTTGCAAAGTTGGGAAATTTTTTAGAAAAATATTGAACAAAAGGGGTCTTAGAATAATTTTTTTCCAAATGGGCCTACCATTGTGCAACCCAATCCTTAAGATATCATCCCACACGACTCAATCCAAGCATTTTCATGATTTTTATTTTTTATTTAGTATTTATTTGAATTTTATTCATTAAAAAGCAAATTAAATCAAAATAAAATATTTAAATAAAATATTTGGATGAGATATTGTTTCTAGAAAGTCATAAACATGGATTGGATCAGATGGATATGAAAATTATGATGATTGTCTTAAGATAGAAAGGTTGTATCAAGGAATATTTGAAATTTAAGGCATGATCTTTTTCAATCTTCCATGATCAAAATATCCAAATAACAGCCCAATATTTTGACCTAATTTCATTTACTACATATACACAAACATAACACAATGCCAAGGACACGATTTTGCTGCCTCAAGAACACTTTACAACTTTAAAAATTTCAAGAGAAAAGAGAGATTCGGTTTTGGACTTAGAGGCTCTCTCAAAGCATTCTAAAGGCTGCAAAACACTCCTTGAACATCACTGATGCTTCCTCAATCATCAAAAGCATCATAATCATGCCCTACTGCATAAACCGAATCACACTTTTTCTTGCATTTTAAATTTTTCGATTTCATATATATCCTTGTTTTAAATAAATTTGATGGTTGATTAATGTTTAATATGATGTTTAAAACGATTCTAGATAGTTTGATTGGAGATTGGATGCAGGAAACGTGAGAAGCCATTGTTAGGGTTTCAGCCAAGTTATTAGGGTTTTATGATAAACCTAATATAAATGATTTTTAAAGACATAAAATGATTTTATGAACTCTGGGAATCATAATGCACTAATCAATTGGAAGAAATTTTGCTGTTTCAATGATGTTTGAATTTCGCAGGTTATGCACATTGAGAAATTCGCAGGTACCTTCGTAGAAGAAAGCGCAAGAAAATTCGTAGGAAATTTGGGGAAGACGAAGGCCAGTGGCGCCAAAATCTGGTTTCAAAATTTGCTTTAATATTTTATTAATCTGTTTGAGGATTATTACACAATTGCGTTGATGGTTCAGTTGGTGAAGGTGTGCGCGTGAGAAGCAAAGGTCCAGGGATCAAATCTCAGTCTCAGCAAGTTTTTTACTTTATTTCATTTATTTTTTCAGGCTAAAAATATAATGATTGGCATCTGTTTGTTATCACCAAGCGCACGCTGGCCCGGTGGTTGTGGAGGCAGGACTCAAAGATTGAAGCCTAGGGCCTGGGTTCGAATCCCAGCCCCAGGTAAGTTTTTTTCCACTTTTTCTTGTTATTTCTATTTAATTTGTTTATATTATAATTAATCTAATAAATTTAAAATGTTAAAAATAAAATGTTCATATTATTTTATTTTATATAATTCAAAATTCATATTTTCAAAAATTAAACTTTATTATTAAAAATATTTAATATTTATTCTATTATTTATTCTATTGTAAATTACAGTTAATATTTATTCTATTATAAATTATTAATATTATGTGATTTACATAAATAAATTAATTAATTAACCCTAAAAACTTTATATGTAAAAAACCTATTTTTTTTTATATAAACCCTAATAATATTTTATAAAACCTAATTATTTTATTAATATATTTGTATATTTATTTTTATAATTTGCTTATATTTAATTAAGTAGTAAATCCACACTTATTTTCCTAAATAATCAAAAAACACCTAATTATAATTATGAATATTAACTTAGGTGTTTGTAAATTTTAAATTTGTATATATTTATTTATAACTTGTTTATATTATTATAGTTTTTTATATAAATAATGTAATTAAGATTGGATTAAATAATTAACTTTAATTTATTTTTTTCTAAACAATTAAAAAAAAATCTTAACTTTATTTTAGTAAATTAACTTACTATTTTTATATATGTACCCAAAATTAAAATATTAGAACTATTAATACTTATTATTTATTTCTTTTATTAAAAAATCTAAAAATAATTATTCATTCAAAATTGAACTTTTAATTTATCATTTATCATTATGCTCTTTCATCTTGTTCTTATTTATTTTATTACTATTAACCCCCTTTATTTATTTATTTATCTATTATGTGATTATTTATTTTATTATTATTACTAACCCATTTAATTATTTATTTATTTACTTATTTATTTTAATTATTTTAATTATTATAATATAATTGTATCCATTATGTAATAGTTGTAGTAATTTTTATTATTTATTTTAAATGCTATGGTTAGTAAAATAGGGAGTGCAAGACATGTTTGTATTAAAAATTGAAATTAGATCATTAATCTTAAAGATAAATATTTGAATTGGTACACTCACACACGTAAGTCGATCCTGGATCGCCATCTCACTTCTTAAGGGTTACCTCTCAAGTTGCCTAAACAAAAGGTCAAGTAAGGTGTAAAGCAAAGTCCCTTCTCTTATATCATCTAGTCCCATAACAGATAAAAAGATCAAGTCCCTTCATGGTTGCCTTCGTAATGATCTTGTCCCTTTCGAATAAAGATGATAAGTCCCATTTGAATTGCTTATACACCTTACAGTTGCCTAAATAACAGATGTCCGTTCACTTGTCCCTCTTACATCCAAGGTAATGACTACCTATTCCTTAATAATAGGGATAGTCTTACCATTGAAAGAACATTTAAGAACAGTAAAGATTTAATCATTAGGGTAGGTTCCTCTTAAGTACGTGCTCACTCATTCAAAAACATTTCATAAACACTTCACATTTTCAAACAATTTTCAAAACAAAGGCTTTATATATATCCGTACATGGATCATTATAAAGTACTTAAGAAAATTTCTAATCACACACTACACTTCTCAAAAACATTTTAAAGTGAGCTAAGTAACTAAGAGCCCATGGATAACCATGGATGTAAAGGGTGCTAACACCTTCCCTTTACATAACCTACCCCCCGAACCCAAAAATCTTTTAAGGTCTTTCCTGTTCTTTTATGCCCTTTCCTTTGGATAAAATAAAAGTCGGTGGCGACTCTTGCTATCCGCAACATTTAAACTAAAGTCAGTTCTCCCACCGTGTTACAGAACTGGCGACTCTGCTGGGGACTTAATAAAAGAGGGGTACCCTTAGGAATTAGATCACTTTAAATTGTTTGCTTTGTTTGCTTTACTTTACTTGTTGGGGCTCTTATGTGTGAAAGATCCTAACCCGGATCTAGTGTACCTTAGGTAAATGGCAATAGACCAAGGAAACTGTACGGCGTATACCGATATGGTTGATCTGGTGGCCATAGTTAGCGTGACTTCTTGGTTGGTGCTTATGTTCCTTAAGTCAAGTTGAGGATAATATGAGGCTGCCATATATTGTCAATACACTAACTAACTTTTAGAACCCTAGTTATCCCATCTTGGCCTTTAGAAAAATAGTGAGATAACCGGCTTTGGTGAAGACTGAAGTTGGTTGATACTCGATACTACGCTCATTGAGATTCTAAACTTGGAGGGTTTTGGTTGGCAAGTAAGTTGCCTACTGAACAACCACCCTTGTGAAGGATCAATGATATTGAGATCCCTTAGAACCTGGTTACTTTATAGGACAGGATGAACCATCTAAACTTCAGGGGAGGGTACTTACCTTTAAACCTCATGCAAGCCCTTAAACCTAGGGCTATTGTGTGACTTGTTTGTGTGTGCCACATGTCTTTGATTGAACATAACATCATAGCATCATCATGCATCATAAGCATAGCATTTTCACTAACCATTTCAAGGACCAAAGGATTTATCTTTGTTCTTTGTTGCAGGTCATGGCTTCTGCTCGTAGAAACACTATCAGGATCAACTTTGTAGGGATATCTGCTAAGCTTAAGGAGTTGGTTTCTCAAGTGTCTGAAAACTCCCAGTTCATCAAGAGACATGGTCACCTACTGGATCTAGTTACTTCAGGGTTCAATGAAGACATGATGAGTGTTCTGTTTCAGTTCTTTGATCCTAAGCACCATTGCTTCACATTCCCAGACTATCAGCTGGTTCCTACAATGGAAGAGTTCTCCAAACTTCTGAGTATACATGTCCTTGATCAGAAACCATTCACAGGTTTGGAAAAGGAGCCTAAACCTTAGGTTATTGCTGCAGCTCTACATCTGAAGAAGTCAGACATTGTTTTAGAAACGAGAAGCGGAGTTAAAGGTATTCTTGCTAAGATGTTGATAGAGAAGGCTCAAGTATTCTTGAAGGCTATGAGCTATGATGCTTTTGAGAAGATCTTAGCCTTGCTGATTTATGGCTTAGTGTTGTTCCCCAATCCAGATCAGTTCATAGACGTTCATGCCATCAACATATTTCTGAGTCACAATCCAGTGCCTACATTGCTTGGAGACATTCTGCACTCTCTTCATACTCGTACTACAAAGGCACGAGGAACTCTGATGTGTTGCATACCTTTGCTATCTAGGTGGTTTATTTCTCACCTTCCTCGATCAATAATGAAGAATGAACAAGGGTTCAGGTGGTCCAAGAGAATCATGTCACTCTCTCATTCAGACATCCATTGGTGCTCCAGATCTATGGAGAATGTCACTATCATTGACCGTTGTGGGGAGTTTCCTAATGTGCCACTTTTAGGCATAAGAGGAGGCATTACCTACAATCCTTCCTTAGCTCTACGTCAGTTTGGTTACGCTCGGAGTGATGGTCCTTATGACATGTTAATTCAGGGTATTGTGTTTGACTACGACAACGATCTTCAAGGTTACCGTCAAAGGTTCATACGAGCATGGGGAAAAGTGAACAAGGTTGACAGCAAGACTCTGGAGCCCAAGTACACTATTCCTATGGAAGCTTACCTCAGATGGGTGCGATCACGTGCTCAGACTCTTATGATGCCATATCCTGCCATCCTGCCAATTACTATGGAGCCTGTTGCTGAAGGGGATACTTCTTATACCATCCTTCACCCAGACATGCCCACTGACATGGAAGACTTACAGAGGTCCTGGATCCAGTTGAAGGAGCAAAGGGATACTTTCGAGGCTCATTACAAAGCAAGTCAAGAAAGAATCCTGGAGCTAACAAAGCAACTTCACAAGGAGCGGAATCTCAACTCATACCTCAACACAAAGAGGAAACGTCCATGGGAGACTTAAAACCCCATTTTTTGTATTTATTTTATTTCATTCTTATTGTAAGCCCAAGGGGCAAACAAATTTATTACTAATAAAAATTTACTTTCTTGTTTGTTTAAGCAAATTTAAATCCTGCGGTCCTTGAAAACATTGCATACGCATTTACATATCATATCACTGCATCACAGGTTTATTGTGCACAGGTTTCTTATCTTCTCGCTGTTTATTTCAGCAATGGCTCTTGAACAAACAGTTAAAGATCTCCAGGCACAAAATGCACGGTTCCAAGAGCTGATCCTGAACTTGTCCAAGGGGCAGGATGAATTGAAGACACTGCTGGCCAAGAAGACTAAGAAGACTAGAAGGTCAGGAGGCCTGATCAACATGGGAAGAAGGTTCAGAGGTCCTGTCAAGACCAAAGAACAGGTTGAAGATTATGAGTCTGAAGAGTCTGAGAAAGAAGGAGGCAGTCTCCATAATACCATGGGGGACTCTGATTCTGAAGCTAATTACTATCATGAGCCTAATGAAGATAAGTTCAAGATGCTGGTGGATAGAATGGATGCTATGGAATTGCAAAAGTCTTCTGGGTTGGATTTTGAAGACCTGAGTTTGATATCTGGGGTGGTCATACCCATTGGTTTCAAGGTTCCTACTTTCGTTGTTTATGATGGTGTCTCTTGTCCCAAGCTGCACTTGAGGTCTTATGTCCGGAGAATCCAACCTCATACTGCTGATAAGAAGTTGTGGATCCATTTCTTCCAAGAGAGCTTATCTGGAGCACAATTGGAATGGTACTATCAGTTGGAGAGTGTCAACATCCGTGATTGGAATGATCTGGCTGAAGCCTTCTATAAGCAATATCAATACAATGCTGATCTAGCCCCGACTCGCATGCAACTACAAAGCATGTCTATGGGTGCTAAAGAAAATTTCAAGGAGTATGCTCAAAAGTGGAGAGATTTGGCTGGTAGAGTGCAACCCCCTCTAACTGACAGGGAGTTAGTGGATATGTTCATGTGTACGTTGAATGGTCCTTTTTACAGTCATCTCATTGGAAGCTCATCATCTGGATTCACTGAGTTGATAATGACAGGAGAGCGCGTAGAAAGTGGTATAAGGAGTGGCAAGATCCAAGTGGGTGCTTCTTCTTCAAATACTGCAAAGAAGCCTCTTAGTGGGAAGAAAGAGTCAAATGTTGTTTATGGTCAACCTGATCGTAATAGGAGGCATCAATCTGTAAGTGCAGTTCATATCTCCAATCTTACTCCTGCAACACCAGAGCCACCCCAGGGCAATCAACAGAGGCCTAGAAGACAGTTCACCAAGCTCAACATGTCAATGGCCCAAGCCTTGCAACACTTGTTGAAGGGTGAACTTATCACTTTGAGGGACCCTCCTCAGAATCCCAATGTTACCTCTCTCAGGTACAATCCTAATGCACGATGTGCATATCATTCAAATTGTCAGGGACATGATACCAATAGTTGCTGGGTATTGAAGAATAAGATTCAGGATATGATTGATGCTGGAGAGATTGAGTTCGACCCTCCGGGTACTCCAAATGTGATTACTGCTCCCATGCCAAATCATGAAAAGACTGTCAATGCCATTGATGAAGTTTCATATATTTCCTCAGTTGCAGATTTAACTACACCATTGTCTGTTATTAAGAAGAAGTTAGTACAAGCTGGGTTCTTTCCAGGTTGTCATGAAGATTGTGTCTATTGTGCTTATAAGCCGGATAGTTGCTGGAGGTTGAAGGACGAAATTCAACGCCTCATGAATAATTACACCATAGTGTTTGAGTGGACCCCACCTTCTGTGGAGAGTATGGTTGATCATATAACTAAAGGTGCGAAGGTTGAAGAGGTGGATATGGTTGATAAAGTGCCGGTGAGGATTACTTCCAAGGGTCCTGTCAAAATCACTCATAAGGGTCCAATTAAGATTACTGTTGAAGGCCCTGTGAAGATTGTTGCTGAAGCTAGAGTGGCTCCTATGATCATTACCACTCATGGTCCTATTCCGTACACTTCTGATAAAGCTGTGCCTTGGCATTATGGTTCCGATGTTTATATCCATGGTGTTAAGCAGGAACCCTTGGCTGATACGCCTGTTGCTGATGAAAACCTTGATGTTGATAATATTGCTGGATCTAGTAAGATCACACGAAGTGGAAGAATTTTCTCTCCTCCAGTTACCTCCAAGAATGCAGTTACTCCAGCTACTGCTTCTACTGCTGATGCTCGGGGCAAAGGTCCTGTTATTGAACCTATACAATTTGATGTGCCAGCTGCTGATGATCTTGCTAAGTAGATGGAAGAAGTACTGAAGATCATTCGTAAGAGTGATTATGACATTATTGACCAATTGGGGCATACTCCCTCCAAAATTTCTATGTTGTCTTTATTGTTGTGTTCCGAGGCTCATGCCAAAGCATTGATTAAATTCTTGAAGACTGCTCATGTACCAAATGAAATTTCTGTAGACCAGTTTGAAAATTGTGTTGCACACTTGACCTATGATAATGGGTTAGGTTTCTCCAATGCTGATTTGACTCCGGCCAAGAGGGATCATAACAGGGCTCTACATATCTCTATTGAATGTAGGGGCACTACCCTGTCACATGTGTTAATAGACAATGGTTCTTCGTTGAATGTGTTGCCAAAAGAAGTTCTGAATAAGCTTAGTCCTGAAGATGCTGTGTTGAAGCCCAGTAATATAGTGGTGAAGGCTTTTGATGGTTCAAGAAGAGTGGTGCATGGAGAAATTGATCTCCCAATCAAAGTAGGTTCTCAGGTCTTCAATGCTACTTTTTATGTAATGGATATTTGTCCTTCGTATTCTTGTTTGCTTGGGCGTCCTTGGATCCATGGGGCAGGTGCTGTAACCTCAACCTTACATCAGAAGCTGAGATATCCAGTAGAAGGAAAAGTTGTCACTGTTTACGGAGAGGAAGGATATATAGTTAGCCATGTGAACACCTTTAAATATCTTGAAGTGGAAGGTGAATATGTTGAAACTCCATGCCAGACGTTTGAAGTAGTTCCTTGGGTTGTTAATAATTATGAAGCTCCTCCTGTTGTCAAGAAAGTTCCTGTGGTCACCAGAGTACCTCCTACAATGGCCTCCCTCAAAGATGCTAGAGCTGTGGTGGATGAAGGTGGTTGTACTATTTGGGGTCAGCTTCCTGACATTCCTTACAAATCTGAAAAATTTGGTTTGGGTTTCACTGCAGAGTCCCAGAAGGTTGTTCGTCGTGCTCGTGCTGTTCGTATCACCAATCAGGGGATTATGAAAGATCAGATCAATGTTGTGGGTGACTATGATGAAGACTACAACTTGGATGCTTAGATTTTTCCTACTGTGGGTGCTGGGCTCAATAACTGGAAAGCTGAAGATGTTATTCCTATCTCCTTTAGTCAGGAGTAAATACTATTACTGTGTTGTTACTTTTTTAAAATTTGTAATCTTTTGAACAATTGAACTCTTAAGCCTTGTGCCTTACCCAGGGCACAATGGTGTGCTTGTTACAGGATGTCATTTCATTTGCATACTTCATTCAATAAAAATCAGTGGACGTTTCGTTTCCGTAAATATTGTGTTCCTTGTCTTTTCTTTTCTTTTATTTTTGTTTTATCAGCTACGTGTTCTTACACACACCCACATCACTAAAATGCAGATCCTCATCCACTCTGGATCCTGTTGATAACAGTTCTACTATTGCCAATTATAATTTCGAGAATCCAATCTATCAAGTTGAAGATGGAAATGAGGACGATTGTGAAGTACCTGTAGAGCTTGCTAGGTTGTTGCAACAAGAAGAGAAAGCTATACAGCCACATGAAGAGCCAATCGAAGTTGTGAATCTGGGAACTGAAGAAAATAGGAAAGAGGTCAAGATAGGGGCTGAATTAGAGGATAGTGTCAAGAGCAGATTGATTCAGATGTTACATGATTATGTGGAGATCTTTGCTTGGTCCTATGAAGATATGCCAGGGTTGGATACAGACATTGTGGTTCACCGTTTACCAGTGAAAGAAGACTGTCGTCCAAAGAAGCAGAAGGTTCGTCGTATGCGTCCTGAAATGTCAGAGAAGATTAAGGCAGAGGTAATGAAACAGTTTGATGCAGGGTTCTTAGCTGTGACTTCTTATCCTCAGTGGGTTGCAAATGTGGTGTCGGTACCTAAGAAAGATGGTAAGGTACGTATGTGTGTAGATTACAGGGATTTGAACAAGGCTAGCCCCAAAGATGACTTTTCACTTCCTCATATTGATGTTCTGGTAGACAACACTGCTCAGCATAAAGTATTCTCTTTCATGGATGGTTTCCCTGGTTACAATCAAATCAAGATGGCACCTGAAGATATGGAGAAGACAACATTTGTTACACAGTGGGGCACCTTTTGCTACAAGGTAATGCCATTTGGTTTGAAGAATGCAGGAGCAACATATCAGCGTGCTATGGTGGCTTTGTTTCATGATATGATTCATCATGAGATAGAGGTGTATGTGGATGATATGATAGCCAAATCCCAGAATGAAGGGCAACATCTTAATCATCTGCATAAGTTGTTTGAGAGATTGAAGAAGTACAAGTTGAGATTGAACCCAAACAAATGTACTTTTGGAGTTAGATCTGGTAAACTCCTGGGTTTCATTTTCAGTGGAAAAGGTATTGAAGTAGATCCTGTAAAAGTGAAAGCTATACGAGAGATGCCATCTCCCCGTACTGAGAAGGAAGTTAGAGGTTTCTTGGGACGATTGAATTACATTGCAAGATTTATTTCCCAATTAACTGACACCCGTGAGCCAATCTTCAAGTTGTTGAAGAAAGATCAGGTGATGGAATGGAATGATGAATGCCAGACTGCCTTTGATGAAATCAAGAAATATCTTCTAGAACCTCCAATTTTGATGCCACCAGTTAATGGAAGACCTTTGATCATGTACTTAACAGTGTTAGACAACTCAATGGGGTGTGTGTTGGGGCAACATGACGAGTCTGGTCGAAAAGAGCTGGCAATATACTACCTTAGCAAAAAGTTTACCGACTGTGAAACAAGATACTCACTGCTCGAGAAAACTTGTTGCGCTTTGGCATGGGCTGCTCACCGACTAAGACAATATATGTTGACTCATACTACCTTATTGATTTCAAATATGGATCCAATCAAGTACATATTCGAGAAACATGCTCTCTCCGGAAGAATAGCTAGATGGCAAATGATCTTAACAGAATATGATATACAATATACTACTCAGAAGGCCATTAAAGGAAGTGTTGTAGCTGATCATTTGGCTCATCAAGCAGTGGATGATTATCAGTCAATGAGTTTTGAGTTCCCTGATGAAGACATTATGATTATTACTAAAGAACCTGGACAATATGACGGACCTGAACAAGGATCCCGATGGACTATGGTTTTTGATGGAGCTTCTAATGTGCTTGGTAATGGTGTTGGTGTTGTAATCAGTTCCCCTGAAGGTTGTCATACCCCGATTACTGCCAGACTTTGTTTCTATTGTACTCATAATATGGCTGAGTATGAGGCATGTATCCTGGGTATCAAAGCTGCCATTGATATGAAGATTAAGTTCCTTGACGTGTATGGAGATTCAGCCCTGGTAGTAAGTCAGATCAAAGGAGATTGGGATACCAAGCATGATAATCTCATTCCATACAGAGAGCATGTGTTGTCGTTGATCCCACATTTCAAAGAGATTACCTTTGGACATATTCCACGAAGAGAAAATCAGTTGGCAGATGCATTAGCCACCATGGCATCCATGTTTGAGATTAGCTGGGATGATGAAGCTCCCAAGATTACTATTGATAGATTTGAGAAGCCTGCATACTGCAATGAGATTGACACTGAAGAAGCAGATGAGAAGCCTTGGTTATATGAAGTGAAAAAATATCTTGAAGCTCAGGAATTCCCTGAAGGGGCATCTGTCAAAGATAGGAAGTTTCTGAGGAGGTTTTCTGCTAAGTTTTTCTTGAGTAATGGAATTTTGTACAAGCGCAATCATGATTCAACCTTGCTTCGGTGTGTGGATAAGAAGGAAGCAACAGAGATTATGGAAGATATGCATGATGGGATCTTTGGCACTCATTCTAGTGGCCATACTATGGCAAAGAAGATATTGAGAGCAGGTTACTATTGGTCTACCATGGAAGCTGACTGCTATCAACATTCCAGAACATGTCATAAGTGTCAAATCTATGCTGATAAAGTACATATACCTCCATCACCATTGATTGTGTTGACTGCTCCTTGGCCTTTTGCCATGTGGGGCATTGATATGATTGGTGAGATCAAGCCTACTGCTTCTAATGGGCATCGTTTCATCCTGGTCGCTATTGATTACTTCACGAAGTGGGTAGAGGCAGCTTCATTTGCATCTGTTACCAAGAATGTTGTGGCTCGATTCATTAAGAATAATCTCATATGTAGGTATGGCATACCTGAAAGGATTATCACAGATAATGGCTCTAATCTGAACAACACTATGATTACTGATCTTTGCACGCAGTTCAAGATTAAGCATCACAACTCTTCTCCGTATCGTCCAAAGATGAATGGGGCAGTTGAAGCTGCTAACAAGAATATCAAGAAAATTATACAGAAGATGACTGTCACTTATAAGGATTGGCATGAGATGTTACCATTTGCTCTTCATGGTTATCGTACTACAATACGTACTTCAACAGGGGCAACTCCATTCTCCTTAGTATATGGTATGGAAGCAGTACTGCCCATTGAAGTTCAAATTCCCTCCTTAAGAATCATGAAGGATGCAGGTTTGGATGAAGATGAGTGGATTCAGACTCGACTTGACCAGATAAATTTGATTGATGAGAAGAGGTTAGCAGCTGTTTGTCATGGCCAGATGTACCAGAAACGAATGATCAAAGCTTTTAACAAGAAGGTTAAGCCAAAGGTATATCAGGCTGGTGACTTGGTAATCAAGCGTATCATATTACCACAGGGTGATCCTAGGGGCAAGTGGACTCCTACATATGAAGGACCATTTGTGGTTAAAACAATGTTCTCAGGAGGTGCCATGATACTTACTACTATGGATGGTGAGGACTTCCCGCAGCCTGTAAACGCAGACATAGTTAAAAAATACTACGCATAAAAAGAGACCCGCTAGGTTGACTGGCCTAGGCAAAAATAAGGGCATCCCGGCGAACCAAAAGGGTTCGGGCAAAAATTAGGGATATATAAAAAAAATGTACACCCGACAAGTCGAAAACCTGAAAAGGTGGCTTGGGCAAAAAAGGGTATCCCGGTGGATTGAAAACCTGAAAAGGCAATCCAGGCAAAAGTTAGGGATTAAAGCGTATGACTATGTCTCGTTTGGATCACCCATGAAACTACCACCAGTTGTGCTACTTACCCAAGTTCAAACAGATAAGGATCAATCCAATCATTTCCGTCTCGACAACAGAAGATGAGATACTTGAAGATAATGGCAATAGTAGAATTGAAACTCAATAGGATTATTTCTCACATAGCTGATTTTCCTTGTTTTGTAAAAATTATTATGACGAATTCCTCTTACTAGGATTTCTGTCTCCTTGTAAAAACTTGTCTATGTATAGGTCACTTTGTGATATAAATAAAATTCCATCTTTGAATCCAGATTTACTTTTACCCTATTTACATAAGCGAAACGTCCATTGGTTGTGTTTGAATGTATGTATGCTTTTGAATATGATTGATGTTTACCAGAAATGCATAAAATGCTTAATATGATTGATGTTTACCAGAAATGCATGAAAATGCAGTAATAGTATTTACTAAGGACGAACGAGGGAAGGAATTCAACGAAGCTTCGCCGGTTCATCCCTATCAGACAGCTACAAGTCCCCCAGTAGGATAAATCCATCTTCATAAGCACTTCGAGTCACATCTCCCCTAGAATTTATATCCATCTCTTTTATCCTCAAACGGATAGTCGGGAATTTATTCTTCCAATAGGAGTACGACGAACGAAGATGGGAGGTTATGGATACCTTACTATCAAACAAAGACAGGAGGTTATGAATACCTTACTATCGAACGAAGACGGGAGGTTATGGATACCTTACTATCAAACGAAGACGGGAGGTTATGGATACCTTATTATCAAACGGAGACAGGAGGTTATGAGTACTATATTACCAAACAAGACGAGTTCCTTATATTCTTCAACAACGAATCGGGATTTATTTTCCCTGGTCAGCAGTTGTTATTCGAAGATATCCGGACGCTTCCACCTGCATGATGCATACATACATCATTTACATCATACCATAACATACATATCCATAAATGCATAATACATTACTTAAGTGCATCATACTATACATGCATACATAATGCATAAACTAATATTATCTTGCAGAATGTTATATACATCATGATATTTGTATCAAACTAATCTTGTTTTTCAGATTAACTCTCCAGCAGACAAACTTCATCAAACACTTGTTACCTTGGGCCATTGTTTATCCACCCAAAGGTTATCTCATTATCTTGGGACGTCGTTTATCTTCCCGAGGGCTATCTTGAGACGTCGTTTATCTTCTCAAAAGCCATATCATTACTTTGGGCCGTTGTTTATCTTCCCAAAAGTTATACCTTACCTTGGGCCGTTGTTTATCCTCCCAAGTACCCTATCATGACTTTGGGCCGTTGTTTATCTTCCCAAAAGTGATACCCTCACCTTGGGCCGTTGTTTATCTTCCCAAAGGTAATGTTGGGACGTTGTTTATCTTCCCAAAAGACTATATCTTCATACTTTGGATTACCTTATTCTCCAAGAAGTATATTTGAAGAACTTTTCTCTAGTTCATCCTGATGGCATCTCTAAGCCCATCTCCAGTTCCTCCAAGTGGCATCTTTAAGCCCACTCAAGCATATACAACATATCACCAGTATTACTCTATGCATTGGTGAGTGCAAATTTTTGGGCTTTTGTGTTCAATCCCCTTTAACCTTCCAGGTCACGAATGAAAAATATACCAATCTAACCCCTCAGGTTTCAGAAAATTGAACAGGGGTAGCTGTTGCACCCCAAAATTTGCCCTCACAAGTCAAGACTTTGTGTACTAAGAGGTTCACAAGGTTCACAAGACATCTTATGAGGTTCACAAGACATCGTATGAGGTTCACAAGGTTCACAGGGTAAGACCTCTCATGAGGTTCATGAGGTTCACAAGGTTCACAATTAGTCAGAAGATTTGACATTTCCCTCAGACAATGCATCCTCCTAAGCAATGCATCCTAAACTTGGGTTTTGACTTTAATCAGGATAAATGGACTTCCAAGACTCCAAGTGAGCCTCATAACATCTTATATGTGTTTAAGAATCCCCATGACAAGTTTCAAGACTTTTCCCAAAGGTTTGCTCAGTCAAATGATCAGATAGGTCAAAATCAGTCAAAGCAGTTAAAAAGTCAAACTGAGGTCAACTGTGGTCAAACCAAAGTCAAACTTCATGATTTTTTTGCCAACATCAAGTATGTGAAGTAAAATTCATCATTTGATCAAGGGTTGATCATGATTCATCAAGGATATTTCAGATCATCAAGAATCAGAGGTTTCTAAATTAGGGTTTTCTCAAGAAAAGTCAACTGAACTTTGACCAGCCATAACTTTCACATGCTTCATTAAATTTTTCCCATCTAAAGCTCATTTTGAAGGAAATTGAATTCTCTACAAATTTGTGTCTCACAAGCCAAGCCCAAAAATGCTTCATTTGGAAGGTATGAGCTAAGACATTATAGGTCCTTTAAAAAGTCAACAAAAAGTCAACAACTTCAAAAGAGAATAACTTGAGAATGGTAAAGGATATGGACATGAAACAAATGGGGTTGGTTAGAGGACTCTTTAAGCTTTCCAAAATGTCCAATAACACCCTCATAGCATTAAAATTGAAGGATTTGTGCCCTTGCAAAGTTGGGAAATTTTTGAGAAAAATATTGAACAAAAGGGGTCTTAGAATCAATTTTTTCCAAATGGGCCTACCATTGTGCAACCCAATCCTTAAGATATCATCCCACACGAACCAATCCAAGCATTTTCATGATTTTTATTTTTTATTTAGTATTTATTTGAATTTTATTCATTAAAAAGCAAATTAAATCAAAATAAAATATTTAAATCAAATATTTGGATGAGATATTGTTTCTAGAAAGTCATAAACATGGATTGGATCAGACGGATATGAAAATTATGATGATTGTCTTAAGATAGAAAGGTTGTATCAAGGAATATTTGAAATTTAAGGCATGATCTTTTTCAATCTTCCATGATCAAAATATCCAAATAACAGCCCAATATTTTGACCTAATTTCATTTACTACATATACACAAACATAACACAATGCCAAGGACACGATTTTGCTGCCTCAAGAACACTTTACAACTTTCAAAATTTCAAAAGAAAAGAGAGATTCGGTTTTGGACTTAGAGGCTCTCTCAAAGCATTCTAAAGGTTGCAAAACACTCCTTGAACATCACTGATGCTTCCTCAATCATCAAAAGCATCATAATCATGCCCTACTGCATAAACCGAATCACACTTTTTCTTGCATTTTAATTTTTTCGATTTCATATATATCCTTATTTTAAATAAATTTTGATGGTTGATTAATGTTTAATATGATGTTTAGAACGATTCTGGATAGTTTGATTGGAGATTGGATGCAGGAAACGTGAGAAGCCATTGTTAGGGTTTCGGCCAAGTTATTAGGGTTTTATGATAAACCTAATATAAATGATTTTTAAAGACATATAATGATTGTATGAACTCTGGGAATCATAATGCACTAATCAATTGGAAGAAATTTTGCTGTTTCAATGGTGTTTGAATTTCGCAGGTTATGCACATTGAGAAATTCGCAGGTACCTTCGTAGAAGAAAGCGCAAGAAAATTCGTAGGAAATTTGGGGAAGACGAAGGCCAGTGGCGCCAAAATCTGGTTTCAAAATTTGCTTTAATATTTTATTAATCTGTTTGAGGATTATTACACGTTGATGGTTCAGTTGGTGAAGGTGTGCGCGTGAGAAGCAAAGGTCCAGGGATCAAATCCCAGTCTCAGCAAGTTTTTTGCTTTATTTCATTTATTTTTTCAGGCTAAAAATATAATGATTGGCATCTGTTTGTTATCACCAAGCGCACGCTGGCCCGGTGGTTGTGGAGGCAGGACTCAAAGATTGAAGCCTAGGGCCTGGGTTCGAATCCCAGCCCCAGGTAAGTTTTTTTTTCCACTTTTTCTTGTTATTTCTATTTAATTTGTTTATATTATAATTAATCTAATAAATTTAAAATGTTAAAAATAAAATGTTCATATTATTTTATTTTATATAATTCAAAATTCATATTTTCAAAAATTAAACTTTATTATTAAAAATATTTAATATTTATTCTATTGTAAATTATAGTTAATATTTATTCTATTATAAATTATTAATATTATGTGATTTACATAAATAAATTAATTAATTAACCCTAAAAACTTTATATGTAAAAAATCTAATTTTTTTATATATAAACCCTAATAATATTTTATAAAACCTAATTATTTTATTCATATATTTGTATATTTATTTTTATAATTTGCTTATATTTAATTAAGTAGTAAATCCACACTTATTTTCCTAAATAATCAAAAAAACCTAATTATAATTATGAATATTAACTTAGGTGTTTGTAAATTTTAAATTTGTATATATTTATTTATAACTTGTTTATATTATTATAGTTTTTTTATATAAATAATGTAATTAAGATTGGATTAAATAATTAACTTTAATTTATTTTTTTCTAAACAATTAAAAAAAATCTTAACTTTATTTTAGTAAATTAACTTACTATTTTTATATATGTACCCAAAATTAAAATATTAGAACTATTAATACTTATTATTTATTTCTTTTATTAAAAAATCTAAAAATAATTATTCATTCAAAATTGAACTTTTAATTTATTATTTATCATTATGCTCTTTCATCTTGTTCTTATTTATTTTATTACTACTAACCCCCTTTATTTATTTATTTATCTATTATGTGATTATTTATTTTATTATTATTACTAACCCATTTAATTATTTATTTATTTACTTATTTATTTTAATTATTTTAATTATTATAATGTAATTGTATCCATTATGTAATAGTTGTAGTAATTTTTATTATTTATTTTAAATGCTATGGTTAGTAAAATAGGGAGTGCAAGACATGTTTGTATTAAAAATTGAAATTAGATCATTAATCTTAAAGATAAATATTTGAATTGGTACACTCACACACGTAAGTCAATCCTGGATTGCCATCTCACTTCTTAAGGGTTACCTCTCAAGTTGCCTAAACAAAAGGTCAAGTAAGGTGTAAAGCAAAGTCCCTTCTCTTATATCATCTAGTCCCTTAACATATAAAAAGATCAAGTCCCTTCATGGTTGCCTTCGTAATGATCTTGTCCCTTTCGAATAAAGATGATAAGTCCCTTTGAATTGCTTATACACCTTACAGTTGCCTAAATAACAGATGTCCCTTCACTTGTCCCTCTTACATCCAAGGTAATGACTACCTATTCCTTAATAATAGGGATAGTCTTACCATTGAAAGAACATTTAAGAACAGTAAAGATTTAATCATTAGGGTAGGTTCCTCTTAAGTACGTGTTCACTCATTCAAAAACATTTCATAAACACTTCACATTTTCAAACAATTTTCAAATCAAAGGCTTTATATATATATATCCGTACATTGATCATTATAAAGTACTTAAGAAAATTTCTAATCACACACTACACTTCTCAAAAACATTTTAAAGTTAGCTAAGTAACTAAGAGCCCATGGATAACCATGGATGTAAAGGGTGCTAACACCTTCCCTTTACATAACCTACCCCCCGAACCCAAAAATCTTTTAAGGTCTTTCCTGTTCTTTTATGCCCTTTCCTTTGGATAAAATAAAAGTCGGTGGCGACTCTTGCTATCCGCAACATTTAAACTAAAGTCAGTTCTCCCACCGTGTTACAGAACTGGCGACTCTGCTGGGGACTTAATAAAAGAGGGGTACCCTTAGGAATTAGATCACTTTAAATTGTTTGCTTTGTTTGCTTTACTTTACTTGTTGGGGCTCTTATGTGTGAAAGATCCTAACCCGGATCTAGTGTACCTTAGGTAAATGGCAATAGACCAAGGAAACTGTACGGCGTATACCGATATGGTTGATCTGGTGGCCATAGTTAGCGTGACTTCTTGGTTGGTGCTTATGTTCCTTAAGTCAAGTTGAGGATAATATGAGGCTGCCATATATTGTCAATACACTAACTAACTTTTAGAACCCTAGTTATCCCATCTTGGCCTTTAGAAAAATAGTGAGATAACCGGCTTTGGTGAAGACTGAAGTTGGTTGATACTCGATACTACGCTCATTGAGATTCTAAACTTGGAGGGTTTTGGTTGGCAAGTAAGTTGCCTACTGAACAACCACCCTTGTGAAGGATCAATGATATTGAGATCCCTTAGAACCTGGTTACTTTATAGGACAGGATGAACCATCTAAACTTCAGGGGAGGGTACTTACCTTTAAACCTCATGCAAGCCCTTAAACCTAGGGCTATTGTGTGACTTGTTTGTGTGTGCCACATGTCTTTGATTGAACATAACATCATAGCATCATCATGCATCATAAGCATAGCATTTTCACTAACCATTTCAAGGACCAAATGATTTATCTTTGTTCTTTGTTGCAGGTCATGGCTTCTGCTCGTAGAAACACTATCAGGATCAACTTTGTAGGGATACCTGCTAAGCTTAAGGAGTTGGTTTCTCAAGTGTCTGAAAACTCCCAGTTCATCAAGAGACGAATTACCCTGTCGAACAGACAGGGTCACAATATGATCAACATTAAACACTTAACAAAAAGTAAAACATTGTATTATTAAACCGGCCAAAACGACCGGTGAAGTACATGAAAAAAAACAAAATAGAGCACAGGCCGAAAAGAATAAAGGCACGTAGGCCAGACCTACTCGTTACCCTCTTTGTCATCCTTTTCTTCCCCCGAACCAGCTTCAGGGCAAGTGATCTCCCTGCCAACCACTCCATAGTTGAAGGCAGTCCCTTCAGTGACGAGCCCGGGGTTGACGATCTTGAGATGATCGGTAGTGTTATCAAATACCTCTTAGAAGACCCCGACAACATCCCTCTCGAGCTCCCTGATCCGGCCAATCAGGTCACCCCGGTTCTTCAGAGCCAGCTCCCCTCACACTCATCTTCCCCAGGAAGAGCCATCTTCTCCAACACCTCAACCCTTAAACAGAGACGCTCATTCTCTGCCAAGGCCTCAGAAAAGTCGGCCTCTTGCTCTTTCAACTTGTTATTCTCCTCGACCAAGGTCTCACACTCGTGTTCACCTCATCCAGCTCCGATTTCAGCCCCTCCTGGAGTTTGTACTCCTCTTTGTAATTATCCAAGTTCTGGGAGAGCTGATTCTTCTTGGCAGTGACAGTCTGGAGTCCTCCTTCGCACCCATCAATGCAGATAGTGAGAAAGTATTGTCAGACAGGACCAGGGTCGTCTCCATGACCTTGATCACCGCAGCAACATCCTGAGTTAGGCTGGCATGCCTGTTCGTCGCCTCTTGGTCGAGGATGGCCTTGATCTCAGCAGACATCACCGTGATGAAGCCTTCCAAGCTAAAAGCTTCTTGATCTGTATAGCAGGGGGAGAAGGTAAGCCCCTTAGTTTTTAGGTAGACCTCTGGGTGCATCAACTTATTAATCCAACGGACCCTCTGGACGGGGACGTTTGGGGATGGGAGAATCTTCCAGAAAAATAGTGTTGTCTGGCATCACAGTTACAGTCGAAGATTCCCGCCGGGAAGAATGCGGAGTGGGATTGGCGCTCCCAGAACCATCGGCCACATGATCAGTGACCATCTGTTGGACGCAACCCTTTCTCTTTTTCTTTTCTTTGGTTGGGGCTCCAGCCTGTTTGGCCAACTTCAATGCTCGCTCCTGGAGTGTGGGCATTTTACCTGCAAAATGAACAAGTCGGTAAGGCAGATCAAAAAATAAAAATAAAAGAGACAGTTGGGGATAAGCTACCTAGAAGTCGGAGGGCTTCCTCGTCCGACTTACACTCGAGCACAACCCTAGTGTTAATTAGCCGAGCTCTAAGACGGGAAATCTGTCGTTGCCTAATATTAGGTTATTCAGTCGATCTACCCAAGTCGTGGACCTGAAACTCCGGACGTAAGCCACCGACTTTTTGTAAGCCAGCTTCTCCTCGGCCCCCAGGTTCTCATGTTTTACCCTGTAATGGCTGGTCGACAAATAAAAATGGTTCGGCCTCCACTTGAGAGCAACCTTCGACACTAAGTGTTCCCCACCATCCGGCTTCCGTCGCCTGATATATAGGTTGTCGAGGGCCTGTTGGGTGATGGGTTTCACCGTATACCACCTGTCCTTGAAGTTCCTGACAAAATCGTGATAGGTCTTGAATAGCCTTGAAGGCTTCTTGAAAGAGACCCAGCTGTGTTGACCTTCGCTTCCCAACCGTTGTATGTGGAAGACTCTAAAAAAGAGGGGCAGAGTACAGCCAATCCCAAGGTGTTGGCATACCAGTTCAAAAGCCCGAATGAACGATATCGCGTTGGGATGGAGCTGCGAGGGCGTAAGTCTAAGCCACCCAAAAAACCCCATCTGGAAGTCATTGAAGGGGATTCGTATCCCCGCTTCCCGGAAAGCAAACTTATACATTACAAATCATTTTCCCCAGAAACGCGAGCAGATCCGCTGCTCGGGGAGGGGCGTGTAACACTACTAATTCGGAGGCTCGTTGGGACCCACGTCCTCGACTATCGCATGCGCTATGGTGTGGTCATCTATAAAGAAGGACTCCGTCTCCAGTGGCTCATCGGAAACCCATGAAAGATCTTCACTCTCAGACGAAGATGGCGCGCTCCCCTCCACGGAACGTCCCTGGTCTGTTGTACCTGAAAAACAGAAGGAACAAGTGAATTCGATGTCGCATCAAATCCACACTTCCACCGCAGTTCAAGTGATAGGGCGAGGGGATCAATATCCGACACACGTGATTTCCCGAAGCATTCAAAGAATGCTCGTAAACCCCAAGAGACATATGAAGGTTTCGTCCAGGAAATTCAAACAATGCCTGGCACATTCAAAGAACTCATAAAGATTATGCTCGGGACATTCAAAAGATGCCCAAGACATTTACCTAAATCTCCTATTTTCTGCTCGGCGTATGGATGTCACGCCCGGGACATTCATCCAAAATCCTAAAGAAATCCTCCTAAGAACATGCATTCTACCTACGACGACATGAAACTAACTAATATAACTAACTAATCAAACCCAAAATTTCCAGAAAAGGGAGTCAGAATGTTACCTGTCATGATTCTGATGATATGATATTGGCAGTGGACGACGGTGACGGTGGCAGTTGTACTAACGGGAGAGAATTTGGATATCAAGTAAGACGTCTGAGGAGAGAAAAGGGAAAATTAGAATGGTCCCCTCACTCATCCTTTTATATACGTCACATGAAAGAGCGCACCCTAGGAAATCGTTACCTAGATTCCCTAGGGCGGCCTGCATTTAATGCATAGAAGACGAAACGACACGCATTAAAGGAAGAGGACACGTCACCCTAGGGAATTCCAAAGGGCGGAAAGCATGTGTTATGCCCTCAACATCAAAAGAGTATTGGCACCATGACATCCTCCTCGACCAAGACAGACGCTCACAGATCCCAGACACTAGAACGCGTCTCAACTTTCCTTATTCACACTCTTCGATCTTCATCGTCGGACTAAACAATACAGAACTATTGACTTCCTCGATGAGACAACCCATAATCACCAGACACGTTCCACTCCTCGCTCTGTCGGAGCTCGTAATTGTTACCGATATCAAGAGCCTTGCTCGACTAGTTCTTAAGTCCTCACTCTGTCCCAGAGTTTCGACTTGGGGGGCTCTTGTTCCGGATTGGGCCTCTAAGTCTGCATCGGGTAGAGGCCCAACCCGACGGGCAAAAGGTTCACACTGTCGGGTACACACACAACCCACTAGCTGGTGGTTTCCCCATATATGACACGTCACCCAACTATCCACTATTATCTCCTAGAATATAGGGGCAGTTGGACCAAGGGCAAGACCACGTGCTAGGTCTTATACGCTTCTACGCGTTCTTTGGCAGTTCTTCCTTGGGCCTAGCTGATCCAGCCCAAGAAAGAACCTTGGCCCAGCATTGGGGGCACACTATAAATACCCTCTCTCATTAGAGGGTCAGGTATTCTGAACCTATTATTGTTCTACTTATGCACCAGTACTCACTTAAGCATCGGAGTGTCGTGCATATACACCCCCCCTCCTTCTCTCAATCAACTCTCACTTCGTTGCTCAGCACCTGGAAGGCCCTTCTGATCAGGTAAAATCATCACATATTTTAAATTTTTTCATTCCATTTGAGAATTTTCTTGATATATGAAAACATATGACATGTTTCATCATATAAATAATTTTAATAAAATATTATTGTTCATATTTATCATGTATAGTGCAATATTATACTCCATATCAATTTAATTTGACAAACAACTTAACTTAAAACCAAATGTATGAAGAAACACAATGATATTTTATATAATTTTTTGCATACGCGCATTAAATATCGGAAATATAAATATAAGAGTGCATAAGTCACAAAGTTTATTGTAGAAATAATTTATTTCAAAGGTAAAAGCTAAAAAAATATTTCAGTTTTCACACGAGTGTTAGTTATTTGGCTTAACATATTTTTTCCTTATAGGGATCGAATCAGAGAGGAAGAAGAAGTAGAGGTTTAAGGGTGAATTGAGATGGAAGAAGATGAAGGATGAAGAAGAAGAATTTTTCTTTTTATAGAGTTAGTTTTTTAATATTATTTAGCTTTTTATAGAGTTTCATAGCATAATTGGTTAGCATGTGATGTTTAACATGGTAATTAAATTACCATGGATTTTAATGATGAATTAACTATTAGAGTAATTGCTTACAATGTGATGTTTAACATGTTATTTTGATTAGTCTAAAATTGAATTTGTGACTATATTATTTTCTTGTATTTCTCATAATATATTAATGATACAAAAAAAATTGTACTTATAAATTAACAAATGGAATAAATTCTCTTCTTGTTTCAAATGTCACCAAATAGAATTCAAATTCTCTTCACTCCTTCTTAGAGCTAGAGTGCTACCCAACATCCAATTCATTTATTCTTCCTCTTCTCCTTTATCTTCCATCTATTGATTTCAACCACACTTTTCCACCCTAGTCCTCGCCTCCAACATCCATTCCACCATATCTACGATATAACAATATGAACCATATTATCCCACCTGACCACAACAACCATCACCGCTGCGATGTTATAATCTCCATCGTCATTGCTATTGTAGTGGCTTCAATGGTGTGTGTTTTTGGTTATCTGGGTTATCCAGACAGCCTACGACCGACATCCTCCATTGGAGATAGTGCCTCCAGCGTTTCTTATTATGCCGAAGGAGCATACTTCTTTTTTAAATCAAGAAGAAAAAAGGTTAAGGAGGAAGGATGAAGAAAGAATAATCTTTCTTTTTAGAGTTAGTTTTTTTTAATTAGTATTAATATGTTTGGTTAATTTATTTCCTGAAAACTAGTTTCTTTATGTTTTCTCAATAAGACCGAAGTCGTTGAGATAATAATGACCTTTATAGCTTTACTTATAATATTATTGGTTAATTTATTTCTTGGATAAGTGATTATCATTAGAGTTATTGATCAAACTCCTTGGTTCCATGTTTTAGAATTACTGATCAAACTCCCTTGGTGATTTCTTGTTCAAGTTTCAAACCAGCTTGAAGTTGGCTAATTTGAGATTCAAGTTTTGATATCTCACTCTCAACCATTACTAGCTCTACTAAGAGTTCACTCAAATTCCATTATGTTATGGGGCTATAACCTTATAATCATGGTTTTAAATTGCGGTTACGGCTACGGTTGCAGTTACAGTCACTGCAGTTGCAAATATTGCAACTATGTTAAATACATTAAAAAAATGTGAAGAATATTTGGCCGAATTATCTCTAATTGTGAGTTAGAACTCTTTAACCAACAAAAAATTCATCTAGGACAATGATAAGTTAACGAAAGTGTTGGTTAGTGTCTTTAAAGATGAAGATTTGAGGAATTAAGATGCATATGTCACAACCTTTAATATTCAATTAAAATCGTTAATTCTTAGCCTATCTCAATCAAATTATAGTAATCTTGTTAAACTTTAAAAGATAAATTAAGATCTAATAAAAAATTATGAAAAATGCATTCTGAAAGAGATATAAGTTCTCTAAACCTTAATTTCGTAATCTGGGCGATCCGAAGATCCAATAAAAAATTATAGCAATGTGCATTTTTAAGCTAAAAAATTCTATGAATCTTCTTATGCTTAGGCATTAATTCTCAAAACCTTAATTTATAGAATTCAATGTTTGTCTTCTTTTTTTTTAAAATTGTAAATGTTGCATTGCACCGTTGCAAAAGAGATATACATTCAATGTATCACATATCACATATTTTAAAGTTTTTCATTCCATTTGAGAATTTTCTTGATATATGAAAACAAATGACATGTTTCATCATATAAATAATTTTAGTAAAATATTATTGTTCATATTTTTCATGTGTAGCGCAATATTATACTCCATATCAATTTAATTTTATAAACAACTTAACTTAAAACCAGATGTATGAAGAAACACAGTGATATTTTATAATTTTTTTGCGTGCGTGCACGAAATATCGGACAAATAAATATAAGAGTGCATATATCACAAAGTTTATTGTACAAATAATTTATTTCAAAGGTAAAAGCTAAAAACAAAATATTTCAGTTTTCACACGAGTGTTAGTTATTTGACTTAACATATTTTTTCCTTATAGGGATCGAATCAGAGAGGAAGAAAAAGTAGAGGTTTGAGGGTAAATTGAGATGGAAGAAGATGAAGGATGAAGAAGAATATTTTTTTCTTTTTATAGAGTTGGTTTTTTAATATTATTTAGCTTTTTATAGAGTTCCATAGCATAATTGGTTAGCATGTGATGTTTAAGATGTTAATTTAATTACTATGGATTTTAATGATGAATTAACTATTAGAGTAATTGCTTACAATGTGATGTTTAACATGTTATATTGATTAGTCTAAAATTGAATTTGCAACTACATTATTTTCTTGTATTTCTCATAATATATTAATGATACAAAAAAATTGTACATATAAATCAACAAATGGAATAAATTCTCTTCTTGTTTCAAATGTCACCAAATAGAATTCAAATTCTCTTCACTCCTTCTTAGAGATAGAGTGCTACCCAACATCCAATTCATTTATTCTTCTTCTCCTTTATCTTCCATCTATGGATTTCAACCACACTTTTCCACCTTAGTCCTCGCCTCCAACATCCATTCCACCTTATCTACGACATAACAATACAACCCTAGTATCCCACCAAACCACAACAACCATCACCGATGTGATGTTATAATCGCCACCGTCGTTGCTATCGTAGTGGCTACAATGGTGTGTGTTTTGGTTATCTATGTTATCCTGAGAGGCTACGACCGACATCCTCCATTGGAGATATTGCCTCCAGTGTTTCTTATTATGTCGAAGGAGCATACTTCTTCTGCCAAAGGGGCATACTTCTTTTTCAAATCAAGAAGAAGAAAGATGAAGGAGGAAGGATGAAGAAAGAATAATATTTCTTTTTAGAGTTAGTTTTTTTAATTAGTATTAATATGTTTGGTTAATTTATTTCCTAAAAATTAGTTTCTTTCTGTTTTCTCGGTAAGACCGAGGTCGTTGAGATTATAATCACCTTTACAGATTTACTTATAATATGCTTGGTTAATTTATTTCTTGGATAAGTTATTATCATTAGAATTCCTGATCAAACTAATTGGTTCCATGTTTTAGAATTACTGATCAAACTCCTTTAGTGATTTCTTGTTCCAGTTTTAAACCAGCTTGAAGTTGGCTAATTTGAGATTCAAGTTTTGATATCTCACTTTCAACCATTACTAGCTATGTTAAGAGTTCTCTCAAATTCCATTATGTTATGGGACTATAACCTTATAATCATGGTTTTAAATTGTGGTTGCGGCTCGGTTGCAAATATTGCAACTATGTTAAATACATTTAAAAACTGCGAAGAATATTTGGCCGAATTCTCTCTAATTGTGGGTTGGAACTCTTTAACCCACAAACAATTCATCTAAGACAATGATAAGTTAATGAAATAGTTGGTTAGTGTCTTGAGAGAGACCACTGACCATGAGAAATTAAAAGAGGAGTTGGTTTAGAGATATAAAAAAAGATATTAAGGTAACAAACCAAAGTCAATCAATCCCTTCTTCTTATCTCTCTTTCTCTCTCTCTCTCTCTCTCTCTCTCTCTCTCTCTCGGAATTTTTATAGGTTCAACATCTAACCAAGTGATTTCACAGGAATGTCTTCACCTAGTAAAAGAATGTCTTCACCTCCTAGTGTACCATTTAATCCTCCAAGTGTGACATTTAATCCTCCTAATCTACCATCTAATCCTCCAAATGTGTCATTTATTCCTCCTAATGTGCCATTTTATTTTTATAGAGTTACTTATTTTATTATTATTATTATTATTATTATTATTATTATTATTATTATTATTATTATTATGTTTGGTAATTACAAGTTATATTAGATTATAATAAGTTTTATTTAGTACTAAAAGATTATGACTAATCTCTAACTTCAATTCTAAATTTATTAACTTGGTTGGCTGAGTTGTAACTTGTTTGGTTAATTACTATTAAGTTAGCATGTGATGTTTAATATGTTAAATACATTGAAATACTAAGAAGAATATTTGGCCGAATTTTCTCTAATTGTGAGTTGGAACTCTTTAATCAACAAACAGTTCATCCAATACAATGATAAGTTAAACAAAGAGTTGGTTAGCGTGTTTCAAGAAGAACAATTTACGAATTAAGATACAAAATCAAAATTGTCTTTTGGGTTGGGGATTTCTAGGCTTCTCTCAATCAAATTATAGTAATCTTGTTAGACACTAAAAGATGAATTAAGATCCAATAAAAAATTATAAAAATTGCACTCTGAAAGAGATATAAATTCGCTAACCCGTAATTTCGTTGACTGCGTGATCCGAAGATCCGATAAAAAATTACAGCAATATGCATTTTTAAGCCAAAAAAAATCTATGATCTCTAACCTTTAATGTATATAAATCTATGTTTGAATTCATTTTTGAATTTTAGATGTTGCATTTCTCCATTGCAAAAGAGATATAAGTTCAATATATCACATATCACATGTTTTAAAGTATTTTCATACCATTTAAGAATTTTCTGTATATTTCAAAAGATATCACATGTTTCATCATATAAATAATTTTAATAAAATAGTATTGTTCATGATTTTCATGTGTAATGCAATATTATACTACTTATTAACTTAATTTAACAAACAACTTTACTTAAAATCAAAATTATAAAAAAAAATGATATTTTAAACTTTTTTTACGTGCGCGCACCAAAAATTAGACAAATAAATATACGAGTGCATATGTCATAAAGTTTAATATTCAATAAAAGTATATGTTTATGTTCAAACATGTGTGCACATTAAAAAAAATAACAAACAGGCACGAGGGTGTTCGTTTGGATGCTGGATGACGATAATATTCTTAAGAAATGCCCATGACCTTAGGAACCTTATTTAACCTTAGAGCCACACTTGTGAAATAATTTTTTACTTATAAACTGACAACTGTATTATGAGGATACGGTGTCAACGTGTCAACCTATGTTTTCCCTTGAAACAAATTTACATATATAAACAGAGGGAAACTATTTTGAATCACCAAATCAAAACTCAGTTTTTTCACCATCTTTTTCATCTTCTTCTTCTTCTTGAGCTTTTCCTTCCACTTCATGGATTTCAAAAGTACTTTTCCATCCTACTCCTCTTCTTTAACGTCCATTCCACCTTACATACGCCACAACAATACAAACCCAATTATCCCACTAGAACACAACCATCACCACCACAATGTTATCATTAGTATCATCGTTATTATTGTTGTGGTGGTAACGGTGTTTTGCTTGGTATTTTGGGAAGTCCGAAACCCTCTGTCTCCTCAGATTCTGGTAAGCCAAGCACCAATGGTGGATTTGATTGAAAATTCCGAAGTGCAACAGATGACTTCTTCAAGAAGGATTATGGAAGAAGAAGCAAAGATGGAGATGGAGAAGAAGAAGAATAAGATGGGGAAGAAGAAGAATAAGAAGGAAGAAGAAGACGGGGGATGTAAGATGAAGGCCTAAATTACTATAATGTTTGCTTAATTAGTATAAGTTATATTACAATTTCATTAGCATGATTACAATATGTTTCAGTTACATTTTTCAAACATCTTATTAGTCATAATGTATTAGACAACCTTCTTTAAAAAGAAAACCAATAACATTAAAAGATTACAGACAAATAAGAAAGAACACGGATATCAACCACATGTGATGGAATTCAAGTATATCAAATAAATCAAAACTGAAAACTGATATTGCCAAATGTATGAACCAAATTCAATATTTTTAATATTCAATTGATTTTCATATTATTTTATTTGATTGTGCTTGTTATATTGGTGAAAATGATTTTCAGATCAATATGCATTTTTAAGACAACAAAATGTATGATTCTTCTTATGCTTAGACATTAATTCTATAACCCTTAATTTATAGAATTCAATATTTGACTTCATTTTTAAACTGTAGATGTTGCCTTTCTCCATCTCAAAAGAGATATAAGTTCAAAATTTCACATAGCACATGCTTTAAAGTCTTTTTATACCATTTGAGAAATTCATGTATATTTCCAATGATATGACATATTCATCATATAAATAATTTTAATAAAATAGTATTGTTCATGTTTTTCATGAATAATGCAATATTATACTACTTATCAACTTAATTTAACAAACAACTTAACTTAAAATAAAAATTATAAAAAAAATGATATCTTGTAAATATTTTGCGTGCGCGCACCAAAAATGTGACAAATAAATATGCAACTGCATATGTCACAAATTTTATTATTAAATCAAAA
Organism: Lathyrus aphaca; assembly: GCA_963966055.1. Classification (NCBI taxonomy): domain Eukaryota; kingdom Viridiplantae; phylum Streptophyta; class Magnoliopsida; order Fabales; family Fabaceae; genus Lathyrus; species Lathyrus aphaca. Next base: position 65,516,329 of record OZ014523.1, on the reverse strand, counting down.
TATATGTTTATATTCAAACATGTGTGCACATTAAAAAAACTGACAAACGGGCACTAGGGTGTTTGTTTAGACGCTTGATGATGATAATATTCTTAAGAAGTTCCCATGACCTTAGGAACCATCTTTAATCTTAGAGTCACCCTTATGAAATCAATTTTTACTTTTAAATTGACCACTGTATTATGGGGATACGGGGTTAAGGTGTCAACCTATGTTTTCCCTTGAAACATATATACTTATATAAACATAGGGAAATCATTTTGCATCACCAAATCAAAACTCATATTTTCACACTCTTCTTCATCTTCTTTTCTTCTCGAGCTTTTCCATCCACTTCATGGATTTCAACAGTACTTTTCCACCCTACTCCTCTCCTTTAACGTCCATTCCACCTTACCTACGTCATAACAATACAAACTCGATTATCCTGCCCGAACACAACCAATACCACCGCAATGTTATCATTGTTATCATTGTTATTGTTTTTGTGGTGGTAATAGTGTTTAGCTTGGTGTGTTGGGAAGTCCGAAGGGAAAACCCTCTATCTCCTCAGAGTACATCTAATGACTTCTTCAAGAAGGATTAAGGAAGAAGAAGATGAAGATGAATAAGATGAAGATGAAGAAGAAGAAGAATAAGAAGAGGAAGATGAAGAATAAGAAGGAAGAAGAAGACGAGGGTGTAGGATGAAGGACAAAATTACTATGATGTTTGCTTAATCAGTATAAGTTAAATTACAATTTCATTAGCATGATTACATTATGTTTCAATTATATTTTTCAAACATCTTATTAGTTAATATGTATTAGATAATTTCTTTTAAACAAAAACCAATAACAATTAAAGAATACAGACAAATAAGAAAGAACAAAGATATCAACAACATGTGATGGAATTCAAGTATATAAAATAAATCAAAATTGAAAACTAGTATTGCCAAATATATGAACCAAATTCAATATTTTTTCTATTCAATTATTTTCATATTATTTTATTTCATTGTGCTTATTAGAATGGTGAATATGATTTTCAGATCAATATGCATTTTTAAGACGACAATATATATATATATATATATATATATATATATATATATATATATATATATATATATATAATATATATATATATATATATATATATATATATATATATATATATATTTCTTCTTATGCTTAGACATTAATTCTCTAACTCTTAATTTATAGAATTCAATATTTGACTTCATTTTTAAATTGTAGATGTTGCATTTCATAATTGCAAAAGAGATATAAATTCAATATATCACATATCACATGTTTTAAAGTCTTTTCATACCATTTGAGAATTCATGTACATTCCAAAAGATATCACATGTTTTATCATATAAATAATTTTAATAATACAATATTGTTTGTGTTTTTCATGTGTAATGCAATATTATACTACTTATCAACTTAATTTAACAAATAACGTAACTTAAAATCAAAATAATATTAAGAAAATGATATTTTATAATTTTTTTGCATGCGCGCACCAAAAATCAGACAAATAAATATGTGAGTGCATATGTCACAAAGTTTAATATTCAATCAAAATATTTGTTTATGTTCAAACATGTGTGCACATTAAAATAAATAAAAAACGGGTATAGGGGTGTTCGTTTGGATGCTGGATGACAAAAATATTCTTAAGAAGTGCCTATGACCTTAGGAACCTTCTTTAACCTTAAATCCACCCTTGTGAAATCAATTTTTACTTTTAAATTGACAATTGT